>JBBBDQ010000363.1:2115000-2285000 GCA_037127315.1 Ascarosepion bandense | reverse complement strand
ATCATTTTTATTGGTTATGAGTGTTGACTAACTAAAATTTACTCAGTAAAATCTTCCATTTGAATATACTTCAAAGACAAACTCAAGGCATTCATTGAAAAACAAAACATTTGTAGTGATCAGTCTGTATTACTTGTACATTTGATCTTGTCTCTTTGTCACAGATGGTCTTCTACATCTTGAACCCCTCTTCCTATGTCCACCTCACTCTACACAGTGTAAGAATTGCATATTATATACGACAGCTGTTCATTTCATCATTGATGTATTTGAATTCTTTTATATAATTTTGTAATTCTGTAAGCCTTTAGATTTACTTTTCACATTATGGATTTTTTTCTTCAAACAAAACTGCTTCATTACAAAGGACTTTGATGCCACCTTGCTAATTTCAGCCAGTTTCTCTATTTAACCAACAACATTTACTTGATTATGCTGTTGGCAAATTTATATTAAAGACTCAGGCAGACATGCAGGTGTCTTTATAAGCAGAAGCAAAATATCTATCACTTCATTACTGTGATTAAGATAAAAATCAAGCTAGCTTATTCCTTAATGTATTCATGGCTATTTCTTTCATTCAGTTTTGAGAAAGATAAATTTACAAAAGAAGTTAAAAATGAATGAAATCATTTTTTAGAGTCTTTTGTCTGAATTTCTAAGATGAGGAATTATCATTATTTACATGTAGACTATTGTTTCTATGACAGTGTCTTGCCTGTTGTGCTCTCAGCCCTTTATCAGGTGATTGTCAGTCTGGGTAACCTACAGAAACTTTAAAGCTAAACCCTTTATTCAATCTGTATGGGTAGATCATTCTCATTCTGTTGTCTATATCCAGGGATACCTCGTCTAATTCTTATTTGGTACCACTCCGTTATTGTTGGCTCTGTATCCACAAAGTACATACTGTCTAGGAATTGAACTCACAATTATTACCCAATTCACTAACCAATGCTTAAATTCTCTAGGCTGTTGTCCCATGAAACAATTCTCTGTAGAGAACTTGGAGCTTTAAACCTAACCTGCCTACTGCTGAATACTGCTGCAGATTTTTAGTTTGAAAAATACTATTCTATCCTAATAATTCCTTTTCATCTTTAATATTTTATAATGTTGTGATCATTAATCAAATTTAGTATAGAATGTACAGGAAATTGTATTATGATATAGAGTATTATTTATATATCATAAAGTTTGTAATTGAAATGTTTTAACAGAGGACAGAAAGTGCAAAACTGAAGTATGAAGAAAAGAAAAACTTCATTAGAAAAAAAAAGTAATGAACTGTCATGTGATATTTGTCCTCCCATATGGCAGTGAATATTGGACAATTTTCTTTAAATATGAAGAGAACACTTGAAGTAACAGATATTTGGTTCTACAGAATGATGCTGAGGATAACATGGACCAAATATGAGAGCAACTACAAAATTTTAGATAAAATTGAAACAAGATGGAAACTTATACTTAACATCCAGAAATAACTGTTGAAATTTCTCGAGCACACGATGAGGAAAGAGAGCTTGGAAAATCTAATAATCACAAGACAGATTGAAGACAAGAGGGACAGAGTAAAACAACACATAATCTACCTAACAAGTTTGAATAAATGGATGGCAGAGCAAGATTTAGGAAAAGTAACAAAAAGACAAAGTTTAATGAGAGCTGCAAAGAACGGGAAATTGGGGAGAGTCATGATCACCTACATGAAGAAGAATTGAATGACAAGATGGAGAAAAAAAATCCTGTTACACATTTCATTTTTTGAAAGAACTTCTAAAGATTATTGTTTTTATAAATGAAGCCATAAATATTTAGGGAAAGGCAAAATTTGTATAGACTGAAAAACAATTAGTCTTATATATATATATATATATATATATATATATATATATATATAATTTTAATGTTAAAATGTTTTTAATATTGATTAGGATCAGGTTCTTGGAATTTACCTTCCTACTCTTTCACTTCGGATTAAAGAAAAACAATATATATATATATGAGAGACTTGTATATCAAAATCTAATAGAAAGTTTTATAATACTGAAAATTAGAAAATATGATTAAATGAAAAACAAGGAAATCACATTCGTATCTGCATTATTAATCACTGTTGCAGAAAACAGGAAATAAATGTTGCAAGATTCTTTTTGGGTTTTTTTTTTATCAGAATATTATTCCATCCTTTATGTGCAGAGCTGTTGATGTTTGTGCTTGAATAATTAGTCTTATAATATTCTGAGGTTAACTTACACTTTTTATATGCAGGAACATATATATATATATATATATATATATATATATATATATATACCATTTGCAGACAGGCCTGTTTCACTGTATCACAGATCTTCAGTGCAGCTTGATTAATTGTTTGCTTCAAGCCTAGACTGAAACCCAACTGAGTTGACACCAGTCGGATATTCACCCACCAGGTCATTGGCACATATCAGAGAAAGACCGAATTCATAGTATGTAATGTTTTTATAAAATGTAAATAACACCAGCAGTGACTTTGTTCTCTCTAGTAAACACTTTGAAAGGGCGTTCTACACTGTAACTAGAGAAGATAGCCATTCTCTCCTATATATATATATATATATATATATATATATATAAAAGAGATAATGGCAAACCATGAAGATAGAGAGGATAATTCAAAAGATTTTATCTGATTAATATAAAATATCAATTAAATAAAAATAGAGAGATCAATGGATATTATCCAGAGCAAATATACTGAGAAGTAAATTCAACACATGATTGAATGGTTATAAATCCAGAATATATTTCAGCAATAAAAAATTTTTTACAATTGCCGCATTCAGACCATTGATGAATAAATAAATGTTAATTTCACTCAGAATACTTTTTTTAAAAAAAGTTTATAACCGAGGGATTTTTAAACTGGAAATAAACTGAGATTAGATGTGTGTGATTTGATGTATCTATTATCAATTTATTTCCAGTTTAAAAATCCCTGTTATAAACGGGTTTTATATATATATTAAGTGAAATTAAAATTTATTTCTTCATCAATGGTCTGAACAAAGCAAATTTTAAAATGTTTACTTTATAACTGTTCAATTATGTGTTAAGTTTTCCTCTCAATATTTTACATTATATCTATTTATGTAAAACTAAACAGTTATGGGTCAGATTTAAGTGAGATTCAAATTCGACCAGAAAACAGTTGTATTAAAAAGTGCTCAATACATGTTTGAAGAGAATACAAATCACCTGATGAAATCGAAAAGGTCAAAACCATAGTTGTGTAATCGGCTGGTCTCCCCAACTTAAATATCTATGTATGTATAAATATTCTTAATCAAGCTCACCTCACCTCCTCTTCCAAAGAATACTTTTCAGTAAACTTAAACATATAACAAAACGTTAGTTAACATCAATTTCCCTAATTACATTATCAATAACCAAACAAGATTATTCTGTCAAAAATTAAGAACCACCAACATTAAAAAAACAGCACATAATAAAATTAACATTTTTTATTGTACGATAATTAAAAACAGAGCAGATTTACCATGCAGCAAGAGAAAAACTAAATAAATAGCAACAAAGATGAGGACAACAGTCCGAATAATGTAAATAGTGTAAATAAAATTTTTCTTATCTGCTACATTCAAGGAAACCTGAATAAATATTTTGTAGATAAAGACAAAGATTGTATTTCTTTTATTTTAGGCAAAATAAATACTTTAGGAAAAAATTTCAGATGTTGATTTTATACAAGAAAATCAAATTCTTTTATTTCTCCATATCAAAATATAAAAACATTTTAACTAAACTTGATTTCAAATAAACTTTGATGTAATTATTATAATTATAGATATTCTTAAATCTTATTGAATGATTAGTTAAGTGTTAAATTAAATTATCCTCATGATGAATTTAAGTGCACTACTAGATTGGCAGCTAGGTCTCATCATTTTACAGTTGAAATGATTAGATGCAGCTCTATGTGCTATGCTAACAGTATCTTCTAGCACACTTCTCACTTCTGGAACTTTCTTCTGGCTTCTTGCTTCCCAGTCAACTTTGATCTTCAAAAATTGAAATGCAATGTCAGTCATTATCTTGTCTTTTTATTCTCATTCATTTATTGTTCTCTCTCCTTAATAGTGATTTTTTTCATATTGTCCAACAATATTTTAGTGGCTTTATTGCCTTACTTAGGGGGAAATGATTAATAATTATTAACTGCATGTTTTCATAAAGTTTCTGATCACCGGATCAGTTCACTTCATATATCTGTGTTGAAATCTGGGGAACTATTCATTCATGTGTAGCATGTCTTAGGCAAGTGGACCTGATGGAGTCTATCTCTCGCCATGTCAAACAACAGCCAATGTCCTATAACTTAAGAGCTCACTTTGGTCACAGATATAGAGCTGTTGAATCCATCATTGGAACTTTGAGCCATTGACTTTAGGGATCCACTGATTACTGCATACGTAGCTGTTTCTACCCCATTGTGCTACAGGATCACTGACCCTACAAGAAAGTTGAGCTGTTCTTTCTTTGGCAGGTCTGGTTTTTATTCCTGCTGGGTGTCAAGCCAACCTCCTGATCAGAAAAGTCTGATGGGAGACTTTGTTTAGTCATCAGTGATTTGACCATGCTGCGGATAGTGGTGTACCACTTATAGTGACCTAAGTTAAATTAAAAGGATATATTAAATATTTTCAAAGTTAACAAGTATTCTTTTTAACATATTTGTTCAAAATATGATTTTGAGTTTGTATGTGAATGTAAAAAATAACAGAGAAAGGCAAATTTCTATTTAAAATATAAGAAGAATACAACTCAAGTAATATGTAACCAACTGAACACAGAAAAAATAAATTAGTTTTAAAGCATTGTATCAAAAATTACTGGTAATTGATAAATAGTACTGAAACGTATCTACAGAACAAAAGAAAATACAGGGTGTCCATAAAGTTCATTTGCATTTTTAAAAATTTATAACTTTATTTGTATTTGCAATAGAAATGATTTGTAAAAAGGCTTAGAAAGATTTAAATTTATTTTTTTAAGGTTTTATTGAAATTTTATTTACGTTTCCACATGTCCTCCATCATTAGCAACACAAAGGATAATACGATACTGTAGTTCACGGAAAACATTTGCCAACTGATTTACAGTTATGCCTGAAATCACATAAGTTATTTTAGCTTTCAAATCTTCTAATGAACTAGATTTGGTTTCATACACAATTGTTTTCACATATCCCCATTAAAAAAAAAATGAATCTGGCAAATGTGGCGGCCAATAAAATGGTCCACCCCTTCGAATTCATCTGTTAGGAAATTCCTGATTTAGAAACTAACATGCAGAGCAAAGTGACAAGGAACTCCATCTTGTTGAAATACTGTATTATCTTTCAAGTTTAATTGTTCAAGCTACGGAATAAAGTAATTCTGCAGCATATCTAAATAGATACACACGGACTTTATGGACATCCTGTATACTGTCATCAATTAATAGTTGAAGCTCACAAAAAATGCTGCTAACTTATTTTTGTAATGTGTATATTACTTAAATTTCCTTGGAACAGTTAAATAATAAACATTTAAGCTATATTGTCATTAAAGATTAAAATCAGGTATACCATTTTCTTTTCGCCATATTAAAACTGTTTATTTAGGAACTTCAGCACTGCATAAATTTTGCAGTAAGTTTGATTAAAATCACTCTTTTTATTTGATTTAAGCATTGCATACAAACATTGCCTTCCAAACAGAAGATTTGTGAGTTTATTCAAACTGATATCCCTGTATGTGTTTCATTTGTGATGGGATCACTTTTAAAAAACGATTGGGATAAGTCACTAGAAGTCTCTATAACATTTTCTATGTTTTTATGGATATATGATAATGAGTTAGTTAATAGCTTGTGTACTGACACACTTGATCATTAGCAGATGTTCCTAACAAAATGAAGAGTTAACTACAACCTAATCTTCTATAATTACTTAAAGAACATGAAGAGAGAAACCATATAAAGGTATGAATAAACTCATGAATTCTAGAATACAAATTAAACTATTAGAACAAGTATGGTAGAATAACTTCATCTATAAAACACAATATAATCATTGGTTGTACATTGCACAATAGAATAGTATAAATGACTGATAAATTCTTGTTGATTTTACAAAACAGGTATTACATTTTCCTTATTCTTTGTTTTGTCTTATATTTTAAAGAAAGATATTTCTATTTAAGATGAAAGAGATCAAGAATTTAAAAGGATAGTATTGCAAATTCTGACAGGCAAGGCTTACTTATATTACAACGATCTGATCTCTGTTTATCAATGTTTGTTACACTAACATAGCAGAAAAGGAACACTTTGGCAAGACCTTCATTAGAACAATAATTTTAAAAGCTCTAACTTGAAAAAGAAAGCAGCTTACAGTCCAATTTTTAACTCACTGATAATAGTGTGTGGTCTGTATTCACTCATCTTAATAGTAATTGATTTTTGCATTTAAGATAAGAACCAGTTACCCTCCTTACTATCATGAATGAACTGATCCATTCATGATAAGTAGTCTTGGGTAATTTTCTAGAAGGAGAAAAGAAAATACTATTGCAGTGGCTTGTCTAGCTGAGTATTAAATACAACTATCATGACAGACTTAGTCAAGTTAAGTGTTGTGTCTTGCCAGACCCCAAAACACAACAGGTATACTAATTTGTGTTTTCGTTGCAAAAGCTGAAAATGATGTTTATACTTTGTAAATAAATATGTTTTATTACGTATTTTTAAATAGAAATAATTTTATTTATATTATTTATAGTCAGACTGGTATCTTACTTATTATTGTTACTATCACAACTTTTGTGTCTTCTTGCCTTCTTTAGGTGTTTATCAATCTTCAGAGAACTTCAAACTGAACTCTATCTTCAGTTTATAGGGTTAGATTGTTCTCATTCTGCTGTCCATCTTTAACCCTCTAGGGCCATTCGTATCATATTTGATACAGTATTTCCCTATAAGGAAACATTTGGTATTCATTGACTGAGCAGTCAGTACTGCTTTCATTTGAAATTTATGAAATATTTCTCTTAAAAAATTTTTCAGGAAAATATTTCTTTCAAGGCTTGTTTTCATACTGTATCAAATATGATACGAATGGCCCTAGAGGGTTAAAGATATAATGTCTTTGTTAACTGTCCTTTTAGTTTTGCCTAATTATTGGTTGTTCGCTAGGCTGTTGTTCTGTGGGGACAACATAAACTGAGTTCAGTTTTAACTTCCCTTGAAGGTTATCTAGATTGACAGACATCTGAAGAAGGCTGAAAAGCACAACCACTGAAACATCGTGATGGTAACAGCAAAAATGATTGCATTAGTCCAAATCTAAGTAATGATAATTTCCTGTCCTAAAAATTCAGACAGAAATAAAATAATTATTTTTGTTTTATACAAAATAAGCGTATTACTTCTCAGATATCATTGTCTAATACAAAAATTATTTCAGTTTTTAATTTCATTTTCATTTTTTCTTCCATCATAGCTAGTTTCACTTTTATTACAAAAATATTCTTTCTTCAGCCTGTACAATAAAAATCCTTTAGCAGTAGACTCTTGATTAGGAACTAGGAGCTTTAAAATTTGAATACAGTTGGATTTTAGCTAATTTCGGACAAGTTACTCATATTTATTTTACCAAAATATATAAATTCCATAAATATGAAGTGACTTGATATTGTGTCTTTAGTAGCCTTTAAAAGATTTAGTCCTAAAAATATAACAAAATAAAATATTCCATAAAAATATCCCTGTGTAAATCTTCAGCTCAAACTCTTTTGATAATTAAGCATTAAATTTCTAAACAAATTAATCGATTTATTTTAACACAACATTTTATTACTTTAGACATTATTATAGAGGATGCCAATTCACCATTGAGTGTGTTGCATTTATGTCAGTTACTCTACAACATCCGCAGAAAGCAATGGCAACCTACTGCGGGATAATCTTCTGCCCAGTCAGTCATGTCTCTCTCGAGACATGATCACCCAAGCGTGTATCACGTATGGCACTTAACTGACTGACTGACTCTACAACATATAATAACATTTGAAGTAATAGTTAATAAGATAAAAAATAATAATTAATGGACACCTACTCAATACTTCTAATAACTTTGATATCCATGAGAATATCTTCAATAAGTAAGTTCTTTAAAGAATTGAGCACTTTACTGTGAAATATAAGACCTTCTACTTCTTTTGTGCCTCTTTAGGATGTAGACGCTTATGGCTGTTTACAATTTTCTGTCCTCTGTCATTTTTAATAAATTTTCTCTTTTTTTATTTCTTCTACATCTTGTTTTACCATTCATCTAATCAAGCTCACTAGATAGGTTACACATTTCTTTCCTATGACTCTCTTATCTTCAATTTGTCCTGTATGAAACTTTCCAAGCCCACTTTCTTCAATATGTGCCCTAGAAATTTCAACTATCTTTCTTTGGTGTTAAATATAAGCATCCCAATTTTTGCCATTCTCTCTAAAACTTTGACGTTGCTCACATATTTGATCTATGATATTCTCAGTATCCTTCTGTAGAACCACATTACAAATGTAGGAAATGTATTAAGCAGAAACAACTCATTACTCAGTCATTAGATTCCAACTACATCTGAAAGAACTTATTTACATACATATATAACTTATTTTTCTTCAGATTTTGAAATCAGCAGGTAAATGTATATATCTTATACAAAAAAACTTTTCTTTCACTTATATTAACTGTTTTGTATGCAGCTGTAAGTCCTTGTTCATATATTCATTTGATCATATTTTGATAAAAAATATTTTTCATGCTTATTTATTCTTTATTATCTTTCTCTAAACTCAGATAACAACTCATTAGAAGAGCTTCGCACCTAGGTGTTTTGTTCTTGATTTTTATTGTTTTGTTCTTGACATTAAGGTTTTTTTGTTTTTTTTTTGTAATGCTGGGGTATCAGCATGGTGTTCCTGCTGGCTCTGAATGTTTTATTGTTCAGTGCATACTTGCAACTGGTGCAATCAAAAGAAGTGAACAAGTGCAGTTATGAAACATGTTGCTAAATTAACATATCATGTATATATATATACAGATCTGTCCCAAATGTCCGCACACCAAGTGCATATTTTAATTGAATATTAGTGCATATTTTTAGACATTGGATGTGAATATATGAATACTTTGTATTCTACAAGAACATGTCAGGCAAGCAAATTGACAGAAAAAGATAATCTAGTGTCTGGGTTCATGTCTTTTATGCCAATATATTTTTGTTTTAGGAACCAATATCTACTTTGGAAATTTAAGTTTTGCACTAATATATTTCTCTGATCAGAATCTTGTTGTCTTTGATTCAAATAAAATCATGAATTCTCTATGAAGTAAAAACTTGGTATATTTTTCCATATTTTGTAATACTATTCAATTCTTTTTGTTAATTACTAATTTTTGGCTAGTATTTATTTAATTTTATTTAATAATTGTGATTAAAGCAGACAATATAGGCTGAACAAACTTGATTCCCCAAACCCAGTTTCAGAGAAACTTTGTTGGAGTGAGCAGTCAGAATATTACCTTAAAATTTGACAATAACATTTAACTTTGCAAATTTAATCAATGGTTTACCTGATGAACAAATATATAAATATTTTAAAATGAATATAGAATTTAATAATTGTGATTAGAGTAGTAATTAAATGGTCCTCCAGGTTTGGGGGTTGGGTGCAAGGCTAACAACCCTGCCCCGTAAAAAACTGTTTGTTACAGAAACAGCAACAAAAAGTTGCTGCCCTATGCACCATATGGGTGTGATGGATAAATGATGATGATGATGATGATGATGAGTAATTAAATATTTTAAAATTGATAGAGGATTTGATAATAGAAATTAAAACAGAATATTTAAATTTTTAGACAGGGTACAGAATTTAATAATTGTGATTAAAATAGTAATTAGATATTATAAAGGGGTACAGAAACTGGTAATTTAAACATTTTTAAAAAAAATACAGAATTTAAAAATTGGGATTAAAATGGACAGTATTTAAATATTTTAAAAAAGCTAGTGATTTTAAGCATTGGGATTAAAGCAAATATTATTTAAATATTTTTAAAGTGTACAGAATGTAATAACCATAACTGTAACACATTTTGTCTCTTTTAATCGCAAGTATTAATTTAAACTTATTTCTGGCAATTTTTTTTTAATTCCCAGATTATTGTACAATTCTTAATGATCAATTTTTTTTTACATACCATGTTTTTTCAGATTTCTTTTTATTATCTACAAATTGCCATGACCTCTTGGAAAAGATAGTGGGGAGGTTTCCTGTTACCTTATCACCAGATTACTTTTCTTTATTATCTGCAAATCGGTATGACCTCTTGGAAAATATATTAGAGTAGGATTCCATTCTGTTCTCCACAGTTTTGAGTTCAGAGATGCCCTTCTCCTCCTGGACTGTCTGACACTACATCAACAACTAAAACGGATAGTACACGTCATTCAAAAAGAAAATAATGATGACATAAAGACATAATCAAGATGTTGAAATTCCAGACTACTTCAAATAAAAGGTTAGAAAAGAAACCCTCATTAAGCCCTGGAAAGAGCAATAACAGTTACTGGATTTGAAAAACTGTTTTCCTGAAATATTGTTTTCATAGAAAGATTTTATAAATTTCAGCTGAAAGTAGCATTGGCTGCTCAGTTGATGAATGGTAAATGTTTTCTGAATGGCTAATATTGCCATTCCCATTATTGGCATCAAGGTCCCACCCTTTTACCATCAAAATAGTCAAATGTAACCACCACTTCTACTCTATCAGTTTTTTGTTCTTGCCCATCCTGTTTGTGGAACTCCCTTCTGCAATGTGACATCATCTTCTACCTCTCTAAATCCCATCCACCTCCTGAAATCCCATCCTTTTCTTGATACTCTCTGTACCCTGTTTTTCTCTCTCTGTAATCTCTTACACACCACTGGCAGTCCTGCTCTGTTTGAAATGATTATAAAAAAAAACATTTTTAAATTTTATTATTTCTAAAACAGTAGATATTTTTATACTTGATTATGTCTTTATAATTCCCAAAAATTCACTTACTGCCCCCTAGGACGCATGACCCGGTGGATAAAAGTATTAGCTGATTGATCAAAAGGTGACTTGACCTGTCACAGTTGAAAGAACAAAAACTTAAGTAAAATACAAAGATATGATATTAGAACAAACTGTCCTTTGAACCAATAAAGAGTTTGGTTCAAAATTTCAACAAATATCACCTGAAGAAGACCAGTGTGTATAACGATCAAAATATTGTGAATATGGCAATAAAGAGAAGGTTAACTGTCCAAAGAAGGTCAATAGTGTAAATAGTAAATAGAAATATAGACAGATTATTGATTATTACAGTTTAAAAAGTTTTTGTTTCATTGCTTCTCTTTTTTCTTTTTCTTTTTTTTTTTTTTCAAGATTTAACATCTTTATATCATTCTAAGAAACTAAGAATTTCATTAATTTCAGTTTCTTTAACATAGTTAAGATTTAATCAGTCACTCTTTAACAGTTAAATTTCAGAATCTTTTAAAGTAACATGTCATTTGCATTAGAATTTGTTTTTTCTGATTTACACCCAGTGTAACTTTATTTTTGACAACTCCATCTTAGGTGCCAACAAGTCAGTTATAAGAACAACATGAATTAAGACTAAAATTTCTGCTTTTGATAAAAAACAATTTTTTTTTTTTTCAGATGCAAAAGTATTGTATACCATGACAACTTGCCAGATACCAGTGTGATTGTGTGTTTCCACAACGAAGCTTGGTCAGTTCTCTTGCGGACAGTTCATAGCATCATTGACCGCTCACCTCCCCACCTTCTAAAGGAAATAATCTTGGTGGATGATTATTCAGACATGCGTAAGTTGTTATAAAACAAATTTAAACTTCTACTTTACTCTTTACAACAAACTAAATGTTGCCAAATGGATTTTACCGCATACATTTTGGGAACATTATCTGTCATCACATTATTTATACGCAATTAATTATGTAAAAATTTTGAGACAGTTGTGTATGTGTGTTTGCTCAAAATGTCACTTTTAGTCCAATTTTACATTCTGTACCATCCCTATACAAACTTTGTCTAAGACTTGTTTTCAACATAAATTAGTTATGGAACCTGAGATATTGCAGTTTTGTATATCCACTTTTCTAATGTACACACACTTCTGCATAAACATTTTTTCTTTTTAAACTTTTCTGTGATATTTTAGCTAGTTTCTCTCCAGACAGACTGATATTGTATTAATGCTTTCTATATTCATATATTTTATTTATTTATCTATCTCTCTCTCTCTATATATATATATATATATATATATAAACATTTTACTATTAAACTTAAGTTTGCTAATGAAAGTTTTATTAATTTTCGTCTTTACTGATGACTCATTATTGTACTACATCCTCTTCTGTGACTAATAAGTAAGTCGGGTCTCATAACTGGGGGTGGGGGATAGAAATTTCTTGCTAATTCTTAGCTGGGGGCTGGGCTTAGATTAATTTGATTCCACTAACATATACAATTATGACAAGTAGATAGAGGGGATCAACACAAAGTGTAAAAAATTTGAAGTTGCAGTTGTAATAAGTAAATATAGTTGGCCAAACAATGAGTAAAATGGAATGTAACACCCTTCCTCAGCAATTTATCAAACACAAGAAAATAAACATTGCTTATACTCAGTTTAGGGGATAAACCTTTTATGACATAAAGTTGGCTTCTATTCTAAAAGACATAATATCAGCTTTATAAAAGATATACAAAACCTCTTCAATTAAATTTAAATGATTTAGGTTTGGATTGTTTTATAGCCTATTAGTTCATTTAATGTCAAAATTTAATCAAATTTTAGTCACACACACAGATATATCTATTTCTACCAACATGCTATATACTCTAAAACTTGTTTCTACTGAATTTGCATTTGCAAATCTTGTATCTAAACTTATTTATAAATGGAACTTTGTGTGTGTGTGTGTGTGTGTGTGTGTGCCCATTACCTATAGACTCCAAAACGGCTGAACAGATTTTCTTGAAAATTTACACAGTTGTACTATAAGCAACTGCAAGTGTTCTTAGCTAGGGTTTGTGGAAAGGTTATATATTGGTGTGGGTATTTTCAAAAACACTTAACAAACTAATTACTCCCTATCTTCCTGGTATATATAGTATTAATTCCACGGACAAATTTTTACAGATTCTCCATTCCGTAAAACCTAAGAATCAAATAATTGCATCTTTGGATGTCCAAAACTTATTCACAAATGTTCCCGTTCAGGAAACAATTGACATCATTATCCGTGATGTATACAACCATGCTACTCTCCCATCAATCAATATTAAACCCACTATATTAAAAAAACTATTATTAGCATGCACCACACAAGTACCCTTTCACGATCCCTTAGGCAATATTTATACACAAATAGATGGTATTGCGATGGGATCTCCTTTAGGTCCCCTCTTTTCTAATTATTATATGGCAAATCTAGAAAATAAAATAATTAATGACAACAATAAACCCTCTATATATGTAAGATACATAGATGACATCTTTGTTTTAGCTAAGAATATCAATCAAATTAAATATCTTAAAAACAAATTTGAAAGTCACTCCGTCCTCAAATTTACATTAGAACTTAATATTAATAACAAACTCCCATTCCTCGATGTATTCATTGATTCTAGCACACATAAATTTACTACTTCTCTATATAGGAAACCAACTTGCATAAATTCGTGTCTTCTTAATTATAATAGTGAATGCCCCCGATATAAGTTAGCTGTTATAAAAAACTTACTTCAACGCACACAAATGATATCTTCTTCCAAATCTATATTTTATAAAGAATTACACAACATTAAGCAAACACTAGTCAATAATGGATTTCCTAACTCCGTTATTGATCAACAAATTAAAATGTATCTCAACAAAATTAACAATAGCTCTAACAATAATGATAATATTAATAATAATGGTTTACATCAAAATAAAGATAACACTATTAACTTATACTATTGCAACCAAATACATAATAATTATAAACAAGATGAAAAAACTCTCAAAAACATAATACGTAGAAATGTTAAACCAGTCAAAAGTAATAATCAAATTAAACTCATTATATATTATAAAAAGTTTAAAACAATTGACCTCATAGTCTATAATAACCCAACAAGCACTAAAGTAAATTCTTTACAAAAAACCAATGTAGTGTACCAATTTACATGCCCATTCAGAGATTGCATCTCTGATACTAATCAAAAACCTAGTACATATATTGGTTTTACTACAACCACGCTCTCCCGTAGACTTACATGTCATCTTTCTGATCAGAGTACTATTAAACAACATTTCTCTGAAAAACATAAACATGTAGGTAATATCAAACAGATTTTGGTCAACAATACAGTGATCCTTACTCATACACACAGTAAGAGGAACCTGCAGATATTGGAGGCCATGTACATCAAATCAAAACAACCAACACTCAATAAAATCAACTTTAAAACAGGAAATAACATATTACATTGCATTTGACTACATGGTTTTTTTGTCATTTCACGCTATCCCGCGGTGTGACGTCATAAAACCGCATCGCAAACTTAAGAACTGCGTTTATTATTTTTGGTAACCATTGCCGTTGCCAAGCAGAGTTTTATGTCAACACAAAATAAAATCGTCGGTGATGGTGGATTTTATAATATTTCAGTTTAAACTACCTCTCTGAAGATGGCTCATGTGAACCGAAAGCTTAGAAGAAAACCAATAAATAATTATCCAAATGTTGGAGAATTTTTGTCTTTATTTTCAACTGAAATTAAAGCAAAAATACGACGTTTAGAACGGCTCATGATTAAACATAATAGACATTCATTGTTTCTTATATTTAATAGCATATATATATATATATATATATATATAAGGCAAGATGTTTGTGTGTGTGTCTGCTTATCTGCCTGTATGTCTGTATTATTTCAGCCCTTTTATTTTACTTTGTGCTTCGGGTTTGGCTCTAAGTAGGTATAATTGTAGTTCTTAGTCTCAGCCATGATACTATTTACTCAGAGAACTTATTTAGCCTTAAAAATTCAGCTTACGACGAAAAAAACTTATTTGATATCAATATCAGGAAATCAAAATTTGACTTATATCCATTCATTTTTCTTTCAGTCTACGGTTTCGCTTTAACTGGAAACAACTATTGCTTTTTAGTCTTTCATGCCAACATCCAAAAAGTCTGAGCTCCAGGACCAAGGATTAGTTGTAAAGCTTTCATTACACCTGAGCAATGCCGAGCTATACTGCTAGTATGTAATACATATAATGTATGTAGGCTAGATTTGGCTTCAGATAACCCATGATGGTTGGTATGCCATAAAATTTAAACAGCCAAATTAAATATATACATTTTTATAAAATTATTTTATTAATTTAAAATTTGTTAATTATATAAATTTGTTAAATGTATGAATTTGTCTAAATATATAAGTCTGTTATATATATTAATTTGTTAAATATACAAACTTCTTGAAATAGTTCTTAACACCAATAAGAATTTATTCACTATGTCTGACTATTCTAGAACACGTAACAACGAATTAAAAATAATAACCCAGCACAGTAGAACTAATATTAGACAAAACTTTTTTTGTAAGAGTCACAAAGTATTGGAATGCACTACCATCACACATAAAATTGGCAAAAACTCTTACGGAATTTAAAAGCCTTATTGAAAAGGATAAGACACTATTAAAATTAAAATATGAGTTTGATTAGAGATGGAAATCATTTATTTTCTCTCCATCTCGGCCATGCCACAACGCTAAGAGAGGGGAGAGGGGATTTAAGAAGGGACACACGAGAGGCCTAGAATTCCTAACCTACCTAACCTAACCTAACCTTTTGTTCGATTTTTTTACTAATTTGATTCGGCATTAAATGACCCAAGATGGGTTGATATACCGTAAAACAAAACAAACAATGTCAAAATTTAATGTTTTTACTAAACAAAGTCTTGTATTTAAATAGTCAAAATATTTTATTTTAAATAGTAAGTTAGTTCTGGTTATTTTATTTAATTATATTTTTTAAATCAGTTTTCTATTTTTTTAGTGTTGCAATGATTGTCATTTTACTATAAAGTTGTATTGTTGCTCATTTTATTATAGGTGAAAATTGCATTACATTATAATGGCTAATATTCAAATATTGCTCTCAGATAGATTATTACCACTCATTTTTCTTACTGTTAAGTAATTAATGTATTAGAGTATTTTGCTAATCAAAATTAAACCCACTGTCTCCTTATGCACAATCCTGTGAGAATTCTTTTAGAGTTCTCCACTCTTTCAGCAGACAGAAATAAAATTGTTGAAGCTTTCTTTATAACTGGCATAAAGAAAAGCAAGAAGGAATATCTTCAATCTGTTTTTTTTTTATTTCCTTTATTCTGAATTATATACCACCATTTTCACTACTCAACTGTCATTTAAAGAGAATAACTGTTTTTTTCTTTCACAATAGAACTATTAAATGTTCTCCAATTAAAATGAATGCTTGCTCATCATCAATTTTATCTCAAAAATTTTAGACAATATATGGGAAACATTTCCCTGCACATGTTAAATTTTAAAAATTCTTTCAGATGAAATCGGTATTGACTGTAATCAATAGATTCCAATGGTCTAGAAGAATTTGTCAACTTATATCTGTTTGAAAGAATTTATTTAAAGGTTATTGCGTTTTTGATCAAAATGTTCTTCTGTAAATTTTAACTCAAAGTAATTTCTGATCAATTTTCCACTTCATCTAAAGTATGAAATTTCACAATTTGAAGAAAATTTTTTTTTATCATTTCACCCCCAAGCACAGCAATGAAGTCACTAAGATGCAAAGGAGTTACTGTTAGGTAATATGAGAAATAAACCACTATTATGGAGGAAGGGGTGGAATAAAAGAATAAAAATTAAGAAAAGAGAAAATAGCAATTGGCATTGAATTGAAATTTTTGAAAGTCAAAGTTGACTGGAAAGCAAGACGCCAAAGTAGAGTTCCACAAATAAGAAATGCAAAAGAAGAAACTGTTAGTATAGAACTTCTGGTTACATTTAGTCATTTCAACTGTAAAAGGATGAGACTTTGTTGCCAATCTACATTTGGATTCATAAAGTCTCGAGGAAAAATCATAAGAATAATTCCCATGAAAGTATTTATAGAAATGGCACATTGAAATTATATTATGACAGTGGGAAAGTAAGTGAAGATGAGATACCAGGTCAGGACTAATGACATTGCAGATACTTCTTTAGATTTTATCAAGAATCTATAAATATATAGCAGGAGCACGAGACCAGATTTGGCAGCAATATACAAAGCAAGAAAAAATAGTAGACTTATAGATATGTAAGATAGATTCTAACAAAAAAAAATTGTCAAGCATGAATAGTGAGCCACCTTTCCTAGCTGCAGACCTAATAATTGATTTAATATTATCATTCTACTTTATGTCAGTGGGAAACATTAGCCCAAGAAAGTACAATGAGTTACTTTCCTAAAGTTAGCATCAGTGTTGCTAATGGAAGGTAAAAGGATTCTCTTAGCAGTAGAGAAACTAACACTTGTATTAGACATCACAATAGAGCAACTAAAAAGTAAGAAATTGTGATAGATTTTCTAAATAGTAAGCAGAAAGTTACATTTTTATGACATTTGCTAGTCTTGACATTATTTGACTTTCTTAATGACATTTTTTGTCTTTATTGAATTTTTACTAATATTTTTTGTTTGCCAATTCTTCTGAAATATATTAACAGAAGAAATGTATCCAAATGTTGCTGAAATTCCAAAGGGAATTAAGATGTTTCTGGCATCACTTTATTGTCTCTAATCCTGTAAGAGTTTATAATGGAGAACATACAAGAAAGGAATAAATGCTACTGTTATCAAATGTTGAAGAAAGCTTTTGGTAGACTTGTAAGGACTTTTTGCTTCAATGAAAAGCTACAAAACATTCTGTTGGGTAATTTCTGGAATGAGGAGTTATTATTATTTACATTTGGACTATTGTCTTTATTGTTGTTGTTATAATGCTAGCACAAGGTCATCATGAATGAGGGTTTGAGCATTCTGACCTTGTTCAGATTGTTGTTCATGTTAGATAACATGCTCTCTCCCAGAAACTGTAACTAAGGTCTACTCAGCTTAGTTACAGTATAAACCTCAAGTATACCCTGTGAGTGTTCAGCAAAAACAAATGTGCCTGAGTGGGCGTCTGCAATGGGGATTAGCTAGTTACCCTAGAAAATAGGCATCCTTGGATACGAGTAGCCAGCGATATATATTATCACAACATTTTTACCGTTCTACCCTCTTCAAGTATCTATTGATTTAGGTAACCTTCAGAGGATTTCAAACAGAACTCTTTATATTTTATTTTCTTTCTGGTGCTAAGTTTGGCGTTGACTTTCTCATATTTGTCAATAAATCAATTAAGAGTATACAAACAATTCAGTGACTAAAACCATTTGGAATTAGTCTTGTGTCAAAATATTGTCAACCTTTGTCTTGAGTAAGACTAGCAACATCTTTACCATATATGCTAGTGTATAAGTTGACTTTTTAAGTGCATGGAAAGCTTTTCAAACTATTTTAGACATCATGTTGCTGATAGATGGGAGAAATAGAAATATGTCTATGAAACACTCTTCAGAATAAGTAACACAACTTTCTACCTATTTTATATTTCTTTTCTGGGTATATTTGTAATCAGAAAGTCATGGATATACTTAAAATGTAATAAGCAGCCTATGAATTTCTCCTTTTCACAAATGTAAATATCAACCAGACAACAGCTGTCTTGATTCCAAAGATGAATCTGATAATATTATCATAAGTATAGTCAGCCTTACTATTGGCCTTTAACTTGGATTTGTTGGTTTTCTGCCACTGATCTCATTGACAATTTTCCAAACAAATGCAGATTGTTATCAGCAGCAGAGTTGATGAGCCAATTTTTTTTTTTTTTTTTTTTTTTTTTTTTTTTGCTGGGTGTCTTCAGCTTTTTGATCTTCATTTTTTTTTTTAATCATATCACCCCCGAGCAAGGCGGTAACACTACTGAAGTGCAGGGAGCTACGTAAGAGTGAAGAGATTGGAAAAGAGAAAGCCGGAAACCACATCTTAAACAGGGAACAAGGGATGGGCCTCTTCACCTGTTCCATAGACGTGGGTGGAGTGTGAACTGGGTGATAGTTTAGTCTATCTACTCCAATTGAAAAAACAAAAAGAAAAAGGAGTGAAAAGATTGGAAAAGAGAAAGCCGGAAACCACATCTTAAACAGGGAACAAGGGATGGGCCTCTTCACCTGTTCCATAGACGTGGGTGGAGTGTGAACTGGGTGATAGTTTAGTCTATCTACTCCAATTGAAAAAACAAAAAGAAAAAGGAGTGAAAAGATTGGAAAAGAGAAAGCCGGAAACCACATCTTAAACAGGGAACAAGGGATGGGCCTCTTCACCTGTTCCATAGACGTGGGTGGAGTGTGAACTGGGTGATAGTTTAGTCTATCTACTCCAATTGAAAAAACAAAAAGAAAAAGGAGTGAAAAGATTGGAAAAGAGAAAGCCGGAAACCACATCTTAAACAGGGAACAAGGGATGATCATAAGAGTTCTAAAGTTTAGTAAGCTCTTCTTTTGGAGTCTTGGATAGATTTAAGGGATGGATTTGAATTTCTTATGAAGGCTTTTTCTATCACCCTTGCACCTTTCCTCTTTATCACCCTTTGTATATTTCTCGAAAGCCTTTGACTCTTTGTAATTCAATGCTGTTTGATTCTCAAGGAATATGTTGCTGATGTTTAAGTTTTAATGTATGACATCTGCTGCAGCCTTTTTGTAAGAAGTGATAATCTTATTGTAGGTTTTATTAAATAGTTACACAATATCTGCTTATAGTGTTTCAAAATTATTACTGACAGCAATGGTGTACTGATCTTTGAGGTGACTGTTTGTTGTTAGAAGAGACTAGTCATATGATGAGAAGGCAGACTGTTTATTTTTATTGGCTCTAAGATTAAATTGGTTGATAGAAGAGACAATCCAATGGTCTGTAGATACTCCTTCATAAGTGTTGAAGGCTTGGAAATTCATTGACTGTTTTTCCACTTCTTGTTTATCAGGATTTGATCCAGTTGGGTTTTCATGCCATTGACATTATTGAATGTCTATTGTTTAAAGCTTTTTTTTTAAAATTTGGTGGTGAAGCATACAAGATTATTTCCCTGTATAAAGTCTTCAAGGAAGATCCTATTCCTGTTAGAGGAAACATAATATGCACATTTGTGTATGCAACTGAAAACAACCTGAGCATTCATATCCCCACCAATGATCTAGAATTTATGGTTTGGGGCTCTTTTGACAAGAGAAAAAAAAACAATAATAGAAATGTTGTCTTTTCTTTGTTTCTAGACTTTGTTGATTCTTCTTCATATTTTTTTCATATTAGTCTATTTCAAACATTTGAACTTTATAGTTTGATAAGAGTGGTATTGTCATATATTGAGAATCTACTTATCCTGCAAACATAAATCTACAGTAGAATTAATTGGAGTAGATAGATCTATCTATTGCCCAGTTCACACTCCACCCATGTCTATTGAACAGGTTAAGAGGCTCATCCCTTGTTCCCTGTTTAGGATGTGGTTTCCGGCTTTATCTTTTCAAATCTTTTCACTATTACGTAGCCCCCTGCACATCAGTGGCGTTACTGCCTTGCTCGGGGTGATACGATTAAAAAAAAAAAGAAAAAATTTACACATTGTCATTTTACTTGCTGATATATAATATAGTTCATGTATTATATACTAAATATATTATATAAATATATAACATATGCTAATTATGATACTAATGTGACATACTAAGTACAATAAAATATACATAATCAGGAGATGATGGGTGTTATAAGGTTGCTGTAGAAGCTACTTATATGGAATCTACACTTGGATGCTGGGATCTATATTTAACTTCTCCTGAGGACAACATCCAACTAAATTCACAGCTCTATGGATTTATCCCTGACATTTTTACTATCTTACATGAACAAAGAATGCACTTTGTGGGACACTGCTGGCAAGCAAAGCAAGAACTTGTGAGTGATCTACTGTTCTGGGCACCTAGCCATAGAGTGATTTGAGTTGCTCACCCAGCAACCACCTACATTGACCAGCTGTGTTATGACACAGAATACCTCCTTAATGATATTCCAACCTTGAAGCAGGATCATCATAGTTGTTGTGATAGACTTCTGGATGTCCAAGCTAACTCAACCAAATAAAATAATAACTAAATATAGTAACAAAAATTCTCACCTAATCACAGAATTGACTAATAACAGATCTTTTCTATTCTCCAGCAAACTAACTTTCTGAAGAGAAATGTAACTTGTGATGTTATGCTTAAACTCTGCCTCCAATGATAGAGTTGATGGGCTCCTTCATTCTTCTTCATATTTTTTCTTTTTTTTTATATTAGTCTATTTCAAACATTTAAACTTTATAGTTTGATAAGAGTGGTATTGTCACATATTAAGAGTGGTATTGTCACATATTAAGAGTGGTATTGTCACATATTAAGAGTGGTATTGTCACATATTAAGAGTGGTATTGTCACATATTAAGAATCTACTGATCTTGCAGACATAATTCCATAACAGAATTTATATATTGTCATTTTACTTGCTGATATATAATATAGTTCATGTAATATATGCTAAATAGATTATATAAATATATAATATGTACTAATTATGATACTTATGTGACATACACTAAGTATAATTTATATATATATATATATATATATATATATAAATATATATATATATATATATATATATATATATATATATATATATATATATATATATATATATATATATCATATATATATATATATATATATATTCATAAATATATATATATATATATATATATATTCTAAATATATTTATATAAATACATATTATATATATAAATAAAATGCATTTATAAAAAGAGAGAGTCAATTGCTGATATCCTCTGACAAGTAAACAGACTGGACTGTCTATAAAACTCTGGAGTCAGAATGCTGAAGTTAACATCAATCAGCTTAAGTGACAAACCTTTTACGGATATTAATTTTCTCTCTCTCATATATATATATATATATATATATATATATATATATATATATATATAGTCTTGTTTATGACATAGGATTAGTAGTCAAATTACTTCCCATCTGACTCTTTATTTTTCTTATAACCAGCATATGCAAAAAGGTAAAATCCTATTTGCCAATCCCATTACATCTCCCTAAACTAAAGAGGTTTAATGACTTATATTGTTCTTGAATGTCTTTGGCCTCTTTCCTGCTCTCCCCCTTGCAGTTTATCTCCTGTTTGTTTTAATGAAGATCTTGGTCTCATCTTATCTGCTTCTATGTCTGAATCTCTCCTATCATCTGTACACTCACTTCTATTATCTTATACAAATCTGTAGAACTCATTCTTTCTTCTTTATCAAGATCTTCTTCCATCACAACATCTTCCTCTTTAATTTTAAGTCTTAATTGATCAGAATGAGCAATTAGGCTTTTTCTTTTATTTGATGTAATGGCCATGTTATGTCTCCTTTCCATGATGAAACTAATTCTCTCTCAGGAATTGTTACTTTTTTTTTTTTTTTTTTACTACATTTTTTTGTTTGTCAAGTAAGACATTGTTAATGGAGATCTTATTTGTTTTCTCACTGATGCAGATGTAATTGATTTACTTCTTGTCTGGTTCTTTACTTTATACTTTAATACTCTTATCTATCTAAACTTATTTATAAATGGAACTTTGTCTGTGTGTGTGTGTGTGTGTGTGTGTCTGTGTGTCCGTTACCTATAGACTCCGAAACAGCTGAACCAATTTTCTTGAAAATTTACACAGTTGTACTCTAAGCATCTGTGAGTGTTCTTAGCTAGGTTTTGTGTCGAGGTACCCTTGATAAATATCGAAAATCGATAATTGAAAAAATCGGGTTATAGAAGGAGTGGTCCGATTTTAATCAAATTTGATACACTCATAGACAAAGCCATAAGAAATGATATTCAGAAGTTTCAAGGTTGCAGTTCTTACAATAGTGCAGGAATCGATAATATATATATATGTATAAAAGGCAAGATGTTTGTGTGTGTGTCTGTTTATCTGCCTGTATGTCCTTTATACAAATCTACAATTTTTATCCAATTCTCACCAAACTTCACGCAAATATTCTTTAGGCTGAGTCTGAGCTCCAGGACCATGGATTAGTTTTAAAGTTTTCATGACACCCAAGCAACGCCAGGCTATACTGCTAGTAACCCTATAACTGACATATGTAAATAGGTGAAATCCTATTTGCTGCTCATATATATATATATATATATATATATATATGGTGGTACAGAATTTCAATATGGTAATAAAAACAAAATAAATTTTATTACTGCAGGCCATGCCAAATATTTAAAACAAAAAATACCATTTAACTGGTTTCATTCCCCACTCATCAGATGTGTAACTGGGAAAAATTGTGAAAAAATATATACATATTTCATGGGTGACATGAACAAAAAAGAGGAAAATTCTTTTCTTTAAAGTGATTTCACCTAAAGATGTTAGAGACTCAACAAAGCAAACCCAAGCAAACACACTTTTTATTTACAAAGAGAGGGCTGCCTGGACCTGATAAAAAGCATCTCTAACACCTTCAGATGAAACAAGTGTGACCTGGCCAAAATAGAGAACCAGTCCACACTAAACCACGAGTGCAGCTTAGATTAATAATTAAATGATCTGCAATAGAAAACCCTTATGTATTACGAATGGCATCACCTGACAAAAAATTTTTATTCATCATTTTTGTAGGTACATTCTCAAGGTAATCAATGAACAAAATAACTTGCACATCCGAAAATATGGAGGCCAAAATCTTGCCTGCTGATGTTTGCATCCTTGGTCACTTTGGACGGCTTTCACCTGCTGCTGTTCATTCAGCTGATTGTGAATTTGACTCCAGAGTAAAGTGGTGGATCCATGTTTCACACATTGTCATATATTTACACAAAATCTCCTTCTTGTTGCGTTGAAAACAATGCTCTGAATCATCAACACATTATTGTTTTTGATTGACTGTGAGCAGCACACACTTTGAATACAGCTTTCTAGTTGACAAATGTTCCTGCAAAATGGTGAATACACTGCTTTCTGATGTTCAATTCCTCTGCTTTCTCACACAACTTCAATTTATGATTGGCCAAAACCAGTTTGTGGTTTTTTTGATGTTTTCTGGGACAACTGCCAATTTTGGGTAACCTGAGTACTTAGCATCATTTGTGTCTTTATGACCACATTTAATGTCAGCATACCACCTCTTAACCATTGTTTCTGACAGAGCAGAGTTTGAATAATTTATCAAGCCATTGCTTTGCTTGAACAGTATTTTTTCTGATCAGAAAGCAACGCTTTATCAACATCAAAAATTCAGATTTTTCCATTGCTTTAAAAATTTGCAACAGTAGCTTCACTTAAATAACTGTAATTTGTAAACTAATAATCTGATAGGGCCCAAATTTCGTCAAGTGCCATTTGAAGGTTTGTACTTCATAAAAATCATACGGGTTTTCTATTAGTGGTGTTATTTATATGTCAGGCCTGGGACTTATTGAATGATGTGTTAAGAAGGGCAAAAGGAATTGAACTCCATATCTACCCTAAATTTAAGGGCCGGATGAACACTGTTGAGTATAGAGAATCAGTCCACTCCCAATTCATTGTTGAGCATACAAAAACTGTCATCAATGTAATGAAAGTAAACCGCAGGCCTAAAAGAACTTAAGAGAAGGCTCTCCTCATGAAAATCTACAAATATATTTGCCAAAACATAGCCCAAAGGGGAGCCTATTGTCACACCATCAATCTGATACTTGACAGTGCCAAAACAATTTGTTGTTATTGCCATATATATATATATATATGCACAATATTGGAAGTAGCTCATTTGTAAGTATACACAGTGTAGCCACAGGATCAACACTGCATACTTCAGTTTCAAGGCATGAACTGACATGCAGTTTTAGTTCCTATGTCCACTTCATCTATAAAAATAATGCAATAACACTGATCAAAATATGTAAAATATTCAAATTTAACATACTTCAATGTGAAGAAAATTTTTATCAATCAAGGTCTTAGATTTATCTGACCCTGATGAGCATCATGGATGCAAAACTTTGGTCAAAAAATACATAAATTTAAGCAAGATAATTTATTCTCTCTCTTTCTCCACATATATTTAGACTAAACAAAATTTATCATCAGTGTAGTAACAGTGTTTTAATATGCATTTAACTAGCATTTAAAACAAACCCTGTTGCATTTTTGCCATCTTTGGTTAGCTTCTTTACATTGTGGATGCTTGTTTCCAAATTAAAAACTTCATAGCTACAACAAATAAATTTAAAATTTTTAAATAATTATAACGAAGCACATTCATGCATGTTTAAAAAGAAAAAAACCCATGAAAACGATCACAGTTACATTAAGTTTGTCTTCATAATTTGCCCTGAAGATGATCTCAGAGGTGATCAAAGTACTTGGGATAATAAAAACTACAACACTTTCCTTGATAAATTTCAACTTAACATCAAAAAGCGGATTAGAGAACTAGAAAGGATTATTATAAAATAGATATCATATCTTTATATTATTCAATGAAACATGCATATTCTTTATCTTTGAAATACTTTTCTTCTTTTATGTGCCATGTCCCTCCACATCTGTCTCTTGTAGCTCTTGACATCTTTGTCTTGGTATTTCTCCCAAACCCTGCTCTGCCATCCACTTGCCAATCTCATAAAGCACATCACACTTGCATTCCCCTGTCTTCCTTTCCCTCTATCCACCCTGTGAGTATCAGATTTTCCAAGCCTTCCTTCCTCATTATGTGTTCCAGAAACTTCAACTGACTCTTCCTGATGTTAAATATAAGTATACTTTTCATTTTCATCCTCTCCAAAACCATGTCTTTGCTCACATGTTCAGTCCATAGTATCCTCACCATCCTTCTGTAGAACAACATTTCAGTAACTTTCCTTCATTATTGATGAGATTGTCCAGCACTCATTGCCATATAGGAAGACAGGTATTACATTATGGTCCAGAGTTCTTTTCTTTATTTCCAACAAAATTTTCCTGACTTTCAATGTTCTGCTTATCTTTTGGAATGTGTCTTTGGCCATCCCAATATGCTTTCAGATCTCAGTGTCACGCTTTCCATCCTCTGTTTGAATATTTCCCAGATACTTAAATTTCTGAACCTGCATGATTTTAGTATCCTCGACCTTTAATTGGCATTTTGGGCTCCTCTTTTTACTGATGACCATGCATTCAGTTTTCTTGTAGTTTTAATATCTACATTGTTTAAAAATGTTACAAATAACACTTTTAAAAATGATGATGCCTTTAAAACCAAATAACTAAAATTTGGCACTGAGATTTCGAAATCTAATGCTATATATTATCAGAAACAAGCCACCCTCTCTCAGACATACTAAACTTTCAGAATCAACAAAAGGGCTAATATTCTGTATTTGTTTGAAGAAACTATAATAAAGCTCTTTGTGACTTGCATGCTTTTCTATATGTGTTTATTAGAAAAATAACAATGACTTCCCTAAAAATCTATTATTATTATTATTATTATTATTATTATTAAATCATTTCTGTTGATGTAGTGGAAAGTCATAAAACCATCTAATAAATTTTTTATGTACTTATTGACAAGATAAATGAACTTTTCTTTTTTTTATATATATTTTTGTATTTGATTGCTTCTGACTCTCACTTTTCTTGTCATAACTTTCTTTTCATTACATTTAATTCTATCTCTTATTTGTTTCTCCTTCATGCCATTATCTTTCCCACATAACAGCTATCCAAATTTATTTTCTATCATCTAATTATATCTCATATTTCAGGGTTTCATAAATTTCTAAGTATTATTAGTTTCAAGAACTAGGCTATGCAATTGTTTATTTAAGCAAAATAATTGAGAACTCAAATAAAATTATATATATATATATATATATATATATATATATATATATATATATATAATTTTATTTGAGTTTTCATATGTATATATGTATAAAATTTTATTTGAGTTCTTATATATATATATATATATATGTGTGTGTGTGTATGCTTATAATTTGAGTTCTCATATATATATATATATATATATATATAATTTTATTAGTTCTCATATATATATATATATGTATATAATTTGAGTTCTTATATATATATATATATATATAATTTTATTAGTTCTCATATATATATACATATATAAAATTTTGAGTTCTCATACATATATATATATATATGTGTGTTTGTGTATGTATATATATATATATATATATAATTTTATTAGTTCTCATATATATATATAATTTTATTTGAGTTCTCATACATATATATAATTTGATTTCTCATGTGTGTATATGTATATAATTTGAGTTCTTATATATATATAATTTTATTAGTTCTCATATATATGTGTGTGTGTATATATATATATATATATAATTTTATTTGAGTTCTCAATTATTATATATATGTAATTTTATTTGAGTCTATATATATATATAAAATTTTATTTGAGTTCTCATATATATATATATATATATATATATATATATATATAATTTTATTACTTCTCATATATATATATGTGTATATATATATAATTTTATTAGTTCTTATATATATGTATATATAATTTTATTAGTTCTCATACATATCTATATGTATGTATGTATGTATATGTATAATTTTATTAGTTCTCACATATATATATATATATATATATATATATATATATATAATTTTATTTGAGTTCTCAATTATGCATAGAGATAGATATTTTTTTGCAGTGCAAAACTTAAGGAAATTTCAACATTTGGCATATGCTTAATTTTATTAAATCTCATGCTGCTTATAAATTGCATTGCATCACAATTGATTGCTTTTCTTTGTGTTCTCTTTCATTGAGAACTCTAAGGAATAATTTATCTCTTGTACTGACTTCTTTAACACAAATTTTATTTGTTCTTGCCTCTTGTGTTATAGCCTTAGACTAAAAAGCAATGTACTAAATCACCCTTTGTATAATGAGGCCCATGTCATATAGACATGATCCCTTGTCAAAAACATACATTTTTGTTCAATTTAGTCAGAGGATTTTTGTTTTGTTTTGTTTTTGTTCAATCAGTAAAAGTTTACTCTATTTGCAGGTCCATTGTACAGTCCTCTTAAAGTCCTATTAGAGTCTGCAAGCTCTATGAATTATGACTTGTTTTTTATATAAAATAATATTACTCTTGGATTAGCTCATATTTCAGTCACATATATATTAATTGATGAATGAGATTAATGACACTAATATTTGTTGTTGTTTTTTTATTATTAAGAGGTACTAATTTAAGCATAGAATATCAGGCATAGTAAACAATCTGACTTCAAACTTGAGAATATGTCTTAAAATAAAATCTTTGCAAATTATCTGCCCGAATGATTGTTCTCACATGCTATACAACCAGAGATATATTCAATAAAGTTTATTGAATATTTTTATAATTTCTCTTTTTGTTCATTTACTAAAATAAATAAGCAAATTAAGATAATAATTAGTACAGTGATAACTTTGCTGTGAGCTGAATCATAAAGGTTTGATCCACAAACATTTTTAATAGCTTCTAGACACTATTTATATATTTTCTGTTGTTTGAAATTTCAAAACCTCATCATCATCTTTCTGTTAAGTACTATTCCTTACTGGGTCATTACTCAAAATATGGGAGATGGCAAGATACTAAGTATATGCATATGTTTGTACAAATGCTGATGTTAAGTGATATTTAACTGTTTTTTTGTTTTTTTTTAATATCATGTTCTTTCAGATTATAGGAAATCATGGCTCTCCTGAGATTTCTTTTGTTTATTTGTAAATTGCCATGCTTTCTTGGGAAATATAATGAACTGGTTTCCAATTGCCTTCTCAACATACAGCATTATCAACATCATTAATAATGCTTTCTCAAGTAAATGTGCTATTTTACGCAGCACAATTTTTGTAATATTTTATGAAGAGACTGGCAGGGATCTTGTTAATGTCCTTGTCTGTACCCTTTTTGATTGAACCCTGTGCTCGACTTATTATAGATATAACATTATTTTTATATTTTTTCAATTTCAAAATCCTTATGTTTACTTATTTTTCAAATTCTTTAACAAATATATTTTTATCTGATGGCTCTACCATATCTATGAGAAGGTATTTTTTGTTTGTAATCTTCAATCATTATGTCTGGTCTTTGAGATTTTACATGTCAGTCAGTATGAATAGTGACTTCTTGACTTCATGGTCTATCACCCCTACAGTTTTTTTAAAACAATTTAAAATATTAAACTATTCAGCCTTTATTGATTCTTACTTTAGAACATTATAAACAATTTACATGATTGACATGACTGTCATATATTTTTTCCTTAACTTTGGGATGTGGTGTAATTCCCTACTGCATGCTTGCTTCTCCGACGGCTACAACCTCCAGGAGTTTAAATGTAGGGTCAATAGACACCTCCTAACACACTAACTCACACCCACTCTCTTCAACTCTCTTTCTATGTACATCCTAACTCGTCTATCACCCTCCTTCTGACATTTCCTATCCCCAATTGCTCTATGTAACCCCCTGCACTATAGTGGCAGTGGAATGCCTTGCTTGGGGTGACACGATTAAAAAAAAAAAATGGATAGCAGCTCAGATTGAGGAATTGGAGAGCTGAGTTTGAATTTCAGTCAAGTTTATTACAGTCACTTATGTGCTAGTTCGAATTCCAGTTGAATTCATTGCATTCACTTACGCGTAAATACCCTTAGGAAAGGTATTAATCCATCTCTTCCTTCCAGTTATGGGTTAAATAACAGGACAGATTGGGTTCTATAGCCTTGGCAGGCAACCAGTCTACTGCAGAAAGCAATGGCAACCTACTGTGGGATAATCTTCTGCCCAGTCAGTCATGTTTCTTTAGAGTCATGATCGCCCAAGCATGTTTCACGTATGGCACTTAACTGACTGATGTGCTAATACTCTTAAGAAAAGTATGAATCCATCTCTTCTCCCTCAAGTTATGGTTAAATAACAAGACAGACTAGGTCCTATAACCTTGGTTAGCATCCAATCTAGGAGAAAGGAAAACTAAACTGGAAAGAGTTAGGCTCTGTCAGGCTATATAGTCTAGAAAATACTATTGCTGCTGTGGATAAATTATGGGTAATGCCTCTCCAACCCTAAGGGTTAATGAACTCATGGTCATGAACTTTGTGATAATCATTAACTTTCTCATGGTTTACATTATTTTTAAGAGTTCATGTCCCCCTTTATCTGCCTTTTCTTATCTGTTTTTATCCTGTTTAGTGTAGGTGTAGGATTTTTGAGGATAATAGCTTTTTAAAGAACATTTTTAAAAAATATTACCGCTGCTTGGCAACAAGGATTGTAACTATTTCTGTTTTATGTTGCCCTGCCCATTAGATCATTTCATTTGGATACAATTTCAAAAATATCTCTGACAAAAAAACATTACTAATGTGTTAATTGATACCAGCTACAAAATAATCACTCCTTTTTAAATAGATCTGAGTTGTGAGTTTGTATTCCATATGTAAACTTTACTGAATTTTTTTAAAGTTACAAGAGAGAATTTTTTAATAGATATTTGCTAAGCTTTGTTGTAAAAATTTTCATGTTTCTCCTATGCTGATCTAAAATAAAAAATATTAAAATAAAAATGAATCCAAATCTTTTTTTTTTGTCTTTAACTTTTATGAAAAAATGATTAACAAAATAAAATAAGCAAATTGAAATATCTTAAAAGGATACATGAATATTTGGCTTTTTATCCTATTCATTATTTTTTATTAAGAAATGTTATTTGATATTGACAGTTGTTTCTATTTTGGAAATTAGACAAATTGAAGCTCTGAAAGTGATGTTTACTTTGCAGTGTTCAAATCTTATCATTAATAAATTTTGTATTCTTCTCATGATCAATTTAAGATGAAAGTTTGCCAAGTTTTAGTGTTAACTATTTTTGGTTCCAGCCAAAGCATATGTGTCTATTAGTTACATTCTGATGACTGAAGTTAATTTGATTTGCAAGCAGACAGTTGTAGATCTATATTTACTGCCTCGAGGATTAATTGCATGTTTGATATTTGTAGAGCAATAGCACTGGATTAATGAATGCCTTTAATCACATTGAAATTCTTGCAAGAGGCTCACAGGAGATCTTTATCTTCATCTCCTAACTCCTTTTGATCATTAGGACATGATTTTGCTGACCAATGCAGATGAAACTGAAAGCAATAGGTGTATAGAAACAAAAGAAAATGCTACATTAATAACATATACAAGGTGTGGGGGTACTGAAAAGCTCTCAGCCCAACCCACTTCCTAAAATTCTCTGATGTTTAGTCATTAAAATACTGATTTTTCTGATATAGGTCAAGCCAAGAACTTTTCAGGAGCCCTTTCAGAGAGGAATTGAATTAAAGTGAATGAGACGAAGAGATTTGAATAAAAGCGAAAATCAAGATGGAAATCAAGATCAGAAAAATAATTCATGAACGATTATGAAAAGAGAAAAATGATAATTTAATTGCTATTTTGTTCAATGCAAATTCTTATTATTGCTTTCATTTATTTAATTTTTTCAATGTGCCCACCTATCCTCTCGCAATAAATTTTGAATAGTGTTTTTTTTTTTTTATCATCTAAACCCAAGCAAGGCAATAAAGTCACTAAGATACAAAAGTTGGGGGTTGCTGAGTGTTAGACAATATGGATAAAAATACTATTAAGAAAAGATAACAATAAAAAATAAGAATTAAGAAGATAACTTATATTGCATTTAAATTTTTGAAGATCGAGACTAGGAAGCAAGAAGTTGGAAGAGAGTTTCACAAGCAAGAAGTACAAAAGAAGAAACTGTTAGCATAGAACTTATATATAGAACTTAGATATATCTAACCATTTCAACTGTAAAATGATGAAACCTTGCCATCAGTCTAGTACTATGCATAAATTCACAAAGTCTAGGCACCATAGAGTAAAGGTTAATTGATAAGTATTTATAGAAAGGCACAGAGAAGCTACATTATGGTGGTAGAAAAGTGACTGAAGCTGAAATGCTAGGTCAGGACCAATGATATTGCAGATACTTCTTTGAATTTTATCAAGAATCTGTAAGTATATAGCAGGAGCACAAGGCCAAATATGGCAACAATATTCAAAGCATGGATGAATGGTAGACTTATAAATATCTAAGATTTTGGAGAGAAAATTGTCTAGCATGACACTGGGAGCCAAATTTCCTCAATGTAAACCTAATAATTGATTCAATATAATCTTTCCACTTCATGTTAATGTTAGTCTGATAAAGCAAAATGAGTGAAAGTTAGCATCAGCCATGCTGTTGAAAGACAGAAAGAACTCCTTCGGATAGCAGTTTAATCTTGGAGGCTTTAAAATTAACAGGCCATTTTTTGTCACAGTTCAAAGAAGATTTTTCATTTAACTACTGTCATTCTTTTAACTATTGATAGTGATCACTATCTGATTATGTCTAAGCTTTTCTTGGACTCTATTAAAACCACAAATATTGAGGTAAAACGAGGGATAGGCTACCTTCTGTGTTGGATTCACAAATCTAAACTTATTTATAAATGGAACTTTGTGTGTGTGTGTCCATTACCTATAGACTCCAAAATGGCTGAACCGATTTTCTTGAAAATTTACACAGTTGTACTATAAGCGTATGCGAGTGTTCTTAGCTAGGTTTTGTGTCGAGGTACCCCTAATAAATAACAAAAATCGATAATAGAAGGAGTGGTCCGATTTTAATCAAATTTGATACACTCATAGACAAAGACATAAGAAACGATATTCAGAAGTTTCAAGGTTGCAGTTCTTACAATAGTGCAGAAAATTGATAATATATATATATATATATATATATAAAAGGCAAGATGTTTGTGTGTGTGTATCTGCTTATCTGCCTGTATGTCTGTATTTTTTTCAACCCTTTTATTTTAGTTTTTGCTTCGGGTTTGGCTCTAAGTAGGTATAATTGTAGTTCCTAGTCTCAACCATGATACCATTTACTCAGAGGACTTATTTAGCCTTCAAAATTCAGTTTACGACGAAAAAAACTTATTTGATATCGATACCAGGAAATCAAAATTTGACTTACATCCATTCATTTTTCTTTCAATCTATGGTTTCACTTTAACTGGAAACAACTATTGCTTTTTAGTCTTTCATGCCAACATCCAAAGAGTCTGAGCTCCAGGACCATGGATTAGTTTTAAACTTTCATTACACCCAAGCAACGCCAGGCTATACTGCTAGTACTACATAATCTCTACTTCCTACCACCTTCTCTTAATCTATTCAACTTATGTCTTGCAACTCATTTATCATTACAATTCCAATTTTAAATCCTCTACCTTGAGTGGAACTTCAGTTTTGTAATGCATAAAATTTAATAAAAATCAAAAACTAAATAAACATGTTTCTATTATTCATCCCTTGTTATTTCTAAAAGGTTTCAAGCAAGAAACTTGCATAAAGTTAGCACAAGTTAAAACTCAAGTTAATTCTTTTATTTCAAATAGAAGAAAAATAATCCAAATAATTCTAGCAATGCTGCTCATACACATAATGAGGAAAGAGGGCTTGGTGATTTTGATACTGACAGGTCATACTGAAGATAAGAGGGACAGAGGGAAACAGCAATAACCTTCATGACAAATCTGGATAAATGGCAAAACAGAGAGATAGTAAAAAGACAAGCATTACTTAGAGATACAAAAGACAGAAAGTTGTGGAGAGCTATGATCATTCTTTTTAATTCTTGTAGGTAGATTTGTGAAGGAAAAAGGGAAAGTTCAAGCTTGAAGCTTATTTTTTATTTTTGGTCCATGCAGTTTATTAATAATCATGAATTGACAATCTGGTAATAGTCTCATCTCTTGTTCCCTGTTTAGGATGTGGTTTCTGGCTTTCTCTTTTCAAATCTTCTCACTTTGTTTTTTTTTTTTAATTGGAGTAGATAGATCTATCTGTCGCCTCGTTCACACTCCACCCGCGTCTATTGAACAGGTTAAGAGGCTCATCCCTTGTTCCCTGTTTTGGATGTGGTTTCCGGCTTTCTCTTTTCAAATCTTCTCACTTTGTTTTTTTGTTTTTTTTTAATTGGAGTAGATAGATCTATTGCCTCGTTCACACTCCACCCGCATCTATTGAACAGGTTAAGAGGCTCATCCATTGTTCCCTGTTTAGGATGTGGTTTCCGGCTTTCTCTTTTCAAATCTTCTCACTTTGTTTTTTGGTTTTTTTTAATTGTAGTAGATAGATCTATCTATCGCCTCGTTCACACTCCACCCGCGTCTATTGAACAGGTTAAGAGGCTCATCCCTTGTTCCCTGTTTAGGATGTGGTTTCCAACTTTCTCTTTTCCAATCTTTTCACTATTACGTAGCCCTCTGCACATCAGTGGCATTACTACTTTGCTCGGGGTGATACAATTAAAAAAAAAAAAGTAATGAAAACTGCTGAAATTCAGATAAATGTCTAAAATTGATCATAATTGACAATGCTTTATGTGAAAAATTTGAATGCTGTTACAAATGGTTGTTTTGTTTTATTGCCTGTGATTCCTTTATATAACAGGTTTTCTTTTTCATACTTGTAAAAAGAGTTAATGTTTGTTTAATTATTTTTCTGATGTTTTTTATTATTATTACAGCTCATCTAAAGCAACCTTTAGAAGATTACATTGCTAAACTTGGTAAAGTGAAAGTTGTTCGTACGAAGCAGAGGGAGGGTCTGATCAGAGCGCGATTGCTAGGTTACTCAGTAGCTACAGGAACAGTCCTAACTTATTTGGACTCACATTGTGAATGCACACGAGGTGAGTCACTTGTAAATAATTTATCTCTCCTTAAAAGTTTTTATTTTGTTTTCATATTGTTTTTCAAAATTTAGCTCTTTTTAAAAAAAATATTTTTATAATTATCTATAATGGTATACAAGCATTTTATTTTCTCAGTTTTTTACACATTCTGTGTCTACCCCATTGAGTTGGCTGCAAACATGAGCTGCCAGCCTGCACGTGATAAAATTATGAAATATTTATCTTCAATCTTGCAATCTTTTAAGGCTATTAAATTTAAAACATTTTATCTTTGTTTGTATAAATACAAAGGCACTGTTCAGATCTTGCTTGATCAGCAAAGCTTCTTCATGGCCAAGTCAGTTAAGAAACACTGGGTCTAATGACGATTTCCCTCTGCCCAGAGGGATGCTGGTTCAAATCCTGCTGGAGAGAGAGCCTATTTTTTTTAATAAGATTTCTTGAATATTCAGGCCAGTAAAAATAAATGGTGCATCTACTCAAATCTGAGTATCCACTAAAAATAATGTTTACAATGATAAAAATCTGTGAAATTGATAAATAATTCCATTACCTTAGAAAATTATTTTGTTTAAATTTTGATATGGCTAAAATAGGCTAGTCTAGCAATATATGCAGTTCTTCATAATGACTGAGGATTTTTCTTTTTACTGTTTTTTCAACTAATAAAGCACCCAAGGACCTTTTTTTAAGTTATCAAATGAGATAATTGTCATGAAATATGAATGAGGTGATATTTATCACTTTAAATGTTATTTTTGTGAATACTCATATTTGAATAGGCACTACATTTATTTATTACAGTGTATTTATTTTCATCTACCAGCCTAAATATTCAAGAAATCTTACTAAAGAAAAGAATTGCTCACTCCAGCAGGACTTGAACCTGCATCCCTCTGGGCAGAAGGCAAATATGTCTAGCAAAAGTATCAATAAAAATTACCCTTAAAGTGATAAAAATCTGTTGGATTGATAAATAAAAGTCCATTACCTTAGAAAATTACTTTGTTTGCATTTGAATACAAAACTAAACAGATATGAAAATTTTTGAAAATATTAATATGAGAAAGATTTTGCTTAAAGGCGTGTTTCAGATTTTGCTTGATTGGTAAGGAACGGATCTCATAACAGTTTCCCCTCTACCCAGAGGGACACAGGTTCGAATCCAGCTGAATAGTACATATTTTTCTCTAATAAGATTTCTCAAATATTCGAGGTGGTAGACAAAAATAAATAAATAGCACGTCTACTCAAATATGAGTATCCACTAAAAATAATATTTAAAGTGATATAAATAAAAATATATACTAAACTGCTATAAATTCAATAATAAATTATAAATGTTTTTCTTTAAAACACTTTTGCAGTTTGCATGTGCACGTACATGCATAAAAGTGTGCATTATGCATGTAAATTACACATTTTAAATGTGTAGCTGTGTAAATATCTATATATGATATTATAAATATGCTTACGCATTTTACTTACATAATGTATATATTTTAAAACATGAATTTTAATTATCTGTTTATACTTGTATATATATATGTTAATATTAACAGTCTTTTTTTTTTCAGATATTTTGTAAAAGTTTCAGAAATATATTATCTTTTATTGTGAAATTTTATGCATTGTTTGTTTGATCCTGTATTTGCTCATATAATGTTTTGCATAAACAAACACTGAACTGATTTCAGACAATGAAAATCGATGAATAGAACTTAGAAATGAAAAATAGGATTGGCATTATATAAATTGTTAAGTTGTTGAACATGAAATTGCTGATTTAAACAAAATAGATTGAAGAAAATCATATATAAAATTATTCAATCCAAATATTCTGAGATTAGCCTGAATATATTTCTTATACTTCATTATCAAATCATGTTTCTTCTCTCAAGAACTTCCTCTCAAGATAACTAATAGAAGTTTTTTAATCCTAATTTGTGATGTTTTTATTTGTAAGAAAAAATGTAGATGCTTGAGAAGACTAGTCTATGTGAGGTCAGGTAAATATTGTGTGTGCAATAAAATGTCACCATCTTCTATTGATGCAGTTGCAAGAATAATACAGCTGAATCTGTGAGACAGATAAATTCTGTATTTGATGAGAACACTCTTAGAATGTAGTGTAAGAATCTGGTTTCAAAAATTGGTAAATGGAGATTTCAGTTTTGAAAAGCAGCTTATGAAGATTGAAAAGTTCTTGCAGAAAATGATCATAAAAACTTGAGCCAGTAATGTCATTTTTGCAAAATGAGAGCAAGCTTTGTCATACTGCCAGATATGAAAAAAGCTTCATCAGTCTGTAAAATTATGACATTTTCTACTTACTAAGCTGTGTTTAGTTTGTGTTTTAAATTCACTATTTCAAATTAGTTTGCATGCATTAATTTGGGGGTCATTTTGAAAGAATCTAAAATGTATCAAATATTAACTATAACCTTCAAAGAAAATGTAGTTTTGGGTTGATGTTAAAACTTCTTAGCATCATTCTGATAGTGTATAGATTTTCTCTGTTTATTAACCAAAATCCATGTTTTCATTATTACAAATGATGTTACTGTTCAAAAGTGGATCGTTTTTATATTTTAACCCATTTCTTGGCAGTTTTCTTTTAACACAATGCAGTGTTACTGAAATTTTTGTTCCTCATTTAGTTGTTATTTTAAAATAATTTTAAATGGCTCTATTCTGTATGTTGAAGTTTTCTCCAAATTCTCTGTCTAATGTGTTTGGATCAGTTTCCACTAACTTCTTCAAATCTTCCAAATCTAATTATGGATCTGTCCAAATTTCTTATTTAGTTTTCTAAATTAAATTCTCTAATTAGAAATTACAACTCTATTCATTAACAGCATTGTCCCTAAATAAAGAATTTCTGTTCCTCACAGTTCCATATACATTATGGCAAGTCATCATAAGTTCTGAAGGCTTTTCATAAAAGTAAATTGTAAAAATGAATGAACTGAAATAAATTTTTACGTGATAATCAAAAAGTAATGTATTTAAAATATCTGTTGAGCTGTTTGTTGTTTTTAATAAATGGTACAAATGTCAAATGATAACAAAATTGGCAATTTCATATGAGACAACCAAATAATTTTACAAAAACAATAACTGTATATACACTGCATCTCACATTATTCACCACTTTTAATTTTCCTAACTTTCAGAAAAGTAATCAAGGGATTTGTATTATTAGTGACCATAAAATTTCATATGTGTTGATTACAGTTAAAAATATTCTTAAAATGTAGCAACAGATAATAAAGTTGGAAAATCAGAAAGAATTTTTTTTTTGATTTCCCAACTTTATTCACAAGGTTACTGAAACTCCAGACAACATTCTGATGTAATTAAAAATTGTAATTGCAGAAAATGTACAAAGTTTACAAAGACAAATTCTGTTAACAAAATATTGCAAACAGTGTCGTAGTAATGATGACAGAGTTATAAAGATGTAAATAACATAAAATATAGATTCTATATTCTGAAGCTAATTTGAAAAACTTATTCAGTCAATAATTTCTCTCCACACTTGAGAATGCTGAATGAATTTTCGGTCAAGTTATGGTTGTGCAAACAAACCAACTATTTTGTCAAACAAGTGTCATTAAAACCCATTTTATTTAGCTGTTAATTTGTTTTCTTTAAATAAAATGTAGCTATTATTGTGCATAGAAATCATCATCTTTATAATAGCATTTGGTTTCTTCTTGAACCATGGTTGCATGTGTGCCTTCAAAAAAAAAATAACAGTGTATGTTTGAACAGTTATCTTAACACTGTCCACCATTTTGGCATTTATGTCAGAGAACATCTCCCTCTAGCTAGGGTGATTTTTCTTGAATCTCCAAATCATTCCTATATGTGTCTCCATCTGTCTCTACTAAGCTTAGCTATCTTTTTTTCTCTATCACTCCTCTTCATCACCTGTTCCATACTTGACAGCATCTCAAACAATATAATTAAGACCATTTCCTCTCATCTGTTCACACATATATTTGTGTTTGAGGGCTTTAATGCCCATCATGCCAAGTGGCTGGAAAACTCTGTCACAGACCTTGCTGGTATCAATACATTGAACTTTTCAATCACTCGATCTCTTATGCAAGTGGTAGATTTCCCCATGTGTTTCTCTAATAACCCTAATAGACCTGACTCACTGCTAGATCTCTGTTTCACTTCTATCCCTGACTCTTGCCATGTTATGCAACTTTGCCCTTTTGGAAACTCTGATCATTCTATGGTTTCCGTTAATATATCTTTTCACATTCTCTCCTTCCAAGAACCCCAGATCAGCAGAATATCTTACTGCTACGAAAGATTAGACTGGAAGTCATTCCACAATTTCCTGTGTGACATCCCTTGGAACAAAGTTTTTAGTCTTCCCGTTAAAGACTCTACAACTGAGGTCTCCTATTGGGTTAAAGCTGGCATCAATTCTTTCATCCCAACCAAGGAAGTTATGACTTAAACCTCATTCATCCTCTTGGTTCTCTCCTGCTTGCTTGACTGCTGTTGCCCACAGGAATCACTTCTTCCGGCTTTATCGGAGCCACAAATCTGATCATAATAGGCGCCTTTTTGCCTCTGCTCGTAATGAGTGCAAGAGGATCCTAAATAATGCTAAGCTGTTGTTTGCTGAAAGAATGAAACAGCGTATAGCATTCCACAAGTTTGGCTCCAAAAACTACTGGCAACTCTGTAAAAATATGTTATACAACAGAAAACCCTCAATTCACACTTTAATCAATAAATGTGAGGTCCTCACATCTTCAGCAGACAAGACTGAGTGCTTGCAGATTCTTCACCAACTCAGCATTTGAATTTGTCTGGGGTATCTGCACCCAGCTTCCCACCTAGAACTGAGGCTCAACTGAGTGATACTCACATTACTCTCTCAGTGGTCTCTAGCATAATTTCAAAGCTTGACTCCCATACGACAAGTATAGGTGACAGAATTCCAATCATTGTCTTGAAGAAATGTGCCCTTGAACTATCCTGTCCTCTCCAAGCTCTATATCTACTGCTTCTCTGCTTATTTGCCTGCTGGAAGTCCTCCACTGTTGTTTTTATATTTAAGAACTCGGGAAAACCCTCAGATCCCTCAAATTATCGCCCTATCAGCCATTTACTGATTTTTGTCAAAGTGTTCTGGCTATTATTAATGCTGAAATGGTTCAGCATCTCACAGCCCACAGCCTCTTCTCTGATAAACAGTATTGTTTCTGCTTCAGCAGATCTACTGCTGATATGCTAACAACCATCACAGAGTACATATACCAGATTCTCAATAAGAATGGCAAATCTCAAGCTCTTTCCCTAGATATCTCCAAAGCATTTGACAGAGTCTGGCATGCTGGCCTTCTACGCAAGCTACAGGGCTATGTTATAAATAGATACTTGTTTGATCTAATCCAATTGTTCCTTTCAAATCATGTAATGAAAGTAGTATTGAGCAGGCATGCTTCTAGATACTATCAGATGAACGCGAGTGTCTTTCAAGGCTCTGTTCTAGGTCCTATGCTTTTTCTGATCTTCATCAACAATCTCCCTGATGTAATCAGATACCAAGTAGGCACCTACACTGATGAAACCACCATTTACCCCTGCCTAATTAAGAAATCTTCTGAGGCTGACAAATCAAACCTCGCTGATGATCTTGAAAAGGACCTCCAATCTGTGGTAGACTAGGGCAAGAAATGGCTCATGAATTTCATGCTTCCAAAACAAAGCTGCTAACCTTTAACCACTATAGACAATCGCTCCTACCCACTATTAGCACGGATCAGGTTACTCTCCCTGAAAGCAAAATAGTGTACCCCCTTGAACTAACTCTATCAGCTGACCTCAAGTGGAATGACTACATCGAATCCATAGCTAAATCTGCTGCTAGGAAGGTCAGTTCACTGTGTAGAGCCAGGAAGTATTTTTCATTTGAATCCATCTTGCATGTATATAAATCTACCATTCACCTGTGCATTGAATGCTGCTGTCACATCTGGTCAGGTGCCCCTGCTATTCATCTCAGGGTTCTTGACAAAATTTAATGAAGAATCTGCAATATAATCGATCCTGATCTGGTAGCTCAACTCCAGTCACTTTCTCACTGAGTTTCAGTTACATTTGATTGGTTTCATTCTAAAAGGGTGAGAAAAGTGACTTTTAGAATGAAACCAATCAAATGTAACTGCAACTCTTTCTCTATCAGTTTCCTGCCTGTGGAATTTCCTTCCATATACTTCCCTGACAGCTACAATCTCTACTAATTTAAATGCATCTCTTGTCTCCTTGACTCACACCTCTTGTCTCCTTGACTCGCACCTCTTGTCTCCTTGACTCACATCCTTTCCCTGACAGCCCTTGTATCATGTTCTTTTCCCTTTCCACTCTACTCACATGCAGCTCTCTTCACACCAGTGTTCTCATCCTTCTCTTACTCATTCTCTGACACCCCCTGTACCTTGTTCCTCTTTCTTATCACTCTCCTCCTTTTATGTAACCCCCTACTGCACACCAGTGGCAGTATTGCCTTGCTTTGGGTGAAATGATTATATATAAAAAAAGAAAACTGTTGTATCACCCTAAAAAAGCATATCACATATTCCTTTTTGATGTCTAAACCTGCAATAGTGGTGTCTGCCAATAACCACCCAACCTTTGTTCATTCTGTCTGACCCATCAAAAGTAGCATGGCATTCTTGGCAAAAATCAGTCTTTATATATTCTGTAACACCTTTTTATTCAATTTTCTTTATTTTCTTTTTTATGAAGGCCTAGGGATCAGTCTCACATGTTTTACTACTTGATTTAAAACCTGACATCTTGTGTTGTTCAGTCCTTCCTTATTGCCACAATGCCTAGAAATTTCAGATTTTGTATAACTTTTAGATATGAAACACAGACCAAACATATAAAAAATGTCACTCTTACTGTTAAATAAGCCTTACAAACCATATTAAGAACTCACTTATAATGTGGTAATTAATTTGTGACTTTGAATGGCTTTTTATACAAATGGCTATCATTTGTTTACAACAGAATAGAATAAACTGAATTTCATCCTGACTGTAGATTGATCTTGCTAATCAGCAAATAAACCTTTGGACTTCAGTTCGTATTTATTTAATGCAGAGATTAAGCATGAAATGGCTAATAATGTGAGCTGCAGTATTAGAACTACTTCTTCTTTTAATGAATTGGATAATAATAATAATTATTATTATTATCATTATTTTTATTATTATTATTATTATTATTATTATTATTATTCAATTGAATTGAAACATGTTCAGTAGCCAGCAGGTTGTTTTTATATTTTTTGTTTTTGATTTACTTTTCAATTCAACTTGAAAATAAGTTTTTGTTTATTGCATCATATACAAGTGAAAATATATGCCCCTAAAAATTTTATTTTTAATGAATGAACCTTTTTGAGTTGACATCTCTCTTATTCTAAACAGTGAAATTAACGTCAGCCATCCTCAAAATGAAGGAGTCCTTACAAACAAATAAATGTGCCTCCCAATGGGAACTGAAACTGTATTTCTTTTTACCATCAGGGAAATAACTTCTTTAGTTGAAGTGTACCCCTACCAATTAGGCCACAAAAAACCATGATAATGCAAAGCACAATTTCCTATTTAAGGAACATCTCTCACCAGGACATGTGGAGAGACTTCATTGGTAAGGACTCATTTCTAGCATCGTTGACATTAATTTCACTGTTTAATAATAACAAAGATGCAAACCGAAACATTTGTAGCAATATTAATTAATGTTACATTAAAAAAAAATCCAAGTGATGTGTGTGCGCACATATATATATTAAAATCCATTGATTCTTTATATATATATATATATATATATATATATAGAGAGAGAGAGAGAGAGATAGATTAATGAATAATTATAAAATCCATTGATTCTTTATATATATATATATATATATATATATATATATATATACATCCTAGGTGACTGAAAATTAACTATTAAGTTTCCATTTTAAAATACTTATAATTTATTCATTAACTAAAACTTTTTCTGAGAAATGAATATGAGAGAAAAGTGGGTTTTATTTAAAGAAGTTTTATTTAAAATTTGATATGGGAACCAGATTTCACTACCAGCTTCTCGAGCTACCTAGAAATCACATCAGCTGATTTCACCAGGAACTCCTGTGGTATGGAAGATATAACTTCTTGTGTTTGTCCTTCAAGTTTTTTCAATGTCTTGGTTTGGTATAGTGGACTTTCCCTTTTAACCAAACCCAAAATGAAAAAATCACAGAGTATTAAATCTGGATTCCTGGTTGGCCACTCATACATAAAATATGGAATTAATTTTCAATCAACTTATGTATATATATATATAAGGTGATTGGAAATTAATTCCTTATTTTATGTATATATATATATATATATATATATAACCATCTGCACACAAGCCTGTTTCACTGTATCACAGCTCTTCAGTGGTCATGCCAGATTATATGTTCTCTCCCAGAAACTGTAATTAAGGTCTGCTCAGCATAGTATAAACCATAGGTGTTCTGTGGGTGTTGAAAAAATGCAGATGTGAGAAGGAGGCATCTGCAACAGGGATGGCTAGTCGCACTAGCAGACATGCAAACTTGACAATGAGCAGCCAGATATTGTATAAGAACTTTTAGAAGAATTATCTGTGTGTATTTGTCAGGAAAGAAAGAGAAAAAAAAATCATTAGCTTGAGATATTTTAGTTATCAGAAATATTGGGTCTTTATTATAAAATCAATTTGTATTTCCCTTGTGTATGAAGATAATCAACCCCTTACGTCATTCTATGATTGACTTTATTGGCCTACAAATTCAATATGGAATGAATTCATGTATCATTTAATCCTCTTTGGTTTACAGTTTTACTTACTTTTTGCATGTTGCTGCCTGTTTTCTCATTCTGACAAATATTTTCTTTATTCTCCCTAATATATAACATTTTCTTATCTAACTTTACATTTTTATATAAGCTTGCATGCGCCTTCTGCTGCTATTGTGTTTTTCATGAAAATCATAATTCATATTCTATTTTTTATTTGGTTTTCATTATTTCTCCCCTTCAAGGTAATGAATAATGTCCTCATTTTACAGTTTTTATCATATACACCTAACTATTCTCCTCTATTAATCACAATTGATTTCTCCATATATTATCTGCCAGTATTCATTACTAAATGGGCAGACATTTTTTTCAGTGATTTTTTTTTTAAACAATCTTTTTTTTTATTATAATTGGGACATATTGAAACCATTTCTCACATTTTCATTTACAGAAAGATTTGATGAATCCTGATGTTCAAAATTTTCCATTCACTTAATTATTCCTCTAATCCTTTCTTCAATAAATTACAACTTGACAAGTTTCTAAAACTAACCTCAAAGTCTATGGTTAGGAACATGGTAAGTCTATGGTAAGCTGCAGTCTTGAGATTTTGAATATATATTTACCACTGCCAAAGTATATTTGTACAATAGGAGCCTAAAAGTTGTTTTCTGAGCCCATTTACCAAATTAGTATATCAGTGATGAAATATCTGAATTTTATTTTATTTTTCTGAATAATTAAACTGCTGAAATAATTTGTCAAATGTGATGTGATGCAGACTGAATAAGTTTAATAGCATTTACATTTATTCTTCTTGGTTAGACTGAGAACTTTTCAAAATACCCTCATGTAAATGTCAGATGTTCATATTTTTCTGTTCTAACTAAAGTTTTATAAAGATTTTACTTAGAATTTTTAATACTGCTGGAGTAAAACCCTGGTGAAAATATTACTTTGAATATAAAGTCTCACTAAATTCTTCTTCTGTGTGCCATCTCCCTTCAGGACATTGACAATCATGGCTCTCCACAATTTCCTGTTCTTTGTAACTCTTAGTAAATTTTTTCTCTTTGTAATTTCTCCTAAATCCTGTTCTGTCATCCACTTACACAAGCTCATCTGTTAGATTATGTACTTTTTTTTATCTGCACTTCTTGCATTCAGTATATCCTGTGAGTATCAAATTTTCCAAACCCTCTTTCCTCATTATGTTCCCAAGAAATTTCAATTGTCTCTTCCTGGTGTTAAGTACAAGTGTCTTTGCTGTTTCCATCTTTTCTAAAATTTTGTCATTACTCACATGCTCAGTCCATGATATTCTCAGCATCCTTCAGTAGAACCACATTTCTCTCACCCCAAGTTTCTCTTCTCCATCTGTGATAAGATTATTTAGTATTCACTGCCATGTAGGTGAACTGATATGACATACTCTTTTCATTGTTTCTAACAAGATTTTTCTTGTTTCTTAATAATTTGCTTAGCTTTTAAAAGGTGTCTTTCAGTATCTCAATGTGCTTTGGAGTTCAGTATTGCACTTTCTGTCCTCTGTTAAAACACTTAATAGATATTTAAATTTTTATAAGATTATGACTATATTTTACCACTGTTGAAGCATATTTGTACAATTCAGTACCTTAAAGTTGTTTTCTTGGCTTATTTATCAATATTGATATTTTAGTGATCAATTTTTTTTTTTAAATTAAACTCTTGATTTTGATATCTCTAATTTGTAATTTGCATGTTGGGCTATGCCTTTTGTTGACAACCATGCATCTATCTTCTTGCAATTTAGGCTTAGTCTTTCTTCTCACCTTTCCTTTACTACCTTCTATAGGAGCTTTTATAGTTCCCTTTCTATGTCTGCTATCAACACTATGTCATCTGCATGTCTTATGTTGTTCAGGTTGTGGCTGCTAATAATGAATCCTGGTAGGACTTCTAAGTCTCTCACTGAAGAGGTTGAATAAGTCCGGTAAGAAGACACATCCTTGTCTTACACCCCTTTCTATTTTTACATATTTACTGAATTCCTTTTCTATCTGTATTCAGGCAGCTTGCTGCCAGTACATGCTGTGGATTATTCTACTATCCTTCCTAAATATGTCAAGATTATCTTGCAGTTCTGCCAGTTCTTTGTGGCATACTTTATCACTCTTGGATAATGTGCTAAACATTGGTATACATCCTTTTGTATTTGTATTGCACTTTCTAATATCATTCTGAGCATAAATATCAGATTCCTCATCCCAGTGACTTTCACAAACTTGCACAGTTCTTGTCCTATTTCCAGTCTAATTCCTAATTCTGCTTCATGCTTTATTCATCAGAATTCAAATGACAAGTTTTGTTATATGGCTAATTAGGTTGATTGTTCGATGAATTTCACAGTCCCTTGCACGTAGCTTCTTAGGCAGTGCTATGAAAATGGATCTACTTTAGGTCTCCCAGGATATCACCACTCTTCTATATTTCATTTATTATTTATGTAATCATATCAAAGCTGAAATCATCCAAGGAGTGATCAAATTAATCTCTTATAATTCAGTTTTCTCCAATTTCAAGTTTAATAAAAAATATAAGCAGTTTAAATTCCAACATTAAAAGTGACATTATAAAAGATTAATTTATTCTTTTATAATGTACTTCTAATCTTGGAATTTAAACAAATTGCTTTTAAATTAGACTTGAAATTAGATAAAACAGCAAATTCTCAATTATAATGAAATAATAATCACATGCAATTACCATCTTACTAAAAAAAACTATATATATATTGTGTATTTAGGCAACAATTCCTTTTTTGTGCAAGTTTCATTAAAAATGACAGACAAGTTGCTATGGTTAAGTTTTTTATATTATTTTTCATGTGATCTTATATTTTTTTTATTTTCAGAATATAAATTATATAAAAATTGTCCAAAAGCTTTATTGACCCAAGTGCTTTCAGGTATACTTTTCATTATTATCAAGGATGAATTTTATTTAACTTTTAAAATAATCTACATATTCAGTTAAAAATAAACTGAAATTCATCCTTGATAATGACTAAAAGTATAGCTGAAAGAGCTTGGATTAATAAAACATTCAAACAATTTTTATATAATTTATGTTCTGACGAGAAAAATTTATAAAATCACATGAAAAATTATATACAAAACTTACATATATATAAAGAATATATATATATATATATATATATATATATATATACACACACACACACAAAGAGTTTGCCTCATTAACTGAGCAGATTAATGCCAACTTCAAAGTTTTGTGATATGTATTTCTTTAATTAGTGATTGTAGTGGGGAAAAAGGTTTACAGCAGAAATTATTTTATTTAAACAAATAAAATAACGATAAAATAGTCTGTATATATCCAGATTCCATTAATTACATGGAGATTATTCTGGCCTATCTATAATTTTGTTTTGTGGAATTTGTTTTCAGGATTGTTATTTTAAATTTGTAATTATTTTTGATATTATCTTTTCTTTTCATTATCTACTTCCCATCAACACTCAAAATTGTAGTGGAAAATTGGAAGTTTAACCATTTTCATTATCATAAAAGCTATTGACTTTCTGATCTTTCCTCACTTTGCTTGATGTTTTCTGCTTTTATTGTTGTATTATTAGTTTTATTTTGAAACTGTATTGTCTTTGCAAATAGCATTGATATTTTACATTTTCACTTAATCAAATTTATTTCTTTTTATTTCATTTGTGCCTTTCTTTTTTCAAAAGCAATAGGCAAAATTATTTGATAAGGAAGTTCTTATATATTTGAAAGCATAACAAAATACAAAAATCTTGCTTCTCAAAAATTGCTTTTCAATTTTTTTTATTACCTTATATATAATTATCTATCTTTCCTTAGGTTAATTGCTTTTATTCTTCAAATTTTGTTAAAAAAATTTAACTAGCAAAATTCTCAAACTAAAACTTTTTTGCTCTTTTTTTACTTCTTGTTTTTCTCCAGATTTTCAGCTTTATTTTTCCTTTTGAAATATTATTTTTATTGAACATTCTATATACAAATAGTTAATATATATATATATATATATATATATATATATATATATATATATATATACAAGTATGGGTGGAATAATATTCCCCATCCAAAGAAACACTATTTTTTAAAAAGTGCTCAATACAAAGTAGAGCTAATAATAATAATAATATTTATTAATAAATTATAACATTGATATGTTATAATATCACTACAAAAGTAGCTATTTTGTTTCGACACTTTTTGTGTCTTTTCAAGTGATGTTGTTATTTCGAAATATCACTTGAAAAGACACAAAAAGTATTGAAACAAAATAGCTACTTTTGTAGTGATATTATAACATATCAATGTTATAATTTATTAATAAATATTATTATATATATATATATATATATATATATATATATACCTCATTTAAGCTGCAAAAATAATATATACATGTAAGGTGTCTGAAAGAATGTACAATAATTGATCAAAAGGAAGGCAGTTTATCTTTCTTTACTTCTCTTCATATAACTGAAGATCACACAATGAATGGTACATGAAATCTCAAAATTGAATTTTCTTTGTTGGTCACTTCAGCTTAAAACTTAAATTTTTTAAAAATTACTTTCTACTTCTGGATTTTTTAGTTTTTTCATTCTGTTTTCAGGTGGAAGATGATCTGTAATTTAAATCTGTTTTCTTTTTTTCAATGCCAAATCTCTTCAGGATCTAGATGATTAGTGACCTTTTCTTTTTGTTTTAACATTTGTGAGTTGTTATAACGTCTTGAGAAAGATATTGGAATGCCTTCTCCTCTATTTTGAATTAGAAATAGTCCTACTCCTAAACTGGCTGCCATCTAAGATGAGAGAGTTTTTTACCTTGCTATTTAACCCTTATGTGTAGAGAGGGGAGATGAATTCATGCTGTTCCCAAAGGCATCAGTGTAAAAGTGAACAAAACACAAGAGTGGAATTTGAACTTGACACACTATCTAAGCCAGTAACAATTACATTAATTGTTTATAAAATGTATTGTTAAAATGAATAATTCTCTCTTGTAGAAATATCTTGATTACTGAAGTTTCTATACTCAGGCTTTCTAATTATTAATTTTTATTTATTTTATTTTTTCCAGATTATTTCCAGAGGTTCATATTTTGTGCAAATCTAACTTGTATCACATGTACTATCTTGATTATTGAAACAATTTGTTCTATTTTTATATGAATGTTTTAACTTTTAATTTGTTTACCAAATGCCCTTGTACTTATATCTCAGTGAATCTTCTACATCCTCTCGCAAAAGTCAGAAACCCATCTAAATTATACCATTTAATTCCATAGATTTTTATCTTAATATCAAAGTAAAAACAAAATGTTAACAATATTTTTCTCCCTAATACTTTTGTATACAAATCAAATTATTTGTCATTTGCTTGTGTATTTATTCTATGTGTAGATTAAATAAAAAATTATGTTTATAATATTCAACAAACTATTAGATAATTCCAACATTAGTTTCCCAAATAATTTTAATTTCATAAAGCTAATTCAGCTCAACTGTTTATATTAATATCATGTCAAAAATAAACTGTCACATGGAACCCACTTAAATATAATTTAATTTTATTGTTTTAAATCTCAGAAATAAATGTTTTCATGACAACTTATGATTTCAGATTAACCATAAATCACTGATCATTAAATATGAATAAAAATGAGTTTTCTTTAAATGTTTTCAGATTTCTTGATATGTTAATAAATAAAAATCTTTTGAACACTTATCATTCCCCATTATTTTCGTTTCAGTTTATTTTTTTTTCTGAATTAAATATGCACTATGCTGGCTTTTTTTTCTTTTCCTTTTTTTTTTTTTTTTTTTTCAATCTTAAAAAAGAAACAAATTTTTCATCTTATAAATAAATGATTGAAAACCAATAAATTTAAAGAAGAAATGAATAAATATCATGAATACTTCTTGGTTTGAATGGTAAAAAACCGTTTAGATATTATATTATGTATCTTACACATCAAATTAAATTGAAGCATAAACTTTGATAATTTTTTTCTGCAATTCTAGATTATATTATTTAATGAATGTAACAGTCGAAAAACGTTTTCAGTTGAATCAGTTTACCCATAACCTAGGCAAATACGCTTAGGCTTCAAATGTAAGGGAGATAAATCTGACGCTTATTTTTTAATTAAAGGGGAATAACAATGAATGACTTGCTTTTAAAAATTAGTTAAAAAGCATAAACCAAGAGTATAGTTAACTTAAGTAAAGTTTTAATTTTTTTTTTTAATTGAGGCTTTTCGGATTTAATAAAGAAAAAACAGTAAATAAATTTTTAATAATTGGTATGTAATTTTATACCTGTTATATTTTATCCACTGACAAGAGTACAAGAATTTAGATATAAAACCTTTTCACTCTACTGTCTTTTTGCATTTCCCTCTCTGATGTTAATTGCTGATTTGTCCCTGTTTTAGGCTGGTTGGAACCATTGCTAGACAGGATAGGCGAGAACAAGTCTAATGTTGTGACTCCTGTTATTGATGTTATTGAGGATGACTCATTCCGATATCAATATGGTAGTGCAAAGAGTACAAGCATAGGTGGCTTCGACTGGAGTCTGCAGTTCACATGGCATGGCATTCCTGATGTGGAACGGCAGAGGAGGAACAATGATGTTGCCCCTATCAGGTATATTGCAATGTTGCCTGGTTTGAAAGTAATAAATTACATGATGTTGTTGCACTGTGTCACTGGAGCTCTTCTCTCACTTTCACAATTTGTGTTGTTTGAGTTATATTTTATTTTGTTTTTTGTTCTTTTGAAGATTCTCTAATTATACAGTACAGGATGAAGAAAATGTTCTAATGCCAGTTAATAAACAAAATGTCTAATTTGACCTTAGAGTGTCCAAAATATATTTTCTTTATCACAAATATATTTTCTTTCTTTATCAAAAATATTCTAATACTGATTAACAAACAAAATTTCTAATTTGACCTTAGAATGTCCAAAATATACTTTCTTTATCACAAGTATATTTTCTTTGTCTCTCAAAAATCTTCTAATACTGATTAATAAACAAAATTTCTAATTTGACCTTAGAGTGTCCAAAATTTATTTTTTTATCATAAATATATTTTCTTTCTTTATCAAAAATGTTCTAATACTGATTAATAAACAAAATTTCTAATTTGACCTTTGAGTGTCCAAAATATATTTTCTTTATCACAAATGTTATACTACTGATTAATAAACAAAATTTTTAATTCAAACTTTGAGTGTCCGAAATGTATGTTCTTTCTGAATTTCTGAGATGACAAGTTATCATTATTTACATTATTCATATGTTGACTATTGTCCCCATCTTTTGTTGTTACAACAACATTTAAGACGTCATCAGGTGATTGTTGATCCAAGTAACCTTCAGATAATTTCAGACTAAACCATTTACTTAATCTACAAAGTAAATTGTTTCATTTCACAGTCTATGTTCAGAGATATTTCATCTACTTCTTCTTCATTGATTCAGTTAAGTGCCATACATGATACATGCTTGAGTGATCATGTCTCTTTCAAAGCATGACTAAGCAGAAGATTTTCTTGCAGTCAGTTGCCATTACTTTCTGCAGTAGACTGGTTGCCAACCAAGGCTATAGATCCTAATCTATCCTACTATTCAATCCATACCTGGAAGGAGAAGGGATGGATTCATGCCTTTCCCAAGGTTATTTGCATATAAGTGAATGCAACAAATTCAGCTTGAATTCAAACTCAGCTCTTTTATTTCTCATTCCAAGCCAATATCCATTATACAACAATTCCCCTCCAGTTATTACTTGCCCCTTTCTACTGAGTCCAAGAACACACTGCCCAACCCACAGATTGAATTCACAATTATCACCAAATTCATTAATCAATCCTTTAACCACTAAGATATTGTCCTATGGGACAATTCTGAATGGAAAACCTAGAGCCTTAAACTTAATCAGCCTGCTGATGATCTTTGCTGCAACTTGTTAGGTTCAACTGGACTTAGTACAGCAGAATCAGAACATCATACCCTCATAGATTAAATAAAGAATTCAGTTTCAATTTCTTTGAAATTGATTGACAATCACCTGATGAAAACCAGAGGACATAATGGCCAAAATATTGTGATGATAACAAAGATGACGACAATGGATATAATCCAAAATATCTATTGTGCCAAATGTTAACATGAAATCACATTCTAGCATCATTCAAAGAGCTGGAAATTAAATCCTATCAGAATTTAGTTGACAACAATTCTTTTTAAACCATGTCTTCATGGCATCAGTTTAAACTTACACCTTCTTTTTCAATATCAATTGCTACCTCATGGACAAAAGTCGAAATCATAGAAACCAAAACCTTGCATCACAGTTAACTGTAAACTCATAATCTTTCCTGTGGCTATATAGCCTGTGCTTTGCCAGGGATACATAGTTTTTTATTTATTTTTCCTTCTCCTAGACTTGTTGCCAGTCTGTCCTTGACAGAGAAGAGATGAATTTTTGTTTTTGCCAATGATATTTGTGCAAAAGTAAATGTAATAGACCCAGTCAGAATTCAGACTCAGTTTGTGAATTAGACATTACTCTACCTGTACATCTACAATCTAGAGTAATTAGCCATTACTCTACCTGTACATCTACAATCTAGAGTAATTAGCCATTACTCTACCTGTACATCTACAATCTAGAGTAATTAGCCATTACTCTACCTGTACATCTACAATCTAGAGTAATTAGCCATTACTCTACCTGTACATCTACAATCTAGAGTAATTAGCCATTACTCTACCTGTACATCTACAATCTAGAGTAATTAGCCATTACTCTACCTGTACATCTACAATCTAGAGTAATTAGCCATTACTCTACCTGTACATCTACAATCTAGAGTAATTAGCCATTACTCTACCTGTACATCTACAATCTAGAGTAATTAGCCATTACTCTACCTGTACATCTACAATCTAGAGTAATTAGCCATTACTCTACCTGTACATCTACAATCTAGAGTAATTAGCCATTACTCTACCTGTACATCTACAATCTAGAGTAATTAGCCATTACTCTACCTGTTTCTACAATCTAGAGTAATTAGCCATTACTCTACCTGTACATCTACAATCTAGAGTAATTAGCCATTACTCTACCTGTACATCTACAATCTAGAGTAATTAGCCATTACTCTACCTGTTTCTACAATCTAGAGTAATTAGCCATTACTCTACCTGTACATCTACAATCTAGAGTAATTAGCCATTACTCTACCTGTACATCTACAATCTAGAGTAATTAGCCATTACTCTACCTGTACATCTACAATCTAGAGTAATTAGCCATTACTCTACCTGTACATCTACAATCTAGAGTAATTAGCCATTACTCTACCTGTACATCTACAATCTAGAGTAATTAGCCATTACTCTACCTGTACATCTACAATCTAGAGTAATTAGCCATTACTCTACCTGTACATCTACAATCTAGAGTAATTAGCCATTACTCTACCTGTACATCTACAATCTAGAGTAATTAGCCATTACTCTACCTGTACATCTACAATCTAGAGTAATTAGCCATTACTCTACCTGTACATCTACAATCTAGAGTAATTAGCCATTACTCTACCTGTACATCTACAATCTAGAGTAATTAGCCATTACTCTACCTGTACATCTACAATCTAGAGTAATTAGCCATTACTCTACCTGTACATCTACAGCATCTTCAGTATACTGGGACTATTCTGTTTACAATTCATATTTTCCTGAGTTCAAATGAAAACTTGTAAATTGTCTAACATATTCCTGTGAAAATTTCATTTTCCAAAATTATAGTTTACTAGCAGTATAGCCCAGTGTTGCTCGGGTGTAATGAAAGCTTTAAAACTAATCCATGGTCCTGGAGCTCAGACTCTTTGGATGTTGGCATGAAAGACTATAAAGCAATAGTCGTTTCCAGTTAAAGCAAAACCGTAGACTGAAAGAACAATGAATGGATGAAAATCAAATTTTGGTTTCCTGGTATCGATATCAAATTTTCTGCACTATTGTAAGAACTGCAACCTTGAAACTTCTGAATATCGTTTCTTATGCCTTTGTCTATGAGTGTATCAAATTTGATTAAAATTGGACCACTCCTTCTATAACCCGATTTTTTTGATTTTCGATATTTATCAGGGGTACCTCGACACAAAACCTAGCTAAGAACACTCGCAGATGCTTATAGTACAACTGTATAAATTTTCAAGAAAATTGGTTCACCGTTTCAGAGTCTATAGGTAACAGATACACACAGACACAGACAAAGTTCCATTTATAAATAAGTTTAGATAGAGTGATTTACTAATCATAGCTTAGATGTGACTCAGTGCTAAAAATATGGCATATAATATGCTTGTGTTCAAGAATTTTTCTTAAAGCAAAAAAACTTTGTCAATTATTTTTTTTCTTTTTCAAGAACATCATTTTATCCTGTGCTGTATTTTATTTTTTTTTTGTATAAGTGTTTTTATGTGAATATATCAAAATATATTACTATGCATGTTTGGCAATGTATGTAGATGTGCATGCTTCTTAGTTTTGTTTTAATGTTTACCTCAACAGTTTGCTTGCTCGTAGAACAATTTTATTGTAGATAGAATGTCCCTAAAAGGACTTCAGTTATTAGACTTTATTTCTTTTCAAAGAATTAAATTTAACATTTAGATCTGAAAAAGTGAATGAATTTTTAAACAGAAATGTCAAAAACGAGACACTTTGATATCATTACTCTGAAAATAATATTTGTCCAACTTATAAAATTGGATTTAAAAATATATCCACTATCATTCTTTTGCTTATGAAAAATCACTTTCATTAACAAAACATTTATTGCATTTTATTTAAAAGTCTCTGATTTCTGAATTCTAAATTGATAAGTTTAAATTAATTTATTTTACGATATTTAACATTTGTTTTAATATCTTTATGATTATAAGTGAATGAGTGCAAGCTCTTTTTTTCCTTCAAAAACATTAATCTTACTATATTTAAACTCGTGCGTGTTTGTGCAAACGAAAAGAAGAGTTCTAGTACTTGGTGGAACACGTGTAATGTAATTCTCCCTGTAAAAGAATTTCATACAACAATTGACTTAACTCCAATAGAAATCTTTATTAATTTGTGTCATTCACATTACATAATAAACCTGGTGTGGGTCTTGTTTATTGTTTTTTGTTCTGTTGTTTGCTTGTCAATTATTGTATTTCCCTTAATTCAAATTCTTTTTACCTTAAAAAAATTTCACCAAAAACCCTGAAAATTGAAATCTGTATAAAGCTCCTTTTTCTATGAAAATCTCATCTGTTAAACAGTGTACTTCATTCAAGAACAACATCTTAGATATCTGTGAAAAAATTACATTAACGATGATGTTCTTTTTTGGAACTGACTTTGTTTTTGATATCATTCTTTCGGCTATAAATCAAAATTTGACCATTGTACATATCACATGAATTAGTCAACTAAAAAAAAATCATAATTTCAGTTGTAATCTTTTCATCTTTTATGTTCAGTTTTGTCTAATAGCTCTGAAATATTTTAAACATCAAATCATCAAATTCAATTCAGCATCCCTCAGCCCAACATTATAAAAATTCAATAAAATCAGTTTTTGCAAAGAATATCAGTGACCATATTGAAAAGAAAGGAAAAAGACATTCATTTAAATTGTTTTTCTCACTTTCAGTCTTTTCATAATTAAAAACATTAATTCTAGTATTTACATTAATGAAACCCAAAATAAACTCACTTTTTATATATAATCATTTTTATCTAACGCACATCTTTGAGTTCTTTTATTTATTTATTTTATGAATGATCAATGGTACATTGCATCATTGATATTACTGACACATCACATCCATTTGTTAATTATTTTGAATTATGACAAAAAAAAAATGTTACTGTCTCTGTCACCAAAACACACCAAACATTAATTTACTTACTTGTACTTGTGACAGCATTCACCCTGGACAGATTGAATTGGCTTCTTCCCTATAAGTTTCATGGGATTTTTTGGCACCACAAGCAGTCCCCAGCCACATGTGGTGCAGAGATATTCCCTCAGTATATTGTCAATTCTTACTGAGGTATACTGGTTGTCAACCAAAGCTATAGCACCCAGTCTGTCCTGTTACTTACCTATAGCTGTGAGTAGAATAGATAGATTCATACCTTTTCCAAGAATCTTAGCACATAAGTGAATGTAATGGATTCAACTGGAATTTGAACTTGGCCACTGTCCATTACTCCACCGTGCATCCAAAACTTTAATTTAAATAAATATCACAAATAAAAAAAGCACTAAGATAAAACAATTTCTAAATTTTTAGATATAAGAAAGAAAATTTTTACTTCAGTATTAAAAAATTAAACAAAAAATAAAATAATACAAAGTAGTATAAAAAATGTGTTACTGGTTGTGTTTGCATCAATTTGTGGAAACACAGATAAGAAAAAGTGAATGAAACGCATACCACACTTTTGTGGAAGGATCACAGGAAATTCATTTGTATGTGTGATTTCAAAAATGCCAAGAATATGTATTTGCCATATTATTTACGCTTTGAACCTTTTTGTCATCTGTAATCAGGGGACAAAAATGATTGTGATATTTGTACACACGAACGCAATAAACTCACTCATGTTTAATTAAGTTCTGTTTATCATTTTTATTTAGAAATCTTTTCATTCCAATTGTAGAAACAGTAAAAGTAATAAAAAAGCTTTTTGAACAGTAAAAAAAATCTGTTTGCCTCCAGAAAGGTTCAAGAAAAAGATAAATTTTAGCTTAAAATGTAAATAATTTGTGAATATTAGTTAAATGTTTAGTTTCCACAACTTAGTTGTCATTTTTCCTATTACAAATTACTGTATGAGAATAATAATGATTATCATATCTAAAAAATTAAGTTTAACATGTTATTGGATAATTTAAATAAACTATCACTAAAGCAGTTTCTCTTCCCCAACTAACCTTGAAAATATTTAATTTGCATCTTATCCCAATAAGACTGAAATTTGGAAATTCCACCATTTCAAAGATGATATTACTTTTAGTTTGCTTGTGTATATATAAATATTTCTGTGTGTGTGTGTGTGTGTGTGTGTGTGTGTATACACATACACACATCTCCACAGATATATATATATTAGTCATCCACATACAAGCCTGTTTCGCTGTATCACAGCTCATCAGTGTGGCTAGACATATCCACTTGCTTCTGGCCGGGATCGAAAACTCAACTGATATATATATATATATATATATATAATTTAAAAAGTTCACTTACTTTTTTTTTCTCTTGTATGAAACTTTGTATAGGCAAGATAAGTAAACATACCTGATTTTTAAAAAAGAGACAAGTGGAAAACTATGTTTTGTTTTAGCCCATGTGTATCATCCACTGATGGACTTTATCAAAGCAAAAAACAAAATTAATTTTTTGCCTTGATAGTCTGTCAGTGGATGAAACAAATGAGCTAAAACAAACCATAATTTTCCTGTTCTTTCTTTTTTTTTTTATCATACTGTTCCTCAGAATACCTTCTGCTGGGAATATTTAATTTTACTTATTATTTTATTTTATTATTAATAATTCTCTGCCTCTTGGTATTGAACACCAAAATTATAAAGACATTTTACCTTAAAAACATTATCTTCCAAACTTGTCAATCAATCCTTGTTATTGTTATATTTGTTCAAGCTGCTTCCGTTGTGCCTCTTGTTATTTGTTATCACTTTCCTCTTTACTCAGGGTTTTGGTGATGGTATATTGGTGATTGAGCACTTATTAGTGTGACTATTTTTTTGTTAGTACATTCATTGTGGTAATGATGGTGGTGGTGAAGAAGATGTTGTTTTGTTTACATAACAGCTGTAGTCTACTTGAACCTCTTGGTTTGTTGTGGTGGAGATTCATCTGATGGGTATTTTTTGCATGACATAAATATACTCACTCATTACTTTCTTTTTTTATGCGTGCTTTTCTGGGTTCTTTTTTCTTTTTCTTTACTTTTTTTTTTTTTGATTTCCTTTGAACATCAAGAAAAAATGAAAGTAACATTTGATATGATTCCATCTTGCATGACATTAAAAAAAAATAATAAAAATATCTCCAAAGAAATCTGTCAACAATTCTCTAAAAATTATTCTTAAGTAAAAAGAAAAAAAAAACATATATATATATATATATATATATATATATTAGTTTCTTTTTATGAAAAGTTATTTGTTTTGGTTTCATAAATATCCTTTGGAGAGGGAGAAAAATTGATTTCTTTTTTTCTTTTTTCTTTTTTTTTTCCCCCCACTTTCATGTGTATGAATAGTTATGTAAATATATAAATATTAGTTTATTTTTATGAAAAGTTACTTCTTTTGGTTTTATAATTATCCTTTGCTATGTATGAATAGTTGTGTAAAGGGAATCATCCTACAGAATATGTTTTTACTCAACTGAACCATTTTCTTTTCCTTGATAAACTATCTGAAAAAAATTATCTTATGTCTTCCCAGTTGAATTTATATTTGTGGGGAAATGTCATCTTGTTTCCATTTAATAGATTAATTCATTTTTATTCACAGAATGAACCTTTGCCTCTGTTTCCCTCACACTTGTTAAATTTTTGTTTTCAAAGTCTGTTCTCGTATTATCTGCGTTTCATCAATCAAAAACATTTACTTACTAGATTACTTGTTAGACTCACTTACGAATGTAAAATTAAAATTCTTTAATTATTAATTACCTTAAAGCTAGCTTTCACCTTTTATTCTTTGAAATTGCTTTGTTTCTTACACCTACCTTTACACTACAAAAGAGAAGAAAGAATTTGTTATTTCAGCTGTAAATTATCAGTATTTTAAGAAGCTTCTATTTTATGGAAATTAATTTCCTATTTATAGAATGATTTTATATTTTAACAATTCCTCATTTATTAAAACTAGAAGCAGGATAGTTTACAAATGCATTAGTCTCTTATGTTTTTTTTTGTTTTTTTTTAATCATTTCACTCCAAGCAAGGCAATAAAGCTACTAAAATACAAGGGCGTTACCAGGTGTGAAAAATATTTTAAAAAATATAACATTATAAGGGAAAGAAAACAATAAAATAGCAGGGATTAAGAAGACAGAATAACAATTGATGTTACGTTTTAATTTTTTTTAAATCAAATTTGACTAGAAAGCAAGAAATCGGTACAAATTTCCACAAGTGAAAAGTGCAAGAGAATAAAGTGTTAGAAACTTACAGTTACATCTAGGCATTTCAATTATAAAATTATGAGACCTAACTACCACTCTAGTACTGCACTTAAATTCATAAAGTCTCAGTACTAATGAGAAAAGCTCATCAGAATAATTAACATAAAAATATTTCTAGAAAAGGCGGAGGAGGAGACATTACAGCAGTGAGACAGTGACTGAAGCTGAGATGCCAGATTAGAACCAATAACATTGCAAATTCTTCTTTGTATGTCATCAAGAATATCTAAATACACAGCAGATGCCCAGATGTGACACCAATATTCAATGCCTCAATAAATGATAGACTTATAAATATATAAGATAGATTTGGCTTCTCTATATTGTCAGATCATGTATAACTCACTTAAATATCTGCTTTCATTTTGTCAACACAGCAAAAAAATGCAATGACAATATATACACTCACTCTAATAAGTACTAAAATGTAATATTTTAACCTAAAATAGTGGTCCTGGGTATGATGGTAAACTGTATCCGGTAGAAAGGCCTCTGATTGGAAGGTTGTGAAGAGCATGGAACCACCTCTTAATTGCTGTTCTCAGGTCCACCCTGATCCAGAGTAATAGCACCTGTTAGGGTCTCAGCTATGGGCAAATAGTTAACCCCCAAACTGAGGTCAAAACACTATGAAAGTATAAAAAATACACTTTTGTAGAAATATATACATAAAAATAAACTTTTATAGAAAGATATACATTTTTTAAGGAAAAATATTACCAACAATACATTTTTAAAGAAAAAAATTCTTACCATAACACATTTTTGAAAAAAATATTCTCAGCAAAACATTTTTTGAATACAAAACTAGAAGACATTTTTAGTTTTCTAAAATAAGAAAGAATAAAAACAAAAAATATTCATTAAAATCTAACTAAATCAAACTTCTCACTATAACCGAACATTAAAAACTCCACCTTTTGGGCATTAAATAACCCACAGAGGTGTTGATATGCCATGAAACAAAACTCAAACTTAACCTAAAATAGAAGCAATGTCTTTTTTTAAATTTGGGTTATAGTTTTTGTTTTGTTTCAGATGAAGCACTACATTGAATAACACCTGATACTTTCTCTCTTGAAGTCAATGACTTTTAATTTATTATTTGAATTTTCAATCACAGATTTGAAGTTTATTAAAGAGTTGTGAATGAAAATTTAGAGGGCAGGTTGTATGCTATAAAAGTACACAGACTATTTGTTTATATATCAATACTGAATCATTTGTCTTGACTGTGTTTTCCTATGTGACAATTGCAATGCATTTGTGTGTGTCTATGTTCTTTATTTTAATACCAAACATTTGTTGACATGTTTCTTTTCCTTTTTTTTTTCCTATCACTTTATTGTATGTGTTTGATAAATGTCCATCTTAGTTTTGTGATTGTGTTCCACATTTTTCAACATGCATGACAAACACTAACAAACTAAACTGTTTCCTTTGTTGAAACAAAATATTTCTCATGCCTGAAAGATGGTTTGGCATAACTTCGTTTCATATCTAAATTAGATATATTTCATTGTTTGATAGATTTTACTCTCCAAGTATAAGAGAAGAGAGCAAGAATTCTGACTGTAAAACCATTTCAGAAGAATTTTGGGCATTTTAATAGTTCTTTATGTATTTTATTGTTTTGTCTTAAAAAAATGTAAATACTATTTTTTACTATTCATTATTTTATAAATAATTTCCATTCTTTACGTAATATGCCAATAAAAGTTTAGCATTATTTTACTTAGGAACTCTTGAGCTGGGAGCACTGACTCCCTTTCTCTTTTCTATGCCTCCCTTCAAGCAATAAACATGCGTACATACACTCATCTCGATGCTGAGTCTAGGCAGAAATCTAAACATTTAGTACATTTAAATTTTTATACCATAGAAAAAAAGACTAACTAAAGGAAATTCTTTTAAAGCATTATTTGGTCACCTCGACATGGTTAGCAAGCTTGTCTTGCTAGAAACTAGTACAACTTAGTAATGAGTTCATTCCTCACTTGTGGCACTTAGAAAATAAACTATTAAATTATGATTGCTTGATCTATTTTTCTTTTTAATTGTATTTTTATCTTTTTGTAATTTTATGTTTAATCCTAAATGCTGAAATTTGTACAAAGAATATCTTTTAGATTTTAGGCTCCTGGAATTTTTTGTGAAATATAAAATGCACCCTAAATGTGAAAACAATGTTTTGAGAAAAAAAGCTACTGTCATATCTGAAAGATTTTTATTGGACAAAAATTCAGATTCTCTCTCTCTCTCTCTCTCTATATATATATATATATATATATTCTTTTTCTTGATCATGTTCACAACAATTTTTTTCTGTCAGTACAACTCTGTTTTTTGGTAGTTCTAGTTTTATGCTCTTTTGTATAATGTTGATTTTTATCTGTGTTTAACACACGCTTTTCTTTAGGCATAGTAAGAGGGTGAAAAATTGAATGAAGAAACAAACTGTTTTGTTACCTATGTCGAAGATATGTTATCTTAGCTTAAAGTAATACATCCAATTTGTTAGTAAGCAGGTGTCAAACTACCAAACATGTGAATATTGAAATACAAATTAGGTAATTACTGGTGCTAATTGCATTAAGTGCTCAGATTGGTCAAATGCATTGCACATTTGAATTGTATGTTATTGTTATGAATAACACATTCAAATTGACCAAAATATGCAAACCTATTTAAATATATTTACACATGGTTCATGTATTTCATATATGTACATATATATTATTTATACCCTCAGTGTAGCATACAGTCAAATCACTCTGAAAACACTAATTCTTGTTTGATCACTGAAGCAGCATCAAGCCCATTCACTACTTAGATGAGGGAACAAAAAGTACTGTAAGTAACCTCCTACAATTTGAAATCTGTTTCAGTTTTAAATAACTCACAAAGGGTTGATGAACCATAAAAAAATCAATCTTCAGTGTATAGCATATTTTGCTATCAAATTTTGGGGTTAAAAGAATGTCTTATACACTAAAAAATGTAGTAGATTCAGCCATTTTAAATAAGATTTTCTACCTGTGTTATTGTAAACAAATATTTAATATCTAACAAATGGCTACGTAAACTCCCTCTTAGGAGATATTTAACTTTATATGCTGTCGTGTATTCTAATTCCTACCTCTTGTGATAAATTCATAATCACTATAATTAACTTCTGTACTAACGTGGCAAGTTAGTCATGAGTTTTGTCTTTCCTTTTATTTATTGAGCTTTACACTTACTTTCAATGACCCCTAAATGCAGACCTGTCAGAATTGATCTCTGTGTGCTCTGCTCAATATTTCATATCTAAAATTACTTCCCTAATACAATGTGCCATTATGTTTATATGTTACCTCGTGTTTGTTTTGTAACCATGTTCCACATTGACTTCTTTTGCATATCTCTTGTAGCTCTTGTTTTGTTATAAAATGTTGCATCATTGTGCATCAGAATTAACTTACAGGACAAGTTTTGACAAATACTTCACATTAGCCTTTTGTAATAAAATAGTCTTTTCTCTATTGTTCACAGAATAGACTGTTTGAACTTTGCTCATATTTGTAGAGTCACTTATTCAATCTACCATCATATCACACATTATGTGTTAGTATGTCTGTGTTCTTAAAACTTGTTACTTTGCTGTCCGTTCATTCATATTTACTGAAAAATAATTCAGAAAATTAATTACTTTCAAATGACAAACTGTCAGTCTTGCATTACTTTATGTCATTTCAACATCTGTGAATGAAGGTATTAAATGAAATTTAGCATTAAGCCACATTCAAGTTGCCCATCTCAAAAGCTTTGTTTAGCAATAACTTATACTTTTTTGCATTTTGCCACAAAGAGTGACATGCAAAAATATTTAGATATATTGTTTAATTTTAATATTACTCAGTTATTTTTTTTTTTAGACTTCTCTTTGATCAATAAATTTTTTTACTGACTTAAAAGAGCAGTATTATCAATTTCATATACACCAACAGAAAAATAAAAAAAACTTGTAATTTCTGAATTATTTTTATGTCATCCAATGTTGATATATTTTTTTTATTTATTCACTGAAGAATTATGTAACTTAATATATTTTTTTTTATTATAAAATTCCATATTCCTTCTATTAACTTGCTTTTAACATTAAGATATTATCCAGAGTGACTCAAATAAACTGCTTATAATTAAAAAGTGTTCATTGTGTGCACAACATGTCTATTTTTATATTAGGTCAAGTCCAACAAAAGCCAGGATCTCAAAACAAACAGGTTCATATTACAAGAGTTTCAAGAGGTGCTTCAGTAAATGTTTCTCATTAGCATAAAAAATACTTAACACTTAGCATTGTTCTTTTTTTAATGTATTACCCAAACTTTAGTTCTATAAATAATTTGGGAGGGAAAAAAACGGGATTTTGATAGCAAGTTTATCATTACCTGCTCAATTCCTTACCTCTGATTTCACTTCATATTGATTTTATTTCTTCGATGAATTCAAAGTAACAGCTGTTCTATTTGTTGTTCCTTTCTGAAGTTTCAAACACATGCCATAATTCTGGTTGCACTCTGCTTAATTATTCTTTCTTCACATCATTACAAAATTATTCTTTCTTCACATCATTACAAAATACACATGCACACCAACTTTCTTGTGCACACTTTTCCCTATCCACTTTGGATTTTGAATAATTTCACTTTACATCAAGTTATCTTTATGCATTATTACGTTGCTGAAGATCAAATGAATGGCTGTATTTTTATTCTTTGATTTCTGGACAATCTGCATGGTTTTCTGTTTATTTCATTCCTTTTTTTTTTTTTAATACGGTTTTGAATCTCTCTATAATTCTTTTGCACTATCTGTTTGTTTATTTTTCTATATCTTTGCTTTTGTTTTCTACTTCGTTTATGTTGATATCTTTTATGTAGCGCACCATTTGCTTTGTCCATAAACCTTTCTTTTTTATGTAATCCTTTTTTTTTTTGTATCTTGTTTTGTAGTTTGTCTTATTTACATAAGTGCTGTCTTTTTATGTCTGCAAGTTATGTAGTGTGAATTAACAGAAACTCCCTCAAAATTATTTTTTCTATCTTCCTCTTTTTTATCCTTTTTTTTTCTGCTCTTCCTCCAACTCCTCCTCTGTCACTGTTCCTAAAGTGGGTCATTACAGAATCTTAATAAATCATTATAATAACAACTATTAAATAAAGTTGTACAAGTCACTATATTATTTGATTTGAAAAGAAAGAAGTTTTATTGAGTAGAGTACTCAATAAAATCTCTTTCTGCAGAAATAATTTTCCTTTTAGTTCATATCAGAATAATAATAAAGTGTGTGCTTAGTCATAAGCTTTCCAACAGTTGTCTCCCTTGATGTGCAGCAGACAGTCGAGGATGAGCCCTTTTGAAAGAGCCTTATCTTATTGAAAGTTTATGGTCAAATAATTATTTTTATTGGACAGCACTCTCCTGTCAACTACAATGTATAAGGGCCTAACAGTTCAGTGACTTACAACTGTACAACCAAACTACTAATACACATGATTTAATTTGCATGGGAAAGACATGTGTAGAACCAGGCACACTTTTCTGAAGAACTGAAAACAGAGAATTGGTGCAGTGATCCATAGTTTCCATACAATCTTCCTCAGGTTTTAATTCAGAATTGTCCTTCTAGACTGGTTACCAACCAAGGCAAAAGAATCCAATCCGCTCTGCAATGAACACATAGTCAAATAGGAGAAGAGTTGGATTCATAGCTTTCTCAAGGGAATTTATACAAAAGTGAATGTAACTAACTTGACTGAAATTTGATCTCAGCTCACTGATGTTTTTTTCTTTGTTGTTAACCATTGTACCACAATTGTGTACTTGGGCAGCAATCCCTCTTTTATACAAGTTTCATTAAAATCAACTGACAAGGTACTGTGGTTAACTTTTTGTATTTAATTTTTCTTAAATTTAAATTTTCTTTTTTTCTGAATATTAATGATGTAGAAATTGTTCAACTGTTCTGTATGTCTGCATGCTTTCAGACTCAAAAAACATACATAGAACAATCTATACATTCAGTTGAAAGTAAAAATAAAATCATCCTTGATAATGGCTAATAGTATAGTCAAAAGCACTCAGATATACAGAACATTCAAACAATTTCTATATAATTTGTTTCAAGAAAAGAAGAAAAATTATAAAAAAACAAAAAAATTTAACCACAGTACCTGAAACATGTTTAAAGAAAGATACACTGCCTCTGTGTGTCTGTGTTTGAATAAAATAATTTAAAAGGAAAACCATATTTAGTCTTAGCTGGCTAAGTTTAAGTAGTTTTCTTTTGTCTTTTTCATTCATATTGTCTTTTCTACAGATTACACACACACACACACATATATATATATATATATATATATATATAAAATGTTTTAAACAGGTAGAAAGATATTTTTTTCCCCTTATCCTTATGATCCTTTCAGCCAACACTTCTTCAGAGGGTATTGTTGGCAAGGTTAATTGACACAATACAAAAGACTAATCCTGGAGATAAACTGGAAGAGGAGGGCGTGGTTGGAACCCGATTAAAAAAATTAATTCATTGTAAAAATAATTTACAAATAAAAGAGAGAAGGCTCTACAACACATAATTAAATGTTTATAAATTCAGAACTTATTTCAGCAATGTAAACAAAATCCTTAAAATCACCTCATACAGACTGTTAATGAATAAAAAATCATTCATCAACTGTCCGAACAAGGGGATTGTAAGGATTTTCCTTACATTGCTGAAACAAATTCTGAATTTATAACTGTTTGATTATGTGTTGAGTTTTCTTCTCAATAAATATATATATATATATATATATATATATATATATATATATATATATAATTTTATCTGTACAACATTAGTTGTATTTATCTTATTCAATACACTAATATAGTTTGAGTATACTCAGATTAATTGGTCATCAATCATTTTTTGTTGTCATTTTCAGTACTTGTGCTTTTTTATTTTGATTTGTTCATTTTCATTGTATGAAATATGGATTCCTGTGATATTAAAGTTTCATTCTTTTTATTTCTAAAAAAAAAATTGCTTTGGTCATTCTATTTCAGACATAGTTTATTGCTAAAAAGCATTATTATATTGGATTTTTTGCAAAAGTAATTCTTCAAATCAGGCTAATTAATAAAGACTTAGGAATGTTTCATTCTCAGTGGCATTTGATGAAGCAAAAATCAAACTGTTCAGATTGTTTGCTTCTAAAATTTTATAAAGATCAAGATTACACAGTCACCAGTTAACAAACACCCAAGAATTTGTTTTTGAGATTAAATTTATTTTAAAATTAAATGAAAGTATGTAAAAAAGTTTGTTTTAAAAAATTTTGCTATTTGTATATATTTCTGAGATGAGGTTGTATTTATATTATTCAAATTGTTTTGTCCTCATCTTTATTGCCATATTCATATTCCCAATGTTTTGGCTGTTGTACGGTTCGGCCTTCTTCAGGTGATTAGAATTTCAAACCAAATCTTTTATTTCGAGAACTTTAGTATATTGTTTTCATTCCATGAGCCATACCACTTCCAGATGTCTTAGTTATCTCCTATTAACTCTCTAAGTTATTTGTTCACCACTGATGTAGCCAGGTGTTGAATTCACAACTCTCTGGGTCAAGTCATTGGATCTAACCAACACTTTTATCCACTGGGCCATGGATATAACAGCCAAAATGTCATGAATATGGATATCCCAATAAATATGAGGACAACAGTCTGGACAATATAATCATGTAAATTTTTAAATTTTGAATTTATTTCTTCTTAAACACGATATTATGATTAGCAAAAAATAAGTTTTCTTTTATGATCTTCATAAAATAAAGCACAAATTAAAGTTTTTAATCATCAAAGATTCATATTCTTTTCATTACCTACATATTCGCACTATTTCACTTGTTACTTCTGCTCAAAGGGGATTAGAAAATATTTTTCAAGCAGTGTCAACTCTCTTTTCACAAAGCTTGAAAGAACTTTTGAAAATAAACAAGATGAGTTGTGATCAAATATAGATCGAAATCTGACAGAATGATAAGATAAAGAACAGAAAATATTTACCATTCTAATATGTTTCATTTTTATTCAAGTTTAATCAGAGAATGAGATATGAAGAAATATCTCTATGATAAAGTGTCAATAAAAGTGAAATGTTAAATTAATAGATGTTTCCTATTGGTATTTTATCACATCAAAGTAAACAATAAACAACAGATCTAATCACATACAGGGTATTTATTAACCTTTCATCTTTATTAAATCTCAATGTTAATTGGATGCAATTGCAAATTTATTTTATGACTTCTTGACAGTAGCATGCAGAAGGAGGGGCAGAGGGTGCGACAGCATCAGGCATCTATATTGGGAGGATATCCAATCTAAGAGTGAAATAAAAATTTATTTTTTAAATTTGAAATAAAGTGTTTACTTCTTGTTTCATCTGTTTTTCATATTCAAAATGCCTTCCTTTCTCACATTTCTCAGTATTAGGCCTCATAGGCCTACCTATTTAAGTTTTATGAGCATACAATCAAAGATTTGTCCTTGGACATCACCAAACCTCTGCATGCCACTGCTTACTGATCTCAATGAAAATTTTCAGAGGACAAAAATATTTTAAAATTGCATTCTTGAGATTTTTTATATCCACAAATTATATCAGAATTAAATGTTACCACTAGTCTCAAAATTTGAAATATTCATAGAACTTTAGAAGCAATTTCTGTATGCAAGTGCACTTTATGGAATTTTTGTTGTAGATTTTACAATTATTCACTTTTGATCTGCTTTATTGCAAGTGAATGAAATGTTGCTTTTGCAAACTGCTCAATAAAATAATGCTTTTTAGTATACTGAATGTCATTAATATTTGAAACTTTAACTGCCAGGTCACTCTGAAATATGATAAAACAGCTCCTTTGTTTTCCTTTTTTTCTATAATTTGGGTTATATGTTTAGCAAGACAATATAATTTTTATTAAATAATTACAATTTCTCTATCAGTAATTATGTTTCTATTTCAATAATTATAATTTCTTATTATTTATCAGCAGTTTTACTTCTCATCACTTATATGAACAGATTCCTACTTTTTTGCATATCTGTATCCATATTTTGCAATGATTTTCTTGATTCTTGAAGTAAGTGACAGATAAATTTTCAATCTACCAATTTTTATCTCTATCAATATATATTCACTTTTGATTGCATGCCACAAATGGGATTAACATTTTACATACATCAAATACTGAAGTTTTTTTTTATGTACTAACATTATCAACAATTATAACAAACAGGATTTTGTCCTGTATTGTTTAATCATTTTTAATACATATTGCATATGTTGATATGTTTACTTCTACTAAAATGTCTTACATACAGTATTATTTAGTTATACTTCAAATAATGTGTATACATGTCTACATAAGATGGAATTTGTAAAAACTATTTGGTTATTTACATTGTTTTTTTTTTATTTCCTTTTTAAAATTTTGTCCTCTAAGAGCATTCTGAAAGGAACTGAAAACATTTGGAGAAAAATGATTTCCTTGCATTTTTTGTTTTTTTTGGGTTTTTTTTCCAACTATTCTGAGAATGCTAGTGTAGAACGAAACATTAACAAGTAAAAAAAAACAGTCAAACATCCAACTGATTTTCATGCATTCCATCTTATATCTTTGGGATATTTCATATCAGTATATTTATAATATTTTTATAAAATAATATTGCAATTATATTCTTGTCATATATTACAAAAATGGGTGGAATTAAAGAATTGCAAGAACAGTCTAGAGACAGCATGATAAAAATAAATAAGACAAATATGCACACATATACACACACACACGTATGGTTGAAGGCCAATAAAAGTTTTTTCACAGTTAAAATATATAAAAAAAAAAGAAGATTCTTAAAGGAATTTCACTGGTTTTCAACCCAAATTTTTTGAATTTATTTATTTATTAGGACCTTGAATAAGCTCTCACTTCCTTCAAACTAACTCACCCAATATCTTAGCCATATGTGAGACTAACCTTGACCCTTTATCCCCTCCTCGGAGTTTTTCGTTCCTGGTTACCTTCCCCTCTTCAGGAAGGTCTCCAGTGTCCATATGCATGGGCTTGGTGTTTATGTCAGCGAACACCTCCCTCTAGCCAGGGTCACATCTCTTGAATCCCTGGATCATTCTTTCATGTCCTTCCGTCTCTCACTTCTAAGTTCGGTTAGCTATCTCTTCTTCCTCTACCGCTCCCCCTCCTCCTCTGACTGTTCAGTACTTGATAGCATCTCTGTCAATATTGACAAGGCCATTTCTTCTTACCCATCTGCCCATATATTTGTGTTTGGCGATTTTAACGCCCACCGTATTAAGTGACTTGAAAACTCTGTCACCGACCTTGCTGGGATCCGCACCATGTATTTTTCAATAATCCAAGCTCTAACGCAAATGGTGGACTTCCCCACGCATTTCTCTAATAACCCTAATGGAAGGGACTCTTTACTAGACCTCTGCTTCACTTTCATACCAGACTCTTGCACTACCAGGCAGTTCTGCCCTCTCAGAAACTCTGACTACACCATAGTACCCATCAACATCTCAATCCACTCTTACTCTACCCAAGAAACCCAGACCAGCAGAATATCATACTGCTACCAGAGAGCAGACTGGGATTCATTCCAAGACTTCCTCTGTGATGTCCCCTGGAACAAAATCTTCGATCTTCCTGTCGAAGACTGTGCGTTCGAGGTCTCCTCTTGGATTAAGGCTGGCATCAATGCTTTCATCCCGGCCAGGAAATTCCAGCTAAAATCAAATTCGTCCCACTGGTTCTTGCCCACTTGCTCAGCCGCCATTGCCCACTGGAACCATTTCTTCCAGCTCTATCAAAGCTACTAAACGAACCAAAACAGGCGCCTTTTCGCCTCAGCTCGTAATAAGTGCAAAAAAGTACTGAACAAAGCTAAGAGAGTGTTTGCTGCCAGAATGAAGAAACGCATAGCATCCTCTAAGTTTGGTGCCAAAGATTACTGGCAACTCTGCAAAAGTGTACTCAACAAGAGCAAGACTTCAATACCCCCACTAATCAGTAAATTTGAAGTTCTCACCTCCCCAGCAGACAAGGCTGAATGCTTTGCCCGTAGATTCTCCACCAATTCGACACTGGACTCGTTAGGAGTACCTACACCTGACTTCCCACTTAGAACTAAGGCTCAACTAAATAGCGTCCACACTACACCCTCGCTGGTCTCTAAGATAATCTCAAAACATAACCCTCACAAAGTGAGCGGCAGGGATGGAATCCCAATCATAGTCCTGAAGAAATGTGCCCCAGAACTCTCCTCTGTCCTCTCTAAACTCTGTAACCTCTGCCTATCTGCTTTCTGTTTTCCTGCCTGTTGGAAGTCCTCCTGTGTAGTTCCTATAATTAAGAATTCTGTCGAACCCTCAGACCCCGCCAATTACCACCCTATCAGTCTCCTTCCGATCTTCAGCAAAGTTTTTGAAGCCATTATCAACGCCGAGGTGATTCAGCATCTCACGGCCCACAGGCTTTTCTTGGACAAACAGTACGGTTTTCACTTCACCAGGTCTACTGCTGATATGCTAATGACTATTACCAAGTACATATACCAGGCTCTTGACAAAAATGGCGAAGCCTGAAACATTGCCTTGGATATCTCCAAAGCGTTCGACAGAGTCTGGCACACTGGCCTTTTATGCAAACTGCAGAGCTACGGTATAACTGGACATTTGTTTGATCTCATCCAGTCATTCCTCTCTAACCGCACATTGAAGGTAGTATTAAATGGGCATGCCTCCCAAAACTACCATATGAACACGGGCGTCCCTCAAGGTTCTATTCTAGGTCCCACGCTCTTTCTGATGTACATTAATGATCTCCCCAATGCCATTAGATCCCAAGTAGGCATATACACCGATGACACCACAATCTACTCTCGCCTCGATCAAAAACCCAGCGTGGGTGACAAAGCAAACCTCGCTGCCGAGCTTGAAAAGGGCCTCCAATTCGTAGTGGCCTGGGGTAGGAAATGGCTCGTAAATTTCAATGCCTCTAAAACGAAGCTGCTATCAACTAACCACCACAGACAACTGCATCTACCTCCCATTAGTATGGAACAGGCTTGCCTCCCAGAGATTAAAACACTATGCCTCCTTGGCCTTACACTCTCGGCGGACCTCAAATAGAATGACTATATCGAATCCATTGCCAAATCCGCCCGTGTATTGAATACTGCTGCCACATCTGGTCGGGTGCCCCAGCTACTCTCCTTGGGCTTCTTGACAAAATACAATGGAGAATCTGTAATGTGATCAATACTGACTTGGCAGACCGGCTTCAACCACTCTCTCACCGGTGTGAAGTGGCTTCCCTGTGCCTCTTCTGCAAATACTTTCATGGCTTCTGCTCCGATGAACTTAGATCATTGGTGCCACCTAGGTATGAATTTACACGAGGTACTAGATTAGCAACTAGGTCCCACCATTTTACAGTAAAACAGATAAGATATAACCATAATTTCTACTCCAACAGCTTCTTTTCTCGCGCTTCCCGCCTGTGGAATTCCCTTCTACATGTCTGCTTTCCCGACAGCTACAATCTCCAGGAGTTTAAATGTAAGGTCAATAGACACCTCCTATCACACTAACTTGCATCTGTTCTCCCAACCCTCTCACCATCTACTTAACCCTCATTCTCGGTATCCTTACCCATCTATCACCCTCCTTCTGACTTTTCCTATATTTAACCATCCTTTCTCACCACCACTCTATGTAAGCCCCTGCGCAATAGTGGCAGTGATATGCCTTGCTCGGGGTGAAACGATTATAAAAAAAAAAAAAGACATTCCCTGAACTACATGCATGTTGTTACAGATAGTAACACATCTATAAGAATGTGCCATAAGCAAGCTTGAAATTCAATGTATGTCATTTCACTGAAGTCTAAACAACTTTGTTTTCATAGCATGAAACATATTAGAGTTTGTGCTAAAGAAAGTGTATTTGCAATGAATTTTACTGCACTTTATTCAAAAGAAATCTATTGCTGAAGCACACAGAATTCTTGTTGAGACTGACAAAGACCATGCTCTGTTGAAAACAACATGCAAAGATTGGTTTAGATGATTCAAAAATAATGATTTTGATGTTGAAGATAAAGAATGCTCTGGTGCAGCAAAAAAATTTGAGGACAAAGAATTGTTGGCATTACTTCATGAAGACTCATGTCAGGCACAAGCTGAACTTTCAGAATCATTAGGAGTTGATCACACAACAGTTTAGAAATGTTTGAAAGCATTAAGAATGATTCAAAACAGACATTGGGTACCATACAAGTTAAAGCTGAGAGACATTGAACGATGTCTTGTCACGTGTGAACAGTTGTTTCACTGGCAGAAAAGAAAGGGTTAAATTAATTATTAGGCCATCCTAGTTTTTTTAAAAGAAATAATGTATTTCATACTATTTTTAGTATTTATTGCTAAGTGGATAATTCTAAATGAAAATAGAATGGTTCTTTTGTTATTATTACTTTGCAAAATTTTACAAGGCAAGGAAGGAAAGATGAACTCGTCTGAATCACCCTAAATTTTCTTCATTTTTTTCATTTATGAAACTGCAATATAAGTAATTATTAAATATTTATAAATTCATTTGATGCACATGTTATTGTGCAGTATTAATTATTCACTTGGCAATAAATACTAAAAAATAGTATGAAATTCATCATTTTTTTAAAACACAGGGGTGGCCTAATAATTATGGCCAGTACTGTATATGAACTGAGCATTGAAAAAAAAAACAATATGAGCAGAGACATGACAAAGTGATTTTGCAACAAGACAACACTCAGCTACATGTTGCAAAACAGCTGAAAGCCTACTTGGAAATGCTTAAATGAGAAGTTTTACCCCAGCTGCCGTATTCACCAGACATTGTCCTGTCCAATTATCACTTGTTCCAATACATTGCACATGACCAGGCTGGGCAGCACTTTCATTCTTATAAAAAATGCTAAAAAATTGGTTGACTCATGGTTAGCCTCAAAAAACATGTCAATTTTTTTATGTAAAATTCAAATGCTACCAGAAAGATGGGAAAAAGTAGACAGTACATTCAGTGACATATTTATTACTAATTTTTGTAAATAAAATATTACATTTTATGTATGGGTAGATATTTGAAGGGTATCACAATGCATTTAGTCAAATAAAGGAAGGTAAAGGTGTTGGGTATTACCTATTTATTATTCATTAATACTTCGAGATCAGAATCTCATCATTTAAAGGTACGGTCCACCAGTGGACGTGAAATAAGCTCTCCTATCATTCTGAAGATGAGATTCTAATCTTTAAATATTAATGAATAATAAATAGGTAATACTCAACACCTTCTTTACCTTCCTTTATTTTACTAAACACATGGTGATAGCCTTCAAGACCTAACCATACACCTTCTATGCACAATGCTTCAAGCAAATTAAAATCTCTCCTATCATTACATTTTATGATGAATCAGTGAAAACTTGTTCAAGGTCCTAAAATTTTTTAGGAAAAAGATAAATCCAACATATTTTTAATTTATTTGTTAAGCCTATTTTTTTTAACAAGATTTCTCGAATGTTCAATTCGCTAGATGTAGATAAATACATTGTTCAATAATAAAAATAGAGTAATGTTTGAATAAATAAATTTTTTAAAATATTTATTTATATAAATAAATATCTTTTATTGAAATATATTAAAGTGTTGGAAAATAAAATTGAGTTTGACTGTTTATATGACGTCACATTATCTGAATAACTTTCATCAAATATGAGAACACAAGAATAAAAAAAAACAGTTATGAAAATAAACACAAAACAATCCTTAAAAAACAAATTTAGCTACATTTGAAAGTACTTAAGAAAATAATTTACTGATAACACAAAACACATAATTTTGAAAATTTAAAAATAAAGGTAAAACCAAATTGATAAAATTTGTCCATATTACCTCATCAAACATGTCTGAGAGAATTACTGCTACCAAAATACACATTTTATTTATATATATATATATATATATATATATATACCTTTCTAAAGTTGCTTTCCATTTGTTTTTATTGATACTGTTTTTTACAGATAAATTTAATTTATTTATGTCTATATTTTACATTATATAACTATATTTTATATATATCAATAAGACTACAGACTAATTATAATAAAAGCTTTTTTTAAAAAAACAAGTACTTATTTTTTAATATAATCCTCTTCTTTGTCAATGCTCTTAATTCAGTTTCTCCATTCATCACATACACTGAACATCATACAATGAAAATTTCAGAGTAATAATCTCTTCATAACTGTGTAAGGCTATTGACTTATTGATCTGTTCTTTAGATATAAACCTAGATGGTTATAGCTGATCATTTAGTTGACTAGAAATCTAATCGAGGTATGATTCTAAAAAATAATACGAGTTTGCATTTGGTTCAAATGAAAACTGGTATATTTTTTTAGAAGAGAGAAACGTCTGTCAGTAATTTGATATTTAGCACTTGCTAATTTTCTTTGTTAACCTCTCCTACCTTGCACCATTTCTATGAGTGATCATTTATCATTATTTATAGCGTCAATCTTAGAGGTTCGTCAAAGAAACCAGCTTTGGTATTACTGGTCACTTCATTACAAACCCACTTTGTTTCCTACACTTTCAAATTGGCTGAGAATGAGAAGTAAAAGCTAAAATATTTTTGATATTGATGCTGCAATCAGCTAACATTGAAAAACCAAAATCACAATTATTAAAATGATCTAACCAATACCTCAAAAAATACAGGCTACATTGAGACTACAAATCGGTTGATATTTAAAGATGTGGTCTCGTTAGGCTTACATTACTTATAACAGAACTTGTAATCACTAATATCTATCAATAATAGTATTTCATATTTCTAAGTTAATTTTAATAGCTCAATATTTGTCAAAGTAAAAGCTATTTATATTATTTACATCCGGACTAATGTCTTCATCTTTGTTATTATTTCCAAAATGTTTTGAGCATTGTATCATCAGGCTTTCTTAATTCACTTATTGATTCAAATGTAAATCATGAATAACTTTTCCTGCTAGAAATTCAAACAGAAAGTAATAATTGTTGAAAAGATAGAATCTTTTCTATAATAAAATTCTTCAAATGATGTCAGTTTTTTGGTGTTTTTTTAGTTCACAAAGTATTAAAATAATTCAGTAAATTTTTTTTCTTTAAGAAGAGGTGATTTTCTAAGCACAGCTTAAATGTGGCACAAAGCCAAAATATAGGACACCCAGTGAGGATCAAAGTCACTACTCATTTGCAATGATTTTAGCAAGATAAGTTTGCTAACTATTATACCATGTCAAAGTACCCCCCCAAAAAAGAAAAGTCCAACTTTAAAATCACCATTACAACATTTGTGAAATATTCATCATAATCAAAATTCAGATTTGCAGTATATGTTAAAATTGCAATTTTACTTAACTGCCTTTTTAGTTGGGGCGGCTGGTCATCCTCTCTCATTTGTGTCTCTGTATGAGGACAGAGTTCAGCTCCGTTGTTTTTCTGTCTGGGGGCAGTTGAGAAAAACAAATACTGTGAGGTGCCTGGTCCCAAGGAACAGATGCCTGTGGCTGAACCACCCCATGGTATTAGAGGGATAGATTGGTGGCTGCCACCGAGGCCAGCGCAAACTATAGTTGCAAGAACTAAACAATTTTTTCCTTGGCTCATTTGCACGTGTTCAGGTTCTCCGCACTAAACTTGACCCTGTATCACATCCACATTTCAGTGGGAAGATAAGATAAACATTTATATTTGCTATAGAGATAAGTATTGAATTTCTAGATAAATAGCAAATGAATTTTTAACAAAAGTCAGTCTGGGTAGCAGTGACCCAAAATGAATTCTATGACATTCTGATCTTTTGTTTATATTATATAAATGTATTTCTAATGAATATATACAACAGAATATTATAATCTAAAAAGATCTTTGGAAGTGTACAGCCTTCTGTCATTAATAGATCATGCCTTTTATTTAAAAAGAGCTGCAGTGAAATTGATGAAATGTCAAAGAACATTTTGAGATGCATGTCTTTTCTTAAAAGTCATTTTGGTTCTTCACCTTCTCCTCTTCCTCTCACTCAATTGCTACTTTCACTTTCAACTGCAGATGATTTTACCATATTCATTAACTTCAGTGAATATTGTTGACAGCATATCATCTTTTTGGCTGATTACTCTGACTTTTCACAATTTATAAATATTGCATAAAAATAATCTTTAAAAAGGTATTAAAAAACTCTGATAAGCCAACAATTATTCTACAAACTTATTTTAAATTCTCTAATTGAGCATATATAATTAATGAGTATTAAATTTTTTAGGTGATGTCAGATTTGTATTTCTTATTTGTTTAATAGAAGAATGATTTGTTTCTAATTTGATGCTGGTTATTTTTTAGTAGGAATGAAAACATTTAGCTTATGAAAATTTGTATTCTGGGATTTTCTACTGGTCTTTCTTATGCAAATGTGACTCTATTTCATCTATGGATTACCAAAATCTTCAGATTTTCTTCGTCAAATGTGGCAACAGTATTCAAAATATACATAAATCTACAAGATTTAGGAAAGTGGTGTGATTGAAATTTCTCATTTACACATCAGTTCAATTTTCTTCTTTTCTAATTTTGAACAAAAGGACACACTTGAACTGACATGCATATTCACTAATTTTTAAACTCTTTTTTTTATATATATATATATATTTTTTTTTTTTTGTTCTTTTAAAAACATTTTTTTGTTTCCTTCTGGTTTATACTTAAAAAGAAAAGAAAGTCTCAAACTCTTACATTTCATTTTTGAAATTATTTATTTTACAAAAAAACTTGAAATTTTTAAAATAAATTTTTCATTTTATTTCTGCATGATTTTCTTTTGAAATTTCAACATTTTCTAAATGGCATTTTTGTTTCATATATGTTTTGTTTTTAAACATATGATTAACAAACTGAACTAATATTTTTTTCATTTATCTTTTTCACATATTTCTTTATTTTATTTCATCCTTCTTTATTTACTGTGTGGTTTTTGTTATGATTTCTTTTCAATAATATTAATAATTATATTACTAGTTTCTTTTCAATGGTCATTATATGAAATATAATATAAAATATAATGATCAATGATCATTATATAATCAGCTATCAAGGCATTGACACTGGCCAAAATAATGAAGACAAATGCTTATTGGACTCGTACTTCTAGTATCAATTAATAATGCTTGCTCCTTTTGCTGCTGCTGCTGCTGCTACATGACTTTAAGAGCATCCATTTTGTATATGTCAGTCATCTCATTTTGACATTTACATACCCCAACCTTAAGAAAAACAATTACTGCTAATGCTATTGCTGCTGCTGCTGCTGCCTCTTCTAAATTCTCTGTGTTTCATGACTGTTGCCTGTTTTTCAATTCAGGCTGGCTGGAGCCAATACTTGCGCGTATATCAGACAACAAGAAGTACGTTGTGACCCCTGTGATTGATAATATCATCGACTCCACCTTTGAATACAAGGAAGCAAGTAATTCAATTTTTGTTGGACGTTTTGACTGGAGTCTCACCTTCAAATGGATGCCATCAACATCTTTTCATAGAAATTTGTCCAACCCTGTGCAACCAGTCAAGTTAGTTTTATTCTGTCTTCTCTCTAATTAATGAAGAAGTTTTCGTGTTTCTTCTTACAATACTTTCCTTCCTTGTTAGCTTCCAATTCTTTCACAATTGGTTATATTACAAAATACTGATTGGTGCTTGAAAGTACATTTTTACTAAATATTTGGTACAGGAAGTCTCTGTTTTGACATTTCTTCTCAAGCTGATGTTTCTTAGCTTCGTTTTATTTTAATCAAATGAATAAGTAGTATTTTGCCATTACACTTACAACTGGCTACTTCAAAATTAAGAGAAGATTTATAGGGGAACATCGAGTTCACCAATTTATCTGGGGAACGTCGGGGTCACCAATTTATAGTGGTAATGAAATGATGAAAAGAGTAATTATAAAGCTTAGGTATCAAAAATGGAGCGGAGGTATGTAAGGAAATAGTCTTTGAATATGGGTACAACAGATTTTAAAATTTGTTTATGGCAATATAATGCTGAAAGAGAATTAATGCTTAGGAATTTGGGAGCGTGTAAGTAAGGAATGTCTTTGATGTATTCGCTCCTTAGGTCAGTAAGTAGTTTTTGAGGCAGGGAAGAAGGAAAGAGGTAAGGGAGGCGAGCATAGTAAGCCGCTTGACTTTCGATCAAGGGAGCTACTAATTACTTTCTTCTCTTCGAGTCGGTCTGCCTGTCGATGCTTTCTGTATCCACTTTTTATATCTTCTTTTTGGATCACAGCAGCTCATTTGGGATTTCACACTTGTATTTGGTTCTGGGCTTCTCATTGGCTAATAAATAAAATTCGCGTATGCTCTCAAACTGGAAATTTAATATTCAATTAATTTTTAGTTTTCATCCGGAACATCTGCGCGGAGCCGGCGGCGCATGGACAACTTTTCGTCATTTGCCTTTTGGTCGTGAAAGCATGAACATCCAGTCCATCGCTTTTGCTCGGTATCACCACCGATTTTCTATTTCAGTGTGAAAGTGAAAACATGACATAGAAAATGGTTTTAATTTTAATGGGTGTGTTTGTTTATGTGTATGCTAAAAGTTAAATCAGAAAAGCTATTTCTATTTTGCTAATGATCTAATTATATCACCAGTACCAGGTTGATGCATCACACACAGCTGAGAGGAGATGTGTCTATATCTTAGGGTTTTAAGAAGATTTACTCAGTACTTTATATATTATCTAAATTGTTGCAATCTGTACATTACAGTTGCTTATCATTTTTATTCCATGGTCATGACATAAATGTTTAACATTCTACAGCTGTTCAAAAAAAAAAATTGTTTTCTTTTTTTATCTGTGGATTGTAAAAAACAGATAAGAAAACATCATTTTGTAAAATATCAGTGTCATCATAACTAATATTTTTGTTTTACTATCCTCGGTCAATGTAAATTTCTTTTAATTTCAATCAATTTTGGCATCTCATGGCGCACTATCTTTCACTTAATGAACTTTCTCTGCAATATGTTCCACTCACTTCTGCTAGTTATATATTCACCTTTCTTTTTTTCTTTTTTTTTTTCTTTTTTTTTTTTTTTGGCTTTGGGAATTCTATTTAGTCTTTATAATTGATATCTTCACTTGGCAGTAACATTTGCTTCTGTTTCCAAGAAATGGAAATTGTAACAAGCATTTGAAAAGAACATCAGTCAAACGTCATTTGACACTCTCAATAAAACCAATATTTCTATTTTTATTTTGTTATAAGGAACTCCCCCCCCAATAATGTAATTACAACACCTGTATATTTTTTTTTTTTTTTATGTGATTTTTATAATATTAGATCACATTGCAATTAGATTAACGTCTTCATTGCTAATGTTGTCTTTCTCTGAAATGTGTAAGCCAAGAATACAACAGTAGGGATACTTCAGAGACTAAAAGCACTACTGAAACACAAATATTAGCCCCAGTGGTGTACAGGGGACAAAATGAAGACAAAGCATGACAATCAAAAGAGGGGACATTACATGATAAATGTCATTTGGCATTTAACAGATAATGAAAAGTTAACATCATTTACTGAATAAATGAATAAACAAACTTTTCAGAAAAGCCCTCTTATAACCATTTGCTAACATTCATATAGTATTTAATTTTTTTTTTATTGTCCCTGTCATGGCCACTTAGTATACTACATATTCTAATCCTAGGGAAGTTTCTAGAACTAGAATAGTTTTAAAGAGGGAAAATCTAAAATCATGCTCTTTCTCTCACTTAGTCTTCCAGTACTTAATATCTTATAATGTCTGTTTTATAACCTTTGCCAAATTTAAAAGATCTCTATCAATCAGTTGAGTTCTATGCATGATACACCCTTGGGCAATCATGTCTCAAAAGAAACTTGACTGACTGAGCAGAAGATTTTCCCACACCATTACATTTTGCAGTTGACTGGTTGCCAACCAAAGCAACAGAACCCAATTTGCCCTGTCATTTAATCCATAGCTGGAGGGAGAAGAGACAGGTTAATACTTTTCACAAGGGTATTTGCACGTACGTGAATGCAATGAATTTAACTGGAATTTGAACTCAGCTCTCTGATTTCTCATTTTGAGCTGATATCCACTGCACTACAACATATATTTAATAAATGGTCAATATATATATCATTTAGAATTATGCCCATTTTTATAACATTTTAAAAACATTAACTAAACACAAGTAAAAATTAAGTCCTTAGAAATGCAAAAGCATTACACAAATTAAACTAACATGGCTCTCTCTCTCCATATATATATATATATATATATAGTAGCCTGATGATTGAGCCTAGCATGAAACCATCTGTCACCTTTAAATATTACCTTCTATATATATATAGTGCCAAGATTGGTGTTTCTTCAGTGATTTACTGCTAGAAAGCCATTTTGTCAAGCAGGTTTTTTGTCATAAAGTATTGATATTAAAAAAGAGAGAGATGGTGTTCATAGAATTTTTGTGAAGTTTGTCACTTAACTGAGCAATTAAGTGACAATACAGTTATCACAATAATACCTTCATGAAACTTCAAAATCAACATAACACTGCTCAGGTAAGTGACAAATTTCTCTACATTAATTTTATATATATATTTGTCATCCACATACAAGCTTGTTTTGCTGTATCACAGCTCATCAGTGAGGCTAGACATCTACTTGCTTGTGGCTAGGATCAAAACTCAACTGATTTAGTGTCAGTCAAAGTCTCTAAGTCATTCGCGCATAGCATGAGAAGGGAAATTTTAGCGTGTTATATATAAGCGATGTATACACACGCCAGTCACCAGAAGAACTCAATTCATTGCTGAGGAGTAATGTGTAAATCGCAGAAGTGGTAACTGTTTTCAAAATTTTTTCTCTCCTGAGAGCTCAATCGTAATAAGAGCATAATATATTTGTCATCCACATACAAGCCTGTTTCACTGTATCACATGCACATATATATATATGTGTGTGTGTGTGTGTTTCATTTAAAATGACAGACAAGGTATTATCAAAGTTTTTTATATAATTTTTCATGCGTTCTTATGATTGTTTTTCTTTTCAGAAATTAAATTATGTAGGGATTTTTTCCGAACACTTTTGGCTATACCTTTATCCATTATCAATGGTTAATTCTATTTTACATGTAACTGAATGTATGCAGTTTATATGTATATAGAGTCAAGTGTATATTGCAAACACAATAAGCATATTGTTGCCATGTTCATAATTGATATTATTGAGTGTAGGATTTTTCTTTTTTATTAATAATGCTTCCATTATTTCTAATCTTTTTATGTTTGTGGATGATGCTATTATTTGTGTATTGTCAACAACATATATTTCATTACAGACAACTGACTGACACGTTACTGTGATTAAACTTTTTTTTATCATTTTTCCTGTATTCATATTGATGTTCTGTTTTCTGGACATAAAGTGTGTAAAAATTGTCCAAATTTTCTGAATATCCAAGCAATTTTGGCTATTCTTTTAGTCATTATCAAGGATGATTTTTAGTTTTAACTGATTACATGGATTTTTTTATGTATGCATTTAGATTTATAAGAATGTTTTTTATTTTCCAAACACAATCAGCATCTTATGGCCATGTTTATAGTTGATATTGTGTTGTTGTTTTTTCGTTTTATTATTAGTAATTCCACTATTTTTAGTCTATTTTTTCATGTGAATGAGGCTATTATAATACTTGTATTTTTTACAAGTATATTGCAGATGGAGTTTAGTAGGTTTCTGTGTGTGTTTTAACAAATCCTAATTGAGCTATGGTCAAAGATGTAACATGAGTTTTCTTGATAGGCATGTAGTGGTATGTCCAATATAACTATTCATGAATTTGGTTTGATCAGGAATACAGTTTTTTAAAGGACTTGTGAATACATCAATAATATTGATTCTCTTTGATTTAGATCTTGCTGATGTGTTGTTATTGTTGATCAGGTTAGCTGTTTTAAATTTTTTTGTAGTTGATAATTCATTTAATTTTCTTGTTCTGGTCAACTAAGGTTGTGTATTTCTTTATAATGTTTCTAAGAGAAAATTCACCTGGTTTATAGTTAAGGTGTATTTGGCTTTTATAGAAACTATTAATGCTGTTGTTTTTATCTGTATGCTGAGTATTGCTATTAGCTACATTAGAAAGAGTTCAATCTGGTAGTTTGGAAAACCGATAACTGTAGATAAATACATAAAAAACATCCATATATATATATATATATATATATATATATATATATATATATATATATATATATATATATATATATCTTTAATCATATCACCCCGAGCAAGGCGGTAATGCCACTGATGTGCAGGGGGCTACGTAAGAGTGAAAAAATTAGAAAAGAGAAAGCCGGAAACCACATCCTAAACAGGGAACAAGGGATGAACACCTGTTCAATAGACGTGGGTGGAGTGTGAACTGGGCAATAGTTTAGTCTATCTACTCCAATTATATTTAGTTAAAAATAAAAACAAAATCCATCCTTGATAATGGCTAAAAGAATAGTCAAAAGTATTGATATATACAGAAAATTTGGACAATTATTACACACTTTGTGTCCAGGAAAAAAACACTTATACAAACACAAAAAAAATTAAAATAGAAAGCTTAATTGCTGTACCATGTCAGTCATCTTTAATAAAACTGAATAAAAGAGGGATTACTTCCCAAATAAATAAATAAATATATATATATATATATATATATATATATATATATACACACACACACACACACACACACACACATATCTATTCATTAATCAACTATATCCCCTACCCATCCCTCTTTTCAAAATTCTAACGGAAAAATTACAAGACTTATTCCCTTGTCGCTAACCCCCACCAACATCCCACACACAACTCACCAAATATAAGAAAAGAGGCTTTCCATTCCTTTCCACACCACCTGATAAGACATTGTAATTTCAATGTCAAAACAAAATGTACACTTTGTAGTGGATTTAAAAAAAAGAATTGTACATGTTCTAAACTATAATTTGTAATAAATATTCACAGTTCTATATTATATATCGAGCACTGTTTTAAATTAATGTTTTGGACATTGTACATTTTTCTTTGTTCCTTATTCACTCGTATATATATATATATATATATATATATATATGGTAAAGCACTGAAGTGATTTCCAAGATTAAAAAGAAAATACAGGTTTTTTCTAGTTATATATACATAAGTGTTGAGTATCTAGATATGTTAGAAAGTAATATTTTCAAAGTTTTCAAATTATTTGTCTATTCTATCTCAATTCAAAATAATTCCTTTTTATAGATGCTTTGTTATTTTGTAATAGTTTCTTTGCTGAATAGATTTCACATTCATGATCATTCAGTCTTATTTTGTATCTTACTATCTCTGTTTTATAGGTTAAAATTTTGATCTCAAATATTAAATAGCTCCAACCATAATTATGCACATGAATGACATTATTGCTGAGTGAAAGATACACTTTCATGCCTACTATTATGACTGGATTATCTATTTTAATGTCTACTAATATAGTGGAATGATTTATATTAATTGTGCCTATTATGACTGGATGATGCATTTTAATGGCTCCTATTATGACTGGATGATGCATTTTAATGGCTCCTATTATGACTGGATGATGTATTTTAATGGCTCCTATTATGACTGGATTGTCCTTTTTAATGGTTACTATTATAAATGAATTATTTACTTTAATTGCTGGATGATTCATTTCAATCTTATTATAACTGAATTATTTATTTTAATGGCTACTTTTATGACTGGGTGATGCATTTAATGTCTTCTATCATGACTATATTATCTCTTCTGATGGCTTAGTACCATTCTAACCATAATAACTTCACAACCTACAAAAAAAAACAAATACATACACCAACCAAATTTAATCCAATTGGTACCAGAAATTTGTGTCATGGGTCAATTAGGTTATAACTAAAATGCATCATCAAAAATTGAAACTTATATTCACCTTCATAGATGATAGACAAATGAAAGAAATAATTGATGACTTCCTATAAATACTTTACCTGAGTATACCATTTCTCGGCTAGGGCGAATGGGATTCATCCCAACCATCTTCCATGAGAGGGCTCCAAGGAGGGTGGGGAGCAAGGATGATGAAAGAAAAAATATATATAATATGGCAACAAAAAAGACCCATATCTGAATCAAGTTCTGATAATGAATCAGAATTGCATAGTTACTTCCCTCAGTTTATATTAATGGAGTCACTTGAAGAAATTACAAAACTATCTCCATTTTTAATTGCAAAAACAATATACTCTCAAATTACTTCTATAGCTGTTAAATGACACAATAATAATTCAAGTAGGAAAAAAATGTATGCAAAAAATAATCCTCAAATTGTCAACATTAAAAAAATCAAAACCTACCCACAGCAAAGTCTAAACAAATCTAGAGGTTTAATCAAAAGTCCAGACCTGGAAATTTGCAGACCTAAAAAAATTCAAAGTTAACCAAAAAAAAAAAAAATGTAATAGATGTAACCGGAATAACAAGTAAAAGAAATGGTCAAACCATAAACACCAATATATATATACATATATATATATATATATATATATATATATATATATATAGGACTTTTATGATATCATAACTGCCAAAGATTAGGCCATCATAAATACACCTATATATATATATATATATATATATATATATATATATATATAGGCTTTTATGATATCATAACTGCCAAAGATTAGGCCATCATAAATACAGATGTACTAGAATTTCGTCATATCCAAAATGTAGCAATACAGGTCAAGAAACTGAGTGCAAAGGTACCATAAAATGCATGAATTGTAATGAGAACCACCCTGCATCCTGACATCTGTGTAAATACGGGCAAAAAGAAAAGAAATAATTGAGAACAATTAGATGAGAAATATCACTTTTCCTGAAGCCAAGAAAATTGCTGAAAACACTCGACAAAATATTACAATGAATTATGCAAATGCAACCAAAATCCAACAGCACAAGTGGTAAGAAATGTGATTTTTGTGAAAAGAGCTAAAGAAATTAATTAAATTAATGAAAACTGATCTCAGCAAGGAAAAGCAATGGTTTACACTGCATCTCATAAAAAAAAGTGATGTACCCAATTAAAATATAGAAAATTCTACCTGGTTAAACTTAGTCATTGAAATATTTAAAGACTCATCTTGTCACACATCTCGATGTAGAGATTCCTCATCTATAAGCCAAAAAGAAAAGATCTCTAACGAAAACAAAGCAAATACAGAAAGCAAGAAAACACAAACTAATCAAAAAGAAAACTCTGTAAGGAAGAAATCTTCTAAAATCAAACAAGAAAACACATTACCCAGTTAGAAAGAAAACCCTGCAAAGAAAAAAATCACCTAAAACCACCAAAAAAAATGAGAACTTAAGACAATCTAACAAAAAACGAAATCCTTAACATATCAATCACAGTTAATAAAATTATTCAGCGGACTGCAAGTGGGGTAAAAATCAAATCAAAACAAATTGTTTTTGCTTATTCCAGACTGTTGTCCTGCAATCATCATACAATTTTATTAGTAATCGTGGAAACAGAGCTTCATGTGAGACTTCTATATTAATTAAATTTTCCAGAGCAAAATCAACTTGAATGTAGCACTACAGACAGTGGTCATGAGTATCTTACTACATAAGACCATCACCATTTTGCTCAGTTTACATCCCTCCTAATGATCCTACAGCTGGAACTGAATTAGCTAAACTACTAAAGCAGTTCCCAAAACCATTTATTTTATTGGGAGATTTTAATAACCATAATATCATATGAGCTTTTGAAAATACTGACCAGAATGGAAGATTAATGGAATATTTTATCAATAGAAACAATGTGTGTCTATATAATGACAAGTCATATACATATCTCCACCCATCAAGGGGTACATATAGAGCAATAGATCTAACCTTAAGTGATCTTGCAACATACCTCGATTATAGCTGGAAAGTAGATTATGATACATGTGGTAGTGATCACTTTCTGGTTGTGTTGGAAAATGAAAGAATGTCATTTTGGAAACTTAAGAAAGCCAGCTGAAAAGAAATTAAAAATATGTACCCAAAAACTGACTAGTTGTATTACTTTATTGCATTTATCATTAAGATATTTCATATGTGGTATGAAGATTAATTTTTTGTCAAAATTATTCCTATGTCTTTGTCTTGATTTACAATAAGCACTTCTGTACCATCAAGTCTTAATTCAGGATTATGACATAGCTTTCAAAGCTGGCAAAAGTACATACATTGAGTTTTTTTGTTTGGAGAATCTGTATTATGGTAGCTTGTTTGCAGAAACTGGAAATATTACCATTGACCATCTGGCCACAATTCTCCAGGTCACAACCCTCTTGATTAAGAGCACAGCTGAGTGAGAGACCAACAAAACTTCTTGTAATACCAAATATGAACAGAAAGCAAGGATTATGGCACCATTTACCAACTCAAACAACATAACTGTCCAAAAAAGTTGCATGAGATTCCAAGGTCATTTAGGAGCTGTAGTTGAGACCAATGGTGATTTTATTGAATGAATTCATTCTTTAGTATTTCAAAAATATTTTTGTGTAATTTTGATAAATGTATTTGTTAAAATGATAAGTGTTATTTTCATTTTTTGCTTAATTTAGACGACGATTTATCCATTGCACCCTGTTCATTTTAATTACAGCTATTATATCTGGGTGGCTCACAATAAATATCTGTACAAGAATGGCCAGTTATTTTGCCTTGTACTGGTTTGGCAGAACATTTGCGTGACCTAATTATATCTGTATATATTTTCTTTACTTGTGCTAAATATTTTATAATGAGTTTATTGCAGCATCAGTCCTATCAGGCTACCTTTTCTTTTGAAAACTTTTTAATCCTTTTAGTGTCTCCATTGCAACTTTATTTAGTTTTATTTTTTCTTTATTGCATTTGCACCACAAGTGAAAGACAATATTTGAGTAATTTATTTCAGGAATCAAGTAGTGTGCCAATCAATCGGTTTTGTTTTAATATTTTGTTAATTAGCTGTCACAGTTACAATTAGCAACATCAGGTTGTTTGTTGAATTCTTCCACTAGAAGTTATACCTGATTGATTTTCCTCACAGGATGGTTGGAGCCAATGCTTGAACGTATTTTTCAAGACAAGAGACATGTTGTAGCACCTGTAATTGACCAAGTAGATGACAACACACTTGGTTATATTTATTTTGGCACCAGAATCATTCAGATTGGACGATTTAAATGGAATATGCAATATGATTGGATGGTTGCAACACCATATTATCGCAACTATTCTGATTTATCTGCTCCAGTTAGGTGCGTGAACCAGTGACCTCATTGGTTTTTAAAGCTAATCACTTTTCTTCTCTCCATTTGGGCTCTTCTTTCTTTTCATGGTTTACGGCCTTTTTACAATGTTTAGGTTGGTTTTTGTCTTTTTTAATTATCTATTCCCTTCTACGAACAAATTTAAAAAAACAAAAAAAACAAAGCAAGCTCATCTATATTCTTGTATTTATATTTAGTAAATGCCTTTCCAGCTACCACTAAAAAATCAGATTTTAATAATATTCAGGAAAGAATTATTCTCCCAAAAAATGTTTATATCAAAGATATTTTACATCCATTATAGCTGAAGAAAAAAATTTTTTGTTCCTTTCCTCTTGCGTTTTGTATATTTTCTCTCATTAACTGTAGATAGTAGACAAATTTCAAAGATATTCTAAACTTGGCCATTTCTTTTATCAGTTTATTTTAAACATTTGTATTTATTTGCATTAGTCATTAACAATATCAGTCAGTCAGGTAAGTGCCATACGTGAAACACGCTTGGGCGATCATGTATTGAAATAGACATGACTGACTGGGCATAAGATTATCCCGCTGTAGGTTGCCATTGCTTTCTGCGATAGACTGGTTGCCAGCCAAGGCTATAGAACCCAATTTGTCCTGTTATTTAACCCATAACTGGAAGGAAGAGACAGATTAATACCTTTCCCAAGGGTATTTGTATGTAAGTGAATGCAATGAATTCAACTGGAATTCATTCCAAGCCAATATCCACTGCACCGCAATACACATTTTCACCACAATGCACATTAACAATATTTCCTTTTACTAGTTTTGTTGTTTATAAAATAATGTATGTGTTAGATTTATTCAGCTCCTACTGCTGCTAATTCAACCTGCCTTGAATATAATGTCATTAAATTGACAGAATACATTATCATGCCCTTATAGAAGAGAAGAATCAAATTCTAACAATTTATAAAATACAGCTGATATTCTACTATTCTACATGATATATACATTTGTCTTCATTTTCATTTTTTTTTTCTTAATATAAACATTGAAGAAATCTCTAAGATTTAAGAATATGAAATATTATTTATTTTTTGCTTATTATTTGTATATAGATATTTTTTTCTTTGTTTTTACACATTTAGTTCAATATACTCTCTGATTATCAGAAATTAATTTTCTGAGAATTTCAGTGATATTTGTTATCAGTGTTAGTTTATTTTGGTGTCCCAGCAAAACCTATCCTAACTGCAGAAGTGACCACCTCCTAGTTATATATAAACCAAGAATGAAACTCAGAAAACTGAAGAAACCTCATACAGCACCCAAATATTAATACAAAAGACTCCTGAATGATCCAAACCTAAAGGAAAAATCCATGGACAGTGTGAAAAAATAGATACAAGGGATGAATTGGAAATGGAAAGTTGAAATGGGACACACTAAGAGAAGTCGTAGTGACATCAGCAAATTACGTCATCTCAAAAGAAAACTAATGTAGAAGGAAATATGAGTGAAACATGAATATGATTCTTGACATGATGTAAAGGAGACAGAAAACAGAAATGAAGGTGTATTGGCATTTAGAGACAGAAAAATTTTGTTGGAAACAAAGGAAAGAGTACTGAACTGTGACATGATATCTGTTCTCTTGTAGGGCAGTGAATGCTGCACAATCCCGTCAAAAATGAAGAAGAGACTCAAAGCAACAGAAATGTGGTTCTACAGAAGGATGCTGAGGATACCATGAGTCAAACGTGAGCAAAAAAGTGGGAATGATAACATAGCTAGTATAAAGAAGAAACAGTTGAAATTTCTAGGACATCTAATGAGGAAGGAAGGCTTGGTGAATCTGATATTCACAGAGTGGAGAGAGAGAAAGAGATAGGGGCATACTTAATGTGCTTAAGCAAATGGATAGCAGTGCAGGTTTTAGAAGAAATAGCAAGACAAGATATTAAGAGCTACAAGGGAGAGAAAGATGTGGAGGTCCATGATCGTCTATGTCTTAAACAGACATAGAACATAAAAGAAAAACACATTGCAAAAGAACTTTTAAATCCTATTTGCCCAATCAGAGTTTAGTTTTACCAGTATTCTCTCACTTGCAGTATTCAAGCAATTATTTTTGTACAATAAAATTTTAGTTTGAAAGAGCACTTTGACTTTGGTTGGTGAGTCTTTCTAATGACGGTACAGAAAAAACAAATTTTAAGACCATGAACAGATGGGCATATTTATAATAACTCATTTGTGTTACTTTTTTTTTTTTTTTGTTTTTTTGTTTTCCTTTGGCTAATATCTACCAGTTTGTAGCATTAAACTGAATATTTTAATGTATATCTTACTAAAATTATTTTCTTCCATTTTTGTTCATTAAAATGGTTCAAAGGAATCTCCACTTTCTAGGATGATTTCTCTTCTGGCTTTTATTTATTCTCTCTTTCTACCTCACTCTCTCTTTTTTTTTTTCTTTAGCTTTCTTATGCTTTTTTTTTTCCCATACTAGTCAACAACAACATAAAGTAACCACTACTGCTACTAGGATATAATACTACAGCATTTTTCTTCTTTCTGCACAGTTTTACTGTAATATTTAGCTGTTTGTATTATTTTTTATTATTTTTTTCTTTTCTTTTCCTTTTTTTTTTTACATGAAATTCTTTTCTTCAGTAGAAAAAAAAAAGTATCTTTTTCATTTTAACATTTTTTTCTGTTTACTGAATGTATCACTCACTTGAAAACATTTTGTGCTACTGACTGGAATACAACACCTACTTCTTGTCAGTTTTAGACAAAAATTAAGCCAAAGATAGATAAAAGGTTTGGTTGTTTTAGATTAAGGTTTTCCATCATTTCTTGCAATTTTAAATATTTTTTATTTTTTTTAATATATTCTATATATAAAAATATATAGAGTAATAAAAGAATACCTTATCACAAAGCCAATATACATCAGCTGAGATGTGTTGGTTTAATCACAAATATGAAAATAAAAGATCAATTCTTTGTCATCATTGATGATACTCTCTCTTTCTCTCTTTTCTTTATTTATATTTCTTTCTTTCACTCTCTCTATTAATATTTCTTTCTTTCCCTGTCTTTATTCATATTTTTTCTTTCTTTCTCTTTCTTAATATTTCTTCCTTTCTCTTTATCATGATTTCTTTCTTTTCCTTTCTTTATTAATATTTCTCTCTCTCTCTATTATTATTATTCCTTTCTTTTCCTCTCTATTACTATTTATTTATTTACTTCTCTTTATTTTTCTATCCTACTCTTGTTTATAAAATTTTTCTTCGGGATAATTTCTTTTATTCTTTGTTTGGGTGATTGTCTTTTCATGTGTGTATGGTAATTTATTTTTCTCTCTTTTCTTTTTAATATTTCTTTCTGTCTCTCTTTATTGACATTTCTTTCTTTCCCTCTCTTTATTAATCTCTCTCTCTATATATATATATATATAGAGTAGGATAGAAATATATATATATATATATATATATATATATATATTTCTATCCTACTCTAAGATTTTTCTTCAGGATAATTTCTTTTATTCTTTGTTTGGGTGATTGTCTTTTCATGTGTGTAAGGTAATTTATTTTTCTCTCTTCTCTTTTTAATATTTCTTTCTCTCACTTTCTCTCTCTCTCTCTCTCCATATATATATATATATATATATATATATATATATATATTTCTCTTTATTTTTCCATCTTACTCTCTTGTTTATAAAATTTTCTTTGGGATATTCTTTGTTTGGGTGAGTTTCTTTTCATGTGTATATGCCAATTTATTTTATATCTGCATAATAAATTAGTTATGTTTTTATATTCATACATAAAATAACTAACTTTCTATTAATGGAATTCATATCAGACAATGCTCATAAAATTTGATCTTAATGTTTAAAATTATGACACAATATTACTTGAAATATGTTTTACACTTTCCAAAATTGATACATAATGTTTTTTAATAAACATGTTAAAATTATTTCTCTTTTGATTCCTACATTTTTTATTTTCATTAAAGATAAAAAAAAGTATTCTTAATTTATTTTATTGGCATTTTTGTTTAAACTCTTATCTGAATTTGTGAATTTATCTTCAGTAATACAGGCAAGCATTCATAAAGAAATTAATGCTATTATGTTATATTGAAAAATTTATCAAAAAAATTTATTCAAATTATTGTAATTTACCTACTAATATGTTTTCTGGGATTTAGTGTTTACATTCTTTTTAATCATTCCTAGTACTCCTATTATTACTGGAGTAATGGTTGTGCATAAATACTTTTTTTTGGAATTTCTATTTTCAGGTCCTTATATTTTGAAAGTTTGTCAAAGCTTATCAATTTGTTACTGCACCCGACTCACAAAAGAATAGTCAGAGATGGGAAATTCATTTATTTTCACAAAGGTTTCAGCACTATCAGTCACAAACAGATTACATCAACACACAAGAGCCATTCCTTCTGCTTACAAAAGGAAAGTTGCATAGACTTAATATGCAGGGTCTCAGTTATTTTCAGGTTGTAATCTGAATGTGCTCTGCTGATGACTAAGAAAATCCTCTGATAAAAGATGAAGCACAAATCAGATTAAAATTGTTCTGCAATCGCTGATCCAGATGTATTGACAAGCATATATAGAATCATCTCTTATGTTTATGTCCCAGAAAACCCAGTCGTATCTAAATTAGAAAAGATTATGCCCATGAATATTGCTCACATACTTAGAAAACCTCTCTCAATATAATATGCTTAATAATAATCTAATCTAATATTTTTTATGGTTGTTTGCCTGAGTTATTGCCCTTAGAAAATGTTAACTTACATTTATCACCAAATTTGAAAATGTACATTTGTGTTATATAAAATTTTATTTTATATTAGCATGCAATAACATATAACATTGTTACTTTTTTATAAGCTCAGCACATAATGACATTCTGAAATACAATCATTTCTTTCTTAGTTGTATTTTTTAAATTAAAATTTCCTTAAGTATTAATTTATATACTACAAATATAGGCTTCTCTTATGTTCTTGTTTTCAAGAGTTAAGTTAAAAAAAATTATCTTAATTGTATGTTTCATTGCATCTTTCCTATGCAAAACTTATACTTTTATCGCAGCATGTCATCTAAGAAAAATATTTTATGTTTTTTTTTTTATCCTGAGAGCTATTAACAGTTTCAATTAACTGTTATGGAGCAACCTTTTATTTATATATTTTCTCATGTTAAACTTTTTTATTTTTATACACATTAAATATTATTACATGATGATAATTATAAGAAATATAACTAACATATAAGAATTCTAATTATGATATCACTATTAAGAGAAGTAAAGAAAGAAATATTGATAAAAAGAAAGAAAGAAAGTATTATTTCGAAAGAGTAAAAAAAGAAAGAAAAAAGAAATACTGATAAAGGAGAAAAAAATAAATATTAATTAAGTGAGAAAGAAAAATTTTAATAAAAAGAAAGAAAGAAATATTAATAAAAAGCGGGAATAGAAGAAGATAGTAATAAAGAGAAAGAAAATTATTTTATATAAAGAGAAGGAAAGAAAGACATTAATACAGAGTGGGGAAAAAAAAATATCAATAAAGATGGAGAAAGAAAGAAATTTTAATAAAGAGGGGAAAAGATTTTTTTTTAATGTAATGGTCATTTTTATTGCTTCCAATGAAGTCTTTTTGCTTTTTTTTTTACTTTTAATATTTCTTTGTTGCTCAGTTATCAAACTATTCTTTTAATTTACACATCTGTACAGAAATTTTAAAAACCTAATTAGAAATTTCATTTAAAATCTTATTTTATTAGTATAAATCATTGATTCTATGATTTTTGTTGTTTTTATATAAGTTTTGAAGATGAATGACAGTTGCACTCCAATTTTTTGGCAAATAAACACGAAGAGTAAATATACATTAAATATAACTTCCTCTGAAAAGTCACATGATGGGGAACAAAAGACTCAAAGTATTAAGATGAGATGAGTAAATACAATTGATAGTAAAATAACCTTTCCAAAATTTCCGTTAGTAAGAAATTCTTTAAAGCATTTCATTGAGTATTGTGTAAGACAATAGAATCATAGAATATATTTTTAGAAGTGAACTTTAACATGTACATTGTTCTGTTTCTATCCTGTTATCAGCCTCACTAGTGTAATATAAAGAATTTTAATGTGATTAGATTCTTTTTTTTTTCTGTATCTTGAAATATAATTACCAGTCTTTCTGAGAATAAAGCATTGAACTTTCATTTTGTTGTGGCCTGGTTCAATCACATGACCAGGTTCACTTATATATAGAAAGAGTGAGTCAGTTGAACAGAGAAAGTTAGTGTGAGCTGTAAGTAGTAGAAAATTACAATTATAATTATGTTGTAAATTTCTAAACTTATGGTGATATAAGAAACAGCAATTCTATGCAACCAGCAAGGCCAAATACAAAATCTTTTGTCCGCAACAAATTTCTATTCAGGATGTAAAAGTCCAGTATGCATGTGTTTGATTAAAATGACTATCACTGCTGCTAAATATTTCATATGACTTGACGAATGTGCATTTTTATATCAAATGTTATTTGATTTGCAAATTAGAATAATAAATACAAAAAAGTAACTAAAAGAAAATAGTAAAATGTACTGACTGTAAATTTCAACTTAATTTTGTGAGTTACTCAGAGAAATAGAAAATTTGTAAACAAATACCAATAATCAAAGACTCATGCTAGTATTATAAGCCATAGTTACGTTGATTTAATCTTAAAATATTTCATATGAAGAGTGGATATTTATCTTAATGCATACTGTAAAATCTGGAGTTAATTATAAAAATTAAAATCCATTATTAATTTATAAAAAAATGTTTCGCATATAATGCCAAATATTTTTTTTAGAAAATATTTTTTGTTTATAAAAAATATTTGGTATTATAGGTTTTAAAAAATTTGATATTAATTATAAGTTTATAAAAATCTGATATATAGGTTTCTACCTGTAACATATGTCTGAAAAATGGGATAAATTTAAATTTTCTAAGTTTAAACTAATTTTATTTAAGGTTTTGTATTGAAGTTATTTTTCCTTATTGTTGTTGTTATTATCATATTAGAGTCTATAATATGATAATTATGTTATGCTTAGCAAAGATTTATATTACAATATCACATTTTGAATCATGAAGTCATACCTCACAGTTCATTAATATTGATCATCTAATAACACTTTTACCCATTACAAGAATCTCCTCCTATTCTCAAACAATATATGAGATTTCTTTGGATTTTTTCTTATTGGCTTTTTTTTTTCTAAAAGAGACCCTATAAGACTTTTTACATTTACCTAATTTATAAAGTTTGGTTGTGTGTATATGATTTTATTTTTAAACTGTTTATACTAATCTAGTCCAGATAATAATGGCTTATATGTTTGTAAAAATTAACACTACTGTTGTGAGTTTGCATTTTTTTTTAATGGAATGGTTAATTTAGGCCTAGAATTATAATTTTAGTTAATTGATGAAAATTTATGAATGGATACTTGACTTTAGAGAATGCATCTTTTTTTTTATACCAAAATATAATGTACAATTGTACACTTTTGTTTTTAAATGAATAGAGAAATTAATTACTTTATTAAATGCATGAAAGCTTTTTTCTCAATACATTAGATAATTTTTTAAAAACTTGTCTTGTTAGAGGTCTCACTAATTTTATGTATTGATTAATACAATGCATTCATTTCACTGTCTTGGAATTTTTAAGTTTGCAGGAATATTTTTGCTATTCTTTTTTTTCTTGTTTGATCTCAGCATTGTCCCACTTTTCTCTGCTATCAGGTCTCCCACAATGGCAGGTGGCTTATTTGCCATTAACCGACAATATTTCACAGAGTTGGGCACCTATGATGCTGGTATGGATATCTGGGGAGGAGAAAATCTAGAACTTTCCTTCCGGGTAAGATATATTGGTTAAAACTTTTGTTGCCAAATGGAAATATTCTCTTTTTCTTTTCTTTTTTTTTTTTTTAAATCTTGTGTACTGGTACTACAGGATCACGAACAAAGAACGGTCCCAAATAAGAAAAATCACATCACTTCACAGATTTCAACAACAGTAACTACTAAAATGGAAAGCACTTGTAAATCAAACAGAAAATAATGACATCAGATGTTGACATTCCACACTACTTTAAACAGATGCCTAGGAAGGAAACCCCAATCAATACGGGAAAGTGTAATAACCTATTTTCTTGAAAAATTGTTTTAATAGAAAAATGTTATAAATTTCAACCAACAATAGCACTGGTTGCTCAATGAATGTCAAATGTTTCCTATTAAGGAAACAACTAATTATATTTCATTTTTAGTGCTCATTGCATGGAGAGAAAAAAAAATTGTTTGCACTCTATACATAATTAAAATGAAGCATATTTTAAATCTTAAATAATTTACTGTTATTTTTTAAATCATTATATTGTGTTATTTTCCCCTGTGGTAATTTGTGAACTCCCATGGAAATTCTTTTTTAAAAACTTAAGTCATTGTCCATTTTAAAGGGCAATTCATCCCCATGAGTGGCCTAGGTGTTTGAAGATGAATGTTTTTGGTTTTTTTTTTTTTATCAAGGCACCATCTCTAGATAGATTACCAACTCAACCTAAAGACTATTTTTCATAATCATTTCACTCCAAGCAAGGCAATGGTGCCATTAAGATGCAAGGGATTACTAAGAATTAAAGAAAATGGAGAAAAAAACATTAGCCAACAGAAAGCTGACTAAAAGAACTGAATTCGAAAAAACATAAAATTGTGATTAGTGTTGCATTTAAATTTTTGAATATCACAAGTGACAGGGACATAAGAACTCTGAAGAAAGTTCCACAGGTGAGAAAAGAAACTATTAGAATAGAACCTGTTGCGTCTAGCAATTTCAACTATAAAATGATGAGATCTAGCTGTGAATTTAGTACTGCACTTCAATTTTTGAAGTTAAGATACCAAATCTGAAAGCTCACCAGAACAAATGGCATGAAAATCTTTATAGAAAAGACACAGGGAAGCCATTAATAAAAGGACTGAAGTTGAGATGCCAGGTCAGGAACAATAACATTACCAATCCTTCTTTGGATTTTCTCAAGAATGTCAAGTTATATAGCAGGAGCACCAAACTAGACATGACATCGATATTCAATGTATAGACAGATGGTAAATTTATAAACAATCAAGACGGATCCTGGTGAGAAGAAATGTGATGACACAGTGAATCAAATTTCTTAGCAGCAGATCAAGCAATCAATTCAATATAATCATTCTTTTTCATGTCAGCAGAAAATGAGTTGCTCTCCTGGAGGTTATCATCAGCCATCAAAAATGGTTTTCTAAGATGAGTAAAAGACAGCAGTTTTATTTTGGAAATATTAAAATTTGTAAGATACTTCTTGTTCCAGTTAACAAATGATTGGAGGTTGTTTTCAAGATTAGCTATGACTTTTTACTTTATCAACCTTACTATTAAGAGTGGAGTAAATAGTTGAGTCATAAGCATAAATATTAAGTTAGGAAAGTCATTGATGCTGAGATGAAACAATGTAGGTCCAAGGATATAGCCTGGTAACAAACACCTACATTAGTGTGAAAGGATCTAGAAGAATGGCCATTCAATACAACTTTCATTATTTGATTTAATAAAGATTGAATCAAATCACAAATTTGTCTAGAGATACCATGACCCTTGAACTTATGAAGAAGATCAGCAAGCCAAGCCTTTTCAAATGCTTTTGAGATATCTAAAGCCACAGTGTGAGCTTTGCAGTTTCTGTTTTTCCATTAGTTCAAAACTTTACATTATTTACATTGGTTGTACTGTCATCTTCATCTTTGTTGCCATATTCACAACGTCTTGGCCGTTGTACACTTCAACCTTCTTCAGGTGATTGGAATTTTGAACTGAACCCTTTATTTCATTCACTGGGGTAGATTGTTCTCATTCCATGAGTTATACTGCTTCCAGATGTCTCAGTTATCTTGATTTAACTCAACTCTCTAACTTTTTGTTTACCTCTGCTGTAGCCAAATATATGGCCTAGTGGATAAGTGTTGGTTGAATTTAGTGACTTGATCCAAAAAGTTCTGACTACAGCATAGGTGAACAAAAACTTAGAGAGTTAAATTAAAGGGAGATAACTGAGAAATCTGAAAGAGGCATAACTCATGGAATGAGAACAATCTCTACCTCCCATTAGCATGGGACAGGCTAGCCTCCCAGAGAGTAAAATACTACGCCTCCTTGGCCTTACACTCTCGGCGGACCTCAAATGGAATGACTATATTGAATCCATTGCCAAATCTGCTGCTATGAAAGTGGGCTCCCTGTGCAGTGCCCGGAAATTTTTCCCACCTGAAACTATTCTGCACATATACAAATCTACCATCCGCCCGTGTATTGAATATTGCTGCCATATCTGGTTGGGTGCCCCTGCTGCTCTCCTTGGGCTTCTTGACAAAATACAGAGGATCTGTAACGTGGTTGATACTGACTTGGCAGACCGGCTGCAGCCGCTCTCACACCGGCGTGATGTAGCTTCCCTGTGCCTCTTCTACAAGTACTTTCATAGCTTCTGCTCCGATGAGCTTAGATCACTGGTGCCGCCTAAGCACGAATTTACACGAGATACTAGATTAGCAACTAGGTCCCACCCTTTTACAGTTAAACAAATAAGATGTAACCGTAAATTCTACTCCAACAGCTTCTTTTCTCGCGCTTCCCGCCTGTGGAACTCCCTTCCACAAGTCTGCTTTCCCGACAGTTACAATCTCCAGGTGTTTAAATGTAGGGTCAATAGACACCTCCTATCACACTAACTCCCAACTATTCTCACAACACTCTCATCTACCCAACCCTCATTCTCGGTATCCTCACCCGCCTATCACCCACCCTCTGTTATTTCCTATATTTAATCAGCCTTTCTCCACTCTACATAGCCCCCTGCACAGTAGTGGCAGTGACATGCCTTGCTCGGGGTGAAACGCTTATAAAAAAAAATAAAAAAAATCTCAATGAACAAAATCAAGGATTTTAATCACCTGAAGAAGTTGGGAGCATGAATATGGCAACAAAGATGAGAACAAAAGTCCGAATAATGTAAATAATTACAATACCTCATCTCAGAAATATAGACAAATAGTTGAAGACTTGTAACATTGTGCTAGTATAACCATCAAAGCTACTGAATAGTTTGTGCACACAGTTTCCTTCACAAAGCTTGGGTCAACCCACGGTATGGTTTTCAAGCACTTTCTAAAAATACCACATGCTGGGATCATCTCCTCAGGTCAATATTATCAAGAAACGAACTCCTTGACTAATTGACATTGGTAAGATTCAAATTTGTTTTATGGTCAAAACACTGATGTTCTAATCACTCAGTTCTGTGGCATGTTTTGTTTTTTGTTTTCGTTTTAGATACATATAAATTATATGCATATAAATTATTGAATTGAATAAAAAGTTTTTCAAATATTCTCTTTTGTTTAACTGCATTAGACATATTAATACTTTAAATTTGGAATCATTATCTAATAATGTATCAATCTTAATAAAATAAATAATATGATCATTTATCTGTACTTGATTCTTGTGTAAAACAAATTAACATTTTTAAAGATTACTTACATTGAATTAGATATGTATTTCTTACATAGTAGTTTTTCTTAAAGAAATTAAAACTGCAACTTTTATTCCATACAGAATAAAAATCTGTGAATGTTGAAACTACATAAAGTATTGCTTTTTGTTTGCTAAATTTAAATTAAAAACGTTGATTTAAGTATTATTTTTGCATACATTTTCAGATCTGGATGTGTGGTGGGACACTGGAAATCATTCCCTGTTCTCATGTGGGACATATTTTCCGTAAAAGAAGCCCTTACAAATGGCGTACAGGAGTCAATGTAGTTAAAAAGAATTCAGTCCGACTTGCTGAAGTGTGGATGGATGAATACAAGAACTACTATTATGAACGATTTAATTACGATTTGGTAAGTCAGGTTTTGCTCATGAAAAACTATGATCCGAACGTCTCTTTTTTTTTTTTTATAATCCTTTCATCTCAAGTTAGGCAGGACTGCCACTGGCATTCAGGAGGTTAGATTAAGAGAAAAAACAAGGTACAGGGTATGTCAAAGAAAAGCTAAGAGATGGATGGGAATCAAGTAGATTGACATTGCATTTAAACTTTTAGAGGTTGTAGCTATCAGGGAAGCAAGCAAAGAGTAGCGAGTTTCACAAATGGGAAATGCAAGAAAAGAAACTGTTAGTGTAAAAAAGGCAGTTACATTTAACTATTTTGATGGTAAACAAGTGGGACTTTAATGCCAATCTTGTAGCACGAGTAAATACGTGTGGTCAGGAAACCAGGGAAAAAAAGCTCATCAGAACAGTTGCCATGAAAATACTTTTAGAAAAGACAGAGGGAAGCCACATCACAGCAGCAAGAAAGAAATTGATGACAAGCTGCTTAGTCAAGATCAATTATATTGCAGGTCCTCCTTTGGATTTTGTCGAGAACCTGAAGATGAATAGCAGGAGCACCCAACCAGATATGGCAATAGTATTATTGCACAAACAAATGATAGATGTATAAATGTACAAAATGGATTCTGGCAAGAAAATCTTCCTGGCCCAACACAGTGACCCAACCTTCCTAGCAGTAGATGCAGCTATGAATTCAATGTAGTCATTTCATTTGAGAGTAAACTCAGAGTTGATGTGTGTTGCTCTCTAGGGGATTAGCTCATACATTCATACATGGTAGGCAAGAAAGTTTCTCTATAGTGGTTAAAAGCGAGCAGCTTTGTTTTATAGGCATTAAAATTTACAAGCTATTTTCTACCCAGTTCAATCACAGTTTGCAGGTTCTTTTCAAGAGTAGCAACCTTTCATGAAATATCGGGTGTCATTGATTAGAAAGAAATAATTTGATTAGTCTATTTGATTATTTCAAATGAATGCATGACAGAAATGAGACAGACTTATGATTTTTAAGTTTAATATTTGATTTCAAAAGAGATATTCAATCAGTGCAGATTTTCAAGACAAATAAAAAATTTGTATAGGATTTATTTTCAAAAAATTAGATAGCATAATGGATATATATATATATAAGAAAAATTTGTGTAAAATCCTTTGTTAAATAAAGACAGAAGCTGAAGATGGTTCGCCTGAAATAGGCCTATACTTCCAATTCACCATGGAATAACATGTTTGTCTTAATTTTTCTTATATTTGCTCTATATGTATTTATATGCATATATGTTTAGAGCTCTCTTAGATAGTTATCCTACCACTGTATGTACAGGATACTCCTTTGGATTCTTCTGTACCCACACTGCATGCTGATATATATATATATATATATATATATATATATATATATGATGATGACTTTTACACTAACCATTGTGACATCAATCTCAGCACAAAACTTTTAAGTTGAGAATATTTTCTTCTTCATTGATTTTATCAATAGCTTTCATTCATTTGTCTGGTTGGTGTAAAGTGTAGGAGAAAATTAGAGTGTATTATCAAGTAGCCCAATGAAAGAAATATCCATTGCCTACAGAATAACTGGGGATCCACTGAACAAATAAGAAATATTTCATCTTAGTTGCATGTAATCTTGTATTAGCAATTTCTTTATAATGCTAAAGTTACAGTTAAATAAAAATACACTAGAAATTTGTCTTTTATAAAATAGGGATAAAAGAATTGATTTGTTGATATACTGTTATACTCTGCTTCTAATTAAGTTTCTTTCTGATTCACGATACATATCAGTCAGATGTGAACACTAAGAAAGCAAAATAAAAAACAGTTCTTCTTTGTGCAGGGGTTCTTAACATCACATCATGCTTACAAATATACTATCAAAAAATATAAAATACAATTTAAAAGGAGCTAGCCACAAACATTGCTGCTAAATCAAAAGTATAAGAAAAAACAATGGATCATAATTCACCACTTTTTTTTTTTTCTTAATATATATAATCGCATCACCCCAAGCAAGGCATTTTACTGCCACTGTTTTGCAGGGAGTTACATAGGAGGAAAGTTATGAGAAAGAGTGACAGTTTATAGGGGGTGTCAGTAAGTGGGTAACAGAAGGATGAGAATACTTTTTTTAAGAATGATGCTAACCACACTGTAGAAGAGTTATGACAAATGGGTAAGCTGTCAACCAATCAGACACAAGCATCAGCTGCAAACCCTACCAACTCTTCCCTTCCTCCAAGTCATTTCTCTTGCCCACAAGAAGATATTCCACTCGCATCGTCTGTTACAGCAATACAAAGAATTTCGTATTAACAGTTCTTGTTTTTGCTTCACTGGATGTACTTGTTGCTTTGTTTGTTCTCTTATGCTACCATACACACATTTATAACAGCAGTGATGGTGACACTACTCAGAATGCAAACAATAGCTGAAAATAAAATGTAGAATATGAACATAAATTGTGCGATAGATAAATTGTCGTCTCAATTACGCCAAAAAATAAAAATAACACTGACATCTTATTTTAACAGATATATTTACCAAAATTACACATAAATCTCTTGAAATACTAAGAGTAATTTTATTCAATAAAATTGCTATTGGATTCAACCACGGTCTCCAGATGACTTTGGAAACTCCTGCAACTCTTCTGGACTGTTTCCCTGTTTAAGTTGGTGAATGCTGCTATGATCCTTGCCTTCAGTTCATCTTTGGTATTACAAGGAGTTTTATTGGTCTCTTGCTCAACTGCACCTCATCACATCAAGGTGATTGCGGTCTTGGGAATTGGGTGGCCAGATGTGATCATATAAATTGTCTGGCAGCACGACCTCTTCAAAGCACTTGATTCTGAGCTAGCATGAATGGGGACAAACCTCACCATCTCTAGTGATCATTATGACCATTAGACTCATCCAACACTTTCCAAATCCACTGCACTGTCCTCAGATTGATGCCCAAACACTCTGAAACATTCATATTAGAGCTTCCTACACAAATGCCAACCAGTATGGCATGTCTTTTCTAAATTTATGGCAGAGTAAATTGTGTCATGGTGCTCTTTTTCTCACAGACAATACCCAACTGACCCTACTATAATGTGCAGTCAACAAAATCAAAAGCAAACAATGCGCATACACAAAATTAAAAATATATAATGTCGATTATTTACTTATCCTACTTTGTAAATGCATTTACAATACATTAAATGTTTATCTTGTTAGAAAATGTCCTTTTATAACTTCTTTTGTTTTCCTCTTTTCAATTAAAATGCTTCTTTTTCCATGTAAAATATAGAACAACATTCATTATTTTTTTAAAATTGTTCTTGATTCATATTAGCATTTTACATTTTCACCTTGAAATATTAGTCAAGCAACAAAAATTTTCTTGATTAATTTTGATAACTTTATTAAGACCCAAAATGAGGCTTTAACTTACTTATTTTTCAACATTAGATTCTAGCCATGTTTTTTTTTTTTTTTTTTTTTTTTTTTTCATAAAAGTCTACATCTCTTTTCTGCATGCTGAAGTCAATCTAACAGTTTTAGGTTGCATAAATATGAAAGTATTAGGACATATTTCAATTATGTTAACAAAAATATAAGCACTTTTATGACATGTCTAAATTCATATAACCATTTTTATATCCAACTGAAATTGTCTTCTGTAAGTGAATAATATGTCATATGTGTATTTTGTTTTGTTTTAGGGGGATTTTGGGGATATTACTGACAGAAAAAATTTACGGAAGCGGTTGAAATGCCATTCATTTGATTGGTATGTGAAAAATGTTTATCCTGACTTGTTTATCCCAGGAGAAGCTGTAGCATCTGGTGAGGTGAGTGTCAAGTTGAATCTAATCGTTTTTTTCTTCATAATTATTTGTACTGTATATTCTGAAAGTATTTCCCTAACAAATCACTCTTCTTCAGATGATATGAAGAAATCAGTAGATGTATATAAATTCAAGTGAAAATTCTCCCCAGACTCTTATTTAACTCTCTGCACATACAGCATAGAAACATATGCAAAATAATTTTTCATCTCATAGGATTCTAACTCATGTATTCATGTTGAATATTTATCTTACTATAAACATTTTCATAGGAAAACAATATATAGATTTTTCTATATCAAGAACAATTTTAGGAAAATCTATAACAAAGTGGAAATAATTTTTCATGTGATGTTTTGTTCTTTAAGACTTCATCAGACTAGAGTGATGTTTACAATGATGTAATTACACATGTGCATGAATGAGAAGAGACACTAAAACTTAAATTTTAAATCTTAGTGCCCCCTCTCCTTCATGCTTACATGTAGTCACATCAATGTAAACATCACTTTAGTTCAACAAAGTCCTAAAGAATAAAATGCATCACTTGAAATATTTTCAAACTTGTCATAGATTTTCCTAAAACATTTTCATGCAAATAATAATGGTAATATTAACCATCACCACATGTGGAAATATTTAGTATTCATTGACTGCGCAGACAATTCTAATATTAGCCTAAATTTATAAGACCTTTTTCTATTAAAACAATTTTTCAAGGAAATAAGCTTCTCATGTCCAGTTACTGTTATTGCTCTTTCCAGTATTGATCAGGGAGTTCTTTCCTAATCTTCTGTTTGAACTAGCATGGAACATCAACATCTTCATTATGACATTATTTTCTCTTCAAGCTACATGTGCTATCCATTTTAGTTGTTGCTGCTATTGAAAGTCTTCAAGTGATGTGGTTTCTGTTATTTGTTACAGTTCTTGATGATTCTGTAATGCCAATCCAGAAGGTTTGAAGAAGAATTGTTCTTGCTAAAACCTACAGGTTTCATCCATTGGAAGTAGGAATGAAGTTTGTCCCCCCTAAAACTGCTATGAATAAGGGGGAACCAAGTGAGAAAGGGGAAAGGAGGGGTTTATTTGTCAACAGAAATTTTAAACAATATCATGTAGCAGTTTTCAGTGCATTAAGTGAAATTAACATGTCAAGAACACAATTTTACCTTTGCACAAATTATCTCTTCTCTGGGTTAAATAGCAGGACAGTTTGGACTCTCTAGCCTTGGTTGGTAACCAGTCTTGGAGAAGAACAATTCTGAATTCAAAACAATTTGAATATGTGGCTGGGAACTCCATCCTGTTAAAACCTACTTTCTACAGAAACCACAGCCGCAACATGTGGCATGATGAGACAAGGTGTCTCATAACACTAAGGAAAAGGATGAATCCTGCTAGAACACAGTTACTAATTTAATCATTCCATCCAGAAGAATTTTACTCATTAGATGCAATATCAAAAGCAATTTTCTCATTGTGAACTAATTGTTTTAAATTTGAAAAGAAATATGATTGTTATTCCATTTATAATTGATTTTTATACAGGAAAAACTTTTTATTTTTTGCAAGTTGGTAATTTTATTTCCTTAATGAGTTGCAGTTTAAAAAAGAAAATATCATTGAGAAATAATTGCATTTCTTTGTCAACATAATTTACATAAAGTAAATAAACTTAATTAAAACAAGTTGTAACATTTGATTTCACAATCTGCTTAAATTTCTGTGGAAAGAAATTTTGCACTCTTTTCATATATCACATTAAAAGAGAGTAAAACTGTGTAAAGATAATTACATTGTGTATTATATTGCTTTCTCGGGTATTAATGTTGTTTTTACAAAAATTGCAATATTTAAAACAATTTGTACTTTCTTATTATAGAAAAATTAATTATTAAAATTGATTTTTTGAATGTATCTCCATTGTTTTAATTTTTCTCCTACAGATTCGTAACAAAGCAAAGCGAATGTGTGTTGATGCTTCTGTAGATCATCAAAACATGCACAAACCTGTTATAATGTGGCCATGTCATAATCAAGGAGGGAATCAGGTATATTTTCAAAATGACTACTCTATTATGGCTGTTGTTATTCTTTTTTCACAAAAATAAAAGAATGAAAATATCAGTCAGTCAGTTGAGTGCCATATGTGATGCACACTTGGGCGATCATGTCTCGACATGACTGACTGGGCAGAAGATTATCTGGCAGTAGGTTGTCATTGCTTTCTGTGGTAGACTGGTTGCTGACCAAGGCTATAGAACCCAATCTGTCCTGTTATTTAACCCATAACTGGAAGGAATAGGTGGATTAATACCTTTCCTAAGGGTATTTGCGCGTAAGTGAATGCAATGAATTCAGCTGGAATTTGAACTCGGCTCCCCAATTTCTTGAAGAATCCCAAAAAAAGAAAATCTGTTTATTTAAATTCTTGCAAAGCAATTGAACCACTAAGACACAAAAGGTTATTGATTTTGAAAGAATAAGAAAAAAAAAGATTATTCAGGAGCAAGAAAAATGGAAGAGTAATATTCAAATTATCTGCCATCTTTATTCCATAAAATGTGGAAAATAGATTATGAACACCCTTCTCTCAAAGTTATGATTATTTATAGTTCTCTTTTATAAAATGTTTTTTTTTAATTATATAATTATAACACATGCATAATTTATTTTTAATCAATCCGTCTTTATCTTTAATTTATTCACTTACAAGATAAATTATTTTTCATTTTTCATTTTTTGTATTAACAGAACAAACAGTTAAGGTCAACTCAAAAATTCTTGATAGCTAAGTTTCTTTTCACTTTAAATAGCCTAAACTTTGAATCAAATCAAAATAGTCTGTCATGTCAGCATTCTAGTTTGTAAAATTCTTTCTTCTGAAAGACCATAAATTTATTTTGTACTTTTTCACTTCCTGTCTGTCTTTTCAAGCCTTGTACGAGTACTTATTCTGTATTTGTGTTTTCATTCAGTACTGGATGCTGAGCAAAAACAATGAGGTTCGGAGAGATGATGGCTGCTTAGATTACTCAGGTGGAGATAATGTCATCATATACCCTTGTCATGGTCAGCACGGCAATCAAGAATGGCAATACAGAGAGGTAAGTGCAGAAAGTATTTGTTTTGTGCTACATTCCTTAATTTTAGTCTGATTATGCAAAAATGTCATTGAATTGCACAGTAATTATTCCACATTGGAACTTTCATTTTTAATGCTATTTTTCACTCAGTGCGAGACTCAAGAGCTATTCAAGGTAGAATGTTACTGAATGGGGTTTTATGAATATAAGAATTGTAAATTATTAGGATATATAACAGTTAACCTTTAGATTTGAAAAGGTTAAGATTGCATTGATCAGGGAAACATCCTCTTCAGAGTCTGTTCCACAAAGCAGCAGCTCTTAGGAAGAAATTGTCCAAATTGAACTTGAATCTTATCACTGGAATACAAAGGGAATGAGAATATTTTGCCCATGGTAAACTGTGTTGGTTTGAAATGATGGAACGATGGAATATAGTATGCAAGAATGCTTTCCATGGAAATAACTATAGAGTAGTGGTAGACTTGTGATATTGCATTTATAGGAAAGAGATTGCAGGTTGAAAAATAATTTATCACCTACAAGATCACTTGAATGATATTTCTAAAACCAGCACAGATGTGGTAGCAATACTCTATTTTTTTTTTTTTTTTGATCTGATTATTGTAAAGATAAAACATGGAAGCTTGAGCCAGCAACTTTCTGATGCTGTATAAAGAGCTGACCATTTTGTTGACTACATGATCACATAAATGATTTTGGAACACTATTGAGGCTGTAAGGAGAGAATTGGGCAACTCCAGTCCAGATATGCCAATAATACTCCTTTTCCTGTTTGTTTTGACTATTATAAAGATAAAACATGGCAGGTAGAGTCAGCTACTTTCTGATGTTGTATAAAAAGCTGACTATTTTTTCCAGCATCTTTAGTGATGTTAGATATATATATATATATATATATATATATATATATATATATACACACACATGACTTCCACAAGGTTTGAGATGATATCTCAAGACTTAATAGAAGCTCAAAGCAAGGATTCTCTTTGAGAGTGCAACCATTTATCATGACTGGTAAGAATTTAGTGCCAGCTCTGAACTGGAATTAATTCTTTTCATATTATGATTTGTATTATACCAATCTTTAACAAATTTTTTTTTTTTTTTTTTTGCAGTTTTTAAATTATTTGCTTAATCAGAACAGAAATATTATCATTAAAAATTCTGTAAACAATAAGAAATAAAATTGTATTAAATTTTTGTCTAACTAAAGTGATTATGATTTTTCCTCTTTATGTAATTTATCACACAAATAATGATAGATTCTGAATTTATTGAAAGTTATTGCTTTTTTGTTAAAACTTGTTAAATTTGGATTATTACTTTCATTTTTCATATTTTTCTATCTAGTTTTAGATTGGCTTTCTTTTATCAAGTAATATATCAAATACTTACATTTACGTCCAGTTGGAAAATAAATTTCAAATATGTTAATTCACAAAATGCTTTTTTTGTTAAGACAAAGTTGAAGTATCAAAAATAACATTAAATAAATATTTAAACAGTTTTATTAATTCACATATACACGCAGTTTAACAGAACTCTGAATTTAGTACTTTAATCATTGTATGAACAGTAAGCTCCATAAAATTACAGATGTTATTTTAAATTGTTTCTGTGGTGGTTATTTTTCTTGTTTTATGGTTTGTCTTTTCACGCAACATTTTGGTCATGTAATCTCCAACCTAGTTTTAGATTTTACAACATTCTGAAACAAAAAATACCAAAGTTAAACTGAAGATTACAGAGCCAGAAATATGTGTAAAAGAAAAAGCAAAGATTATGAAATTAGACCCAGACAAGACTGCATACAAAAATTTAAAAACAAAATAACCTAAGTATGTTCATACAAGTTCGGAGAATTTGATACTTGCAGAAATAGGATTTTTTTTTAGTTTTTAAATGGCTCTTTTTATGGCTACTATTATAACAGGGATAATATTTTTAAATGACTTAGCATAAACATATGATTTCTTTTAGAAACCACTAGTGTAATTGAATAGTCCTTGTTAATGACAATTCATATAGCTGTATGGTCCATTTTAATTCTCTTGTATTTGACTAACTGTATTGTGCAACGTTCTACTAACCCCTACTGTACACATTTCTCTTCAATATATTGCATTTTCTACCATATTACTCTGCATTGTGTATTTATTGGATCTAACCCCAGATCCACAACAGTGGAGACAAAGATTACGAACAGTCACGTGGAGGAAAAAAATACATTCTCAAGTCAGTCGCTACCACAACAGTAGCAACGAGGTTCTGAACAGGAAAAAAAGAAGGGGCAAAACAACAGTCACAAGAAAGGATTCAAATAAAACTATACATATGGTCGACCACAAACAGTGACGAGAAATTACCAATCACTGCAGTGGCAGAAAAAAAGAATCCCTACTACGACTTTAACGAGTCTTACACAGAGGAAAAATATGATAAACAAAATTTATACCCAGAGGAAAAACAGTAAAAAAATTTTTCCCCTCAGGTAAAATGGAAGATTTCAAAGCAACGATAGTAGAACTGATGAAATTCCAGATGAGCCAACATGAACACAATGAAGAAATACAGCACGAATTCCAAAAAACCTTAATGGAACAACAACAAATTCATGAGAAGAGACAACTACAAATGCAAGAGCAAAAAATGCAGTTTGAATTTTTACAAAAACAGCTGGAATTACAACAGAAAGTTGACAAGAGAAACAAAGAACAACAAGAAAAGACGCAAGAATTAATCCGAGAAGCCATATTGGCAAAGAGTCAAAATGAAGAAGATGGAAACAGATTCGCACAAAATACAATTTGGAACTCAAGTGAAAATTTTAATTACGACTCGGATGAGGAAAAAACCTTTGCTCTATATTATAGATGGGACCAGGACTTTTATGAAGTCGATTGTAACAGCTGGTCAGATGAGAAGAAAGTTGGTTTATTCTTTAGCAAACTTGAAACACACAAACACAACAAATTTGTAGATTACATACTGCCAAAGAAAACATGTGAGTTAAAATTTGCTGAAGCCATAAAACTATTAACAGAATTGTTTAGCCCAAAGACATTTCTATTCCATAAAAATGTTTAAATTTACGAAAAAAAGATGACGAAGACTACACCATTTTCACATCAGTGGTGAATAAACTATGTGACGAATTTAGACGAGCAGAACTCATGACAGATAATTTCAAATGCTTAGTCTTTGTACAAGGTTTGATTGCAAATAAAGATGCGGAAATGAGAAGGAGAATCTTAACAAAATTTAAAATCGTGCAAAATCTAACTCTGCAAAAATTAGCTAAATATTGCCAGCAGTGCATAAGCGTAAAAAATGATTTGAGGAACATTGAAGTAGCTGGACTAGCTAACATAAAAAAATTCCTCCCCTAAAATACAAAATCAAGGAAAAACTGACATTTGCCTACTAGATCGTTTGGAAGATCAGAGAAGAAACCCCTCCAAGCTCTTGTTATAGATGTGGTGAATACCATTGGTATCAGGATTGCCCTTTTAAATTTAAAACATGTCGAAACTGTCACAAAAAGGGACATAAAGCATCTAAATTCAGAAGCTGTAGCATGAAAGTAACAAGGACCGAGGAAGACAAAGGTACTAACATTCGAAAGTACTTACAAGTCAAAATGTTAAACAAAACTGTAAACATGCAGTTAGACTCTGGATCTGACATTTCAATAATTAGCTTCCAAACATGGAGACGTCTGAATAAACCTACTCTATTAAAAACAAAAAAAATGGCCAGATCAGTCACGGGAAAGAAAATTAATTTTGAAGGAGAAGTGATTTTCAATGTGACATTCAATGGAGTTACAAAAAAATTAAAAATGTACATATTAAAAAATACCAACAACATATTTGGGATTGACTGGATGCAAAGATTTAACCTTTCGGACTTACCAATTAGCTTGTATTGTAAAAAAATTGAAAGCCTGACTACGAAAACCAAAAACATAAAGTTAGAATTAAAAAATACCTTCCCCGAAGTATTCTCGGACAGGTTAAGCAAATGCAAAAAAATGTCGGCGAAAATACTGTTAAAGGAAAATGCTCAACCAGTATTTAGGAAAAAAAGAAATGTGTCTTTTGCTGCACTAGAAAAAATAAACAGAAAACTGGACAGATTAACCAGTTTGGGAATTATATCCAAGGTGGAATACAACCATTGGGCAGCACCTGCCGTTTACATTAAAAAAAAAACGTCTGTGGAAATATGTGTATGCGCGGATTTCTTGACAGGTTTGAATGAGGCAGTAAAGGATTACCATTACCCACTTCCGGGTCTAGAAGAAGTATTTACAAAATTAAACGGAGGTAGATATTTCTCCAAAATAGACCCAAGCAAGGCATATTTACAGATTCCTGTAGACGAACAAAGCTCGAAGCTTTTATGCATCAACATGCATAGAGGTCTATACAAATATGAAAGATTAGCGTTTGGCATAAAACTAGCCCTTGCTATTTTACAGCAAGTCATGGATACGATGTTGGCGGAATTCGATTTCGCGATAGCTTATCTTGACGACATTTTAATAAAAAGTGAAACAATTGGGCAGCACACGAAACATAAAAAAAGTTTTTGAACAAATTCGGAATTACAAGTTTCTGGTCAAATAGGAAAAGTACAATTTCTTCTTGGAAGAGATTAAATACTTGGGCCATATAATAAACAAAGATGGCAAAAAGCCTGATCCAAGTAGATCTTTGGCAATCAAAAATATACCGGCACCAAATAATATTGCATCGCTACAGAGTTTTCTGGGACTAGTTAGCTACTACCAAGATTTCATACTGAATTTACACAATCTTCGAGCACCCCTTAATGAACTACTAAGAAAGGATAAGGCCTGGGTTTGGTCAAATGAATGCCAACAGGCATTTGAAAGCATTAAAAAAATATTGATGTCTGATCTATTTCTGACACATTATGATCCAAAATTGGAGATATTGATAGCCAGCGGCACGAGTTCACACAAGACCAGAGCATGAATATTACATAAGATGGAAAACGGAACTATAAAGTCAATCGCCCACGCGAATAGATCACTGCTTCCATCTAAGAGAAGCTACTCTCAGATAGAGAAAGAAGCTTTAGGCATCATATTTGCCGTAACTAAATTCCACAGATATATCCACGGAAGGTTCTTCACCCTTCAGACAGACCATAAACCATTATTTACAATATATGGTTAAAAAAAAAGTCTACCCACAGCAAACCGACTGTTGAGGTGGGGTACTATTTTATTAAATTACAATTTTAAATTGCAATATTTACCTTCTAGCAAAATTGGGCATGCGGACAGTCTGTTGAGACTGATTCTTCAACAGATAGAATCGCTTGAAGACTCCATTATTACTGCACTAAGTTCTGAAGGAGAATTAGAAAGTACACTGTGTAACACAATTAGGGAGCTGCCCGTATCATTAAAAGAAATCAAATACGAAGCTATAAAAGATGAATTCATAAAAGAGACGAAAGCGAAAATTGCTGAAAAAGACCAAAATATTTCAGAAGGCTTCTCCATATGCGATAACGTACTACTGTACAGTGATAGGGTAGTCGTGCCAAAAACTCTACAGAAAAGGATATTGAAAGATTTTCATACAGGGCATCCTGGTATGAACCAAATCAAGAGCTTAATGAGAAGTTATGTTTTTTGGCCAAAAATGGACACGAATATTGTGAACATTGTGGAGAAATGCAAGGGCTGCACCCTAGCAGCTAAATCACCACCAATAACACACAAACCTTGGCTGAAAACGGATTGACCCTGGTCAAGGACCCATATTGACTACACTGGTCCTATTGATGGACTATACTATTTGGTTGTTGTGGATAGTTATTCGAAGTGGCCTGAAGTGTTTCAATGCAAGAGACCAACGACAAGAAACACAATAAACCATTTACATGAGCTATTCGCTCATTTGGGCGTTGTCGACTGTCTAGTGAGTAACAATGGGACTCAATTCACTTCGGAAGAATTTAAAGAATTTTGCCTGACATTTCAGGTTGAACATATTAAAGTATCATCCAAGGTCAAATGGCCTTTGTAGGCACCCTAAAGTGGGCTCTAAAAAAAGCGTCAGGTATGCCAACAAAAGCTCTCCAGCAATTTTTACAGGTGTACAGGTGTACAGAATAACACCAAATAAATCAGCACCATCAAGACTGTATGTTTGCACAGAAAGTGAGGTCATTGTTGACAAATTCATTCCAAATTAAAAAAAACACATACCAGCAATCATCACACCAAAGCAAACCTTCAGTCAAAACAAAAAAGTTTATTTCAAAAATTACAGAAATAACATGTCATTCTGGGAACCAGGCATTATCAAAAGAGGGATTGGAAATATGATCTATATGGTCGACGGACCTAGGTTTGCCCACAAGCAGCATATAAATCAAATAAGAAAAAGGCTAACGGAAGACGAAATCAACACACCTCAGGAAGAAGAGGCGTTAGACACTATCTATGACACATTTAATATGCAAATGCCCCAGATGGAACCTCAACAGAGGGGGTCTAAAAGAAAAAGTAAATCAATGGAGCAGTTGGTTATTGATCCAAAAAGGAAGAAATATTAAAAGGACATCCCAAGTAAAAAAGAAAACTTGGGAGGGGGTTGTTAGGACACCTTCCCTGTTTACACTAATATGAACTCTTCCTAAGACTATATATAGTAGTAGTCATTAGTGGACTACAGCATTAGTGTATCTCAGCAATCTAGTCCTGAGGGTAACATTGCCAAGTCTCACGTCTCGTATTATCTCGCATTCTCTTGTATTCGACTAACTGTATTGTACGACGTTCTACTAACCTCCACACATTTCTCTTCAATATATTGCGTTTTCTACCATATTACTCTGCGTTGTGTATTTATTGGATCTAACAGCAGTAATGTAGACTGTAAGCCTAACTGCTCTACAGAATAAATAGATGTGCACAAAACAAGGCATGGTCAACATTTAGAAACTATAGAAGATTTGAAGATCTAGAATGAAGAGTTTAAATCAGAAATTTGAAATTAAAGAGAAGAATAAGCTGTATTCTAGAAGTTTTGGGACTTTTTTTAGGAAAGATATTAATTTCATAAAAATACAAATTATTTTATCTCCTTCAAAGTAGAATTCTCTCACTTCAATGCAATTGTTTTAGTGCTCCAGCCACTTTATGGCCATATAGAAGTCATCCAAAATGAAGATATCCAGCTCTTATCACAGCTCTCTTCATCTTTTCAGTGACTTCAAAATGACTGCCCTTAGGCTTGTCTTTTAACTTGAGGAACAACAACAGGGAGCAAAATCTAGACTATAGGGAGAGTGAGGGACAGTTTTGATGCTTATCTTTGTCAACACAAAATTTATTATCCCATAATGAGCATCCAAATTGTCTTCATATCCTGACTGCATTTTGCAAACTAGTCACCAGTGACAAGCAGTGTTTTGAAATAACAAAATTTTTCAGGCCAACTTATTAGATGTTTAGTAATTATATACTAAAGTTACAATAATCTAAAACAGTTAGAATTGCCTCTTAAAAAAGCCTCAAAACTTTAAAAATGCCCTTTTAATTTTTCTTTCTCTAAAATATTCCAATTTTCATTTTCTATGTTTGTAGGACCGAACAGTTCTTCATGTGAATACCCAAAAATGTATGGAAGTTTCTATAGATGGTAAAACATTACTTATGAAACCCTGTACTGGCACTGACAGACAAATTTGGCACTGGAAGAGGAAGACCACATCAGACACAAATAGAGAACATTTGTGATTCCTGGAAGTTGCTGAGTGTGAAGACAACAACAAAAATAAGTGTTAAATTTGATTTAACATTTGTTTATCATGTTGAAGACATGCAAAGAAAAATGAAGAGAAGACGCCTATGCAACATGTTCCATAGCCATCACTTCTTCATCATCATTATCATCATCATCATCATCATATTTTTCTTCTGGTTGCTGATGAAAACAAATCCATAATCTGTGATAATTTTTATCAGAGTTAACTGGGACGATTTGTACATATTGTGGCTGCAGCCTTCTAAGTTGGTCTCTTCACCTCTGCTGAAGCTCACACACTTACAGACAGACAAGTTATGAAAAAGATAATGGATTTATTTTTTGTTGATATAAATTGGAAAAAAAAGACATGCACACAAAAAATACTAAAAAAAAATAGAAATAAAAAAGAAACAATACAATGTTTTAAAAATCTGAACTGAATTAAATTTAAAGTAACGATTGAGGTTTACTAATTTGGTAGCAGATTTTTTAAATTTTTTTTTTTAATAATCCTGTTGCAATACACATTCCAGTATTTTTTTTAATATTACTCACTCACTGATTTTGTTTTGCTGATTTTTGTTTAATTTTTTTATTAAAATAATCACTATGGGAATATGGTGAAAAAGAAGGGAACAATAAAACGACCAGAAATTGGGGGTAGGCGGTAATGAAGACATTATTTTGGGTTTCTGAAAATCAGAGGGAGCCGCCTATCAGCCAGTAATTGAATATCAGGGTAAGTAAACAAAAACACACTCTTGGTGAAGCACAATAGCCAGGTTTATGTTGGCCATTTGGAAACAGTACAACCACTTTTGGTTGATACATCTACATGGGCAAAAATGTTGTTCTGGTTGGGAAATCTTTTAAGAAAACAAATTTTCTACTTTAGATGCTTGACTAAAACTGCTTAGTCCCCTTCTTCATGACTCAGCTGAAATATATTATGTTGTATCCAATATTTGGTACATCCAGTAAATATTATATAAAGACAAATATGATGGCTGAAAGATTGTCCTTGTAATAATAACACTCAGCAGGATAACACTCTATTTTTATAGGGAATGATTTATGCTGATATCCAGCCAATCTATAACACCAACAATATCTCCTCATATTTGGGAGATACCTTAAAGAGAAACATTTTGTTTCTATTCTCTAGCAGCCATGATATAACCGATTCTATACCTGGCAACAATTAATCTTATTCTGGGCTGCTCACATCATGTCACTTGCCATAAAATCTTTTAGCTATTTTTAAACGGCATCAAGAGTTACTTCCCATTGGTTTTATTTTTTTATTTTCTTTAATCTTTATCTATCTCTCTTTCTCTCTCCTTCCCTTCCTTTCTCTAAAATCTTGTGATAATTCTAAATCCAATGATATTGGTGGACCAATGGTAAGACATTAAGATATTTGAGTTTTGGGGCTCTAAGTATATGAAAAGTTTCACAAGCAAATTTTATTAAAATTAATAAAAAAATCTGTTAATTTTAAGAGCATTTATCTTGTTCGCACACACAAACACACACACACATATATTTAATGCATCCAGTATGTGCAACTAATCTAATGTACAGCTGCTTTTATTGCTACCAGCTGAGCTGTTTGCTTATTATATCTGCTATTTGAAGGCATTCACTGAACCCACACACACACACACACACTCACTTGCTTACAATATTGTTAATCCTTCAATGAAACCAATTTCAAATAAACAACTTGGATTTCTGTTACGATTTGCGGGTAGAGAGGATTAGCCAGTGCATCTTACTCTTCTTCCATTTTGATGATAATAATCCATCCCACATCCTGAAACTGTTTCTTCATTTTCTTTTTCTTGAAAGAAAAAAAAAACAAACTATATATTAAAGAGTGTTTAGGTTTTCAAAAAACTCACACTCTAAAGAGTAAAATGTTTGCAGCACTACAATGCAAAGAAAATTCACCACACAACTAAGACAGTTAACATTAAAATACCATCCCAATTTTTTATTGGAGAAAAAGGTAATTTGAAATCTAATACAAAAAAAAAAAAAAAGAATATGCAAAGTTTGCTCTTCTTTTTCCTTTTTTTCTCTTCTATACCTGCTTATTACAATTTCAGTACTAATTATTTTATTTCTTGTATTTCAAAGACTTTTATCTGAGCCAAACAACTTAACACGGAAGCTTTTTCTTTAAAAATTTAACTTGGCTCACTCTCCTCTCGATATATTGATCTCTGAAATGATAAAAAAACATGTTTTCATGCAGATATATAAGCATACACACATATATAATGTTCATGCTGTTTTATTTGTCCACTGACACACTTGATCTCATTGCTATATGTTTTGTTTTTAAATGAATTAGGCTTAACCTAATTTATTCCTATAGAAAATACATGTTGCAGATTTTTTTAACAGAAGGGAAGGAGTATCTATTGAGTTTTTATATTGTTATTAAGACTATTTTTGTTAGCTGCTACATTACTAACACAATGTCTATTATTTTTAATTCATTTATTAATATTCATCAAACTGTTGGCTAATTTGCAGTTACAAGGATGACAATAATCAATGGGCTCATTTTTTTTTTCAAAATTTTTGAGATATAATTTTACTCTAGTACATCTTATTGAAATTTCAAAGTTGAAACAAGTATGGAAAAATATTTAATTAAACTATTACCAGATTCTTAGCTATTTTCATGATTATTGTCTTTAGTTATTGAGTGTAAATAATTAAACCCTTTCATATTTTCATAAACACATGTGTGTAGAAATGAACAACACTTAAACAAACACTTTTAAAGTAATAACTTGATACCCACATTATGACTGGAATGCTTTATTAGTAATTAAAAAATAAAAACAAAAAATGTTCCAAATCTATAATTATCCCGCCCAAAGAAAGGAATATTCTGTGGGTTTTTTTTATTCAATTCACTAATTAAATAATTCAGGGTAAAGTGTTTAAAAGTGTCTTATAAGAAGTCCACAGATTAACCAACCTGCTCAATACAACAGCACAATATCATTTGGCCCATTATAATAAATTTGAGTCATCTTTGTTCACTGACTCAGAAACGTGAGTAAACAAAGAAATATTCAGCTTTCAATTAGATTTTTCTTCTTTTTTTTCTTTTTTTTTTTAAATCTCCTTGCTTTGAATTTTGTAATTTAAGATGGAATTAGTATTTTAATATAATTTATTATTTTTTATCATTATTTTTAATTTCACTGTGGGGTTCAACTGGACATTCCTGACTCTGGGTGATGGAAATTGAGTGAATAGATAACTTTGTTTCCTTTTGCTTTTATGGGACCATTTTCATGGCAAAACGGATAATGATTGTGTCTTATGCAAAATTGGGTTTAAATACTTACAATCCTAACATTTCAATTCAGCAAAGTATTGGACTCAAAATACATGTCAGTTTTAAATCTCTTTTCTTTTTTTTTCTTTTCAAAATCAATTTTCTCAAATTCATATTGGTAAGCTGTAAAGCATTTTTTATTCATTTCTTTATTAAAAACAAAATTCTAAAAACATCTAATAAACAATGACTGTTGGCCAATCAGTTTACTGGAATACATTGCATTTGAGTTCTGTGTATTTTATGAATCACTGTACATTTAAAAAGTAATGCTATACTTCAAGAAATGCACTAGGGGCAAGTCTAAAATCTTATTTTGTGTTGTTTTAGATCTAAGATCTATTTGTGAGCATCTCTGGTACTTTCTCTTATTCCACTCTTCCTCACCCATAGCAAAATTTCCAGATGTAAGAGTAAATTATATAAATGTATAATTTTTTAAATGGCTTTTTTCTGAACCCTGGAAAAATGGCCAAAAAGTGTCAGTCACTGCAGCATTTATTGCTGCCCCCTTCTGCTGCCAAACAGTTTGCATTCCTTGCACTGTTCTGATAATAGGTTACCAGATTGTTATACAAACATCTCACCATTTTCAAAGGTTCTAATAACAACAGGGACAGTGGTAGGTAAAAATGGTAGTTGCTTCTACATTTTATTCTCCACTAATACTTCTGGAGGAACTGCCACTGTCTTTGTCAGGATGCTCCTGCTGCATTTTACACAATAACTGCCAAAGAATTAAAAGCTGCTTTCTAAACAAAACTCTACCAAAATATTAGACCCTGCTGTGATTTCAGTTACTCTACGCTCTTTTTTACTTTCTTTCTGTTTTAATCCCTTCTTCTTTTCTCCTTTTTTTGTTTTCATTTCAAATTTCTAACTAGAAATTTGTTTGATAGTATCTGTTTCTTTTTTCATTTTACTGCTAGTTACCTAAAGCTGTATATTGAGACGTTGCCTTGCTGTAAATACACATAGGGTATAAAGGGGTGAATTGTCAGCTGGTACGTGACTTGTTATGAAGATCTGTGCAAAAAAAAAAATTCAGAGGTCTTTATACACAAGACATTTTGTTTGCTTGTGGTCTATGGTAACTGAGATAAGCCCTGTCAAGTGCCTTGTGAGGTTTTGATAATTAAACTTGTTAAAATACACTGAACTTTCTCGTATTGTTGTTCCTTTGTCATTGCGTTTGTTGTTTCTTTCTGATTTTGTTACAATATCAATTTTGTTTCAGCTTAACAAAAAAAAACACTTTTTCATTTTCAGTACAAGATTGAAAATATGATATATATATATATATATATATATATATATATATATATATTAAAATATTTCTTGCTTTCAATGTCATATATATATATATATATGATGATGTTGAAAGCAAGAAATATTTTACTATGGGCCATAATCAATTTTAAAACAAAAAACATCAGTCGACCAGTTTCGTCCCCTCTTATCAGAACTGTAAACAGGTAAACAAATTATGAGAAGAAAGTCTGTCATGGATGATGTGACTGAATGGACAGGGAAAAAATATAAAAGTTATTTCATCTAAAGATGCTAAAGACACAGCAAAGCAAGACCAAGCAAAAAGTCTCTTTGTTTACAAAGAGAGGGTTGCTTGGACCTGATAAACAGTGTCTCCAACACCTTCAGATGAAACAACGAGTGTACTCTGGCCAAAACAGAAAACTAGTTAACATTAAAATCAGCAGCACAACTCTGATTATTTATTAGGTGATCCACAATGGAAGGCCTGTATGTATTTTAAATAGTATCACCAGACAAAACATTTTTATTGAATATTTTAGCAGGCCCAAGCTGTTTAACTCTAACATCCAAACGCTGCGTTGTTCTACCTATGTAGTCAAGTCCACAATTACATTTAAAATAATAAATAACAGAATTAATATTGGGGGTAGTAGAACATCTGTACGCATAGATAGAAGGACAGGCTTGGTTTGAAAAACCACACAAACGTTAGCTGCATAATAACACTCACATAAACTAGATGAAATCTGCTTGACGAAGGACTCACTAACCCTACCCAACACATTACATGGAGATAGACTGGACATTTACTGTTGTAAGTTTAATAAAATTAAACCTAGCAGTCTTATCCCGAATAACCAATTGAACAATGTCCAACGGATAACCATTGTTCACAAAGATACTAGTTAAACAACTAATTTTCTCTTTCAAGGTGTCATCTGAACAAATCATTAGTGCCCTATAGGTCAAAGACCTAATAAGATTAATCTTTTATAATATATATATAATTTCAGAAGGCATTAATATCACTAAAATGCAAGGGTGAAATGGAAGTAGAAGAGAATGAGAAGACTTTAGTGAGGAGAAAGTACTATAAAAGAACAGGTTCCAAGAAAACAGAAGATGGTAACTGATACCTTTAAGCTTTTGAAGATTCTAGTTGGCCAGTAAGCAAGAACCCACAGGTGAGAAATGTGAGAAAAAAACTATTAAGATAGAAATTATTGATACTAGTCATTTCAACAGTCAAAAGATGAAACCTAATAGCCAGTCTAGTAGAACACTTAAATTAATGCAGTCAAGTTATCAAGGAGAAAAGCTCATGAGAACAATTGCCATGAAAATATTTATAGAAAAAACATAGGGAAGCCACATCTCGGGTAGTGCAAAATTGACTGAAGTCAAGGTTCAAGATCATGATTGATTACATTACAGATCCTTCTTTGAATTTTGTCTAGAATCTTGAGATGAATAGCAGGAGCACCAGACCAGATATATAGGAATATTCCAATGCATGAACGAATAGCAGATTTATGAATGTGCAAGAGGGATATAAAGTTATTTTGTGAAATAAGTCTTACAGTTTTTCAAGGATGGTTGTAAATCCAGTTATGTAAAATACTGTCTTCCAGTAATTTGAAAACAAAATCCCTTTCTGTCTCCCATCAGCATGGCTGATGCTACAGTTGAATGACCCATTCCCAGTTGACATCAAGTTGAAAGATTATATTAAATCCATTGCCAGGTCTACTACAATTTGTTCACTGTGCTGTGCTAGACAACTTTTCTCTCCAGAATCTATCTGACATATTTATAAATCTACCATTTGCTTATGCTTTGAATATTGCTGCCGCAATTGCTATAGATTTAGGGACTCTTCACAAATTCCAAAGAAGAATCAGTAATATCATTGGTCCTGACCTGGCATCTTGGCTTCAATCACTTTTCTACCACCATAATGTAGCTTCTCTGTGCCTTTTCTATAAATACTTCCATGGTAATGGTTTGAATTAACTTTTCACTGTGATAGACTACATAAATTTAAGTGCAATACTAGATTGATAACAACAAGGTCTCATCAATATATGGTTGAATTGGCTAGATGAAACCATAAGTTCTATGCTAACAGTTTCTTTTCTCGGGCCTCTCACTTGTATAGCGGCACAGTGGAATAATGGATAGGGGGCTCAGATTGAGGATTTGGAGAGCCAAGTTCGAATTCCAGTCAAGTTCATTGCATTCACTTATATGCTAATACCCTTGGAGAAGCTATGAACCCATCTCTTCTCTCCCCAACTATAGGTAAATAGCAGAACAGACTGGATTCCATAGCCTTGGTTGGCAACCAAACTACTGCGGGAAAATCTCCATACCACATGTGGCTGGGGATCGCTTGTGGAGTTAAAAAAAAAAATTATCCAATAAAATTTCTTCTAGAAAAGAAGCCACCTGAACCTACCCAGGGTAAATGCTGCCACAAGTACAAGTAAGTACGTCTCATTTGTGGAATTCTTTTCTGGGTTCATGCTTTCCAAGCAACTTTTATCTTAAAAAATTTAAATGCAATATATCAATTGTTATTGACTGTCTTCTTGATTAGACTGCTATTGTTTTTGCTTCATAATAAAAACCTGTTTGATTCTGTATTGAAATAATCACATACTAAAGTTTGGCATATCTATCAATTTTTTTATTTCAATCTGTAGAAAATGGAATATTAAAATGTAATTTTAAACTTTAGTTTAAAGAAGTAATTAATAACAATGAGAAACTGAAATTGTCTCAGTGTTAAATTTCATGTTTTTTTTTAAAACCTTTTCAGAAAGACTAAAAAGAACAAAATGTAAAGAACTGTTACCCACTCATTTCCATGAATGTGTTCCTTTTGCTACAGCACTTAAAAAGATTTTATGGCAAAGTTTAACAAATGTACCTTCAAAAAAATAGTGTGAAAAAAAACTTTTTCTCTTAGCATCATTATTACTCTCTCAGTAATTTTTCTTGCTCTATATTTCACACAAATTTTTAGAAATTTATGAATAAAAATTTGTTTCCATAGTTATTTCTTTATAATATGATAAATAATCATTACATTGCAGTTGGCTCATATATTTTTATAATATCTAAACTTATTTATAAATGGAACTTTGTGTGTATGTGTCCGTTACCTATAGACTCTGAAATGGCTGAACCAATTTTCTTGAAAACTTACACAGTTGTACTATAGGCGTCTGCGAGTGTTCTTAGCTAGGTTTTGTGTCGAGGTACCCCCGATAAATGTCAATAATCAAAAAAATCAGGTTATAGAAGGAGTGGTCCGATTTTAATCAAATTTGGTACGCTCACAGACAAAGACATAAGAAACAATATTCAGAAGTTTCAAGGTTGCAGTTCTTGCAATAGTGCAGAAAATCGATAATATATATATATATAAAAGGCAAGATGTTTGTGTGTGTGTGTGTGTGTCTGTTTATCTGCCTGTATGTCTGTATTCTTTTCAGCCCTTTTATTTTAGTTTTTGCTTCAGGTTTGGCTCTAAGTAGGTATAATTGGAGTTCTTAGTCTCAGCCATGATGCCATTTACTCAGAGGACTTATTTAGCCTTCAAAATTCAGTTTACAACGAAAAAAACTTATTTGATATGGATACCAGGAAATCAAAATTTGACTTACATCCATTCATTTTTCTTTCAGTCTACGGTTTTGCTTTAACTGGAAACAACTATTGCTTTTTAGTCTTTCGTGCCAACGTCCAAAGAGTCTGAGCTCCAGGACCATGGATTAGTTTTAAAGCTTTCATTACAACCGAGCAACGCCGGGCTATACTGCTAATTGTAAATATAAAACTATTCTTGGAAATAAATAATCTAATTGCAATCCCCTCTCTGCTGCATTCAAGTTCCTTCAGACCACTGTGGTTACCATCTAGTTGACTCTTCTCTCATTAACATTGCTGGTATCATATTGATGAGCACAGTTCCACTTGATCTAGCTGGCATTTGTCTCCTTCACACCTCTGTTTTTGATCTCAGGGTGAGAAGATTACTGATGATGTGAAGAACAGGTTGACAACTAGGATCTACACAAAAAAGAATTCTTTGGAATAAAGAATTATCTGGAGTTAAAAATGTAACAGTGATTTTGGTTTATATATGATCTATTATATGTGGAGGTTTTAACCGTTCCCACGAAAAAAAATCCTAATGTCAGCCATAAAAATTTCAGTGAATGTCACAGAAATTAAAATGAACAAATCCTTCCCAAATATTAGGTGCTAATCTTTATTTTTGTAGGGATATTTTTCTTCTAAGTGGCTGATTCAAACCAGATGTTTTTCCTGACTTTTTGTTCAAAACAATTTTAGATGTTATTTTGGTGCCCACCAATTTTCTTTATCAACAATATATACTTTTCTATTTTCGAAGAGCAACATGTTCGATGATACATTGTCTCTTTCTTATTGGTGGGAAGTAGGGAAGGACAGGTAGTAGAGGTTTTGCTTAATCTCACTGATTTCTATCTGGTTAAACTTAGGTTCAATTCTTTTTGGAATTGTTCAGGATTTTATTTTATTATTTTGAAACATAATTTTTCAATACATTTCATTTTTAATTTTCTTAACTTTTCAATCTATTTTTCCATGAATTTCAACAATTATCATCCAATTAGTAGTTTCGTCCCTCTTCTTTTTTTTTTTTTATTAATTTCCTTTGGTCCCAGTGTTATAGAAGAAACAGTGTTTAATATTTTGGGTGTTGATTCTCAAAACAAAGAAAATGAATAAATTTAGTTTCATGTTTAGATTTTATTAAAATTCTAAAACTAGCTTTTTAAGATCATAAAAATTACTGAGATACTATACAGTAATAAGTATAAGGTGAACAACTGTTCTTTTGAAATACCATTTTTTTTACGGGTTAAACTTTATTGATTTTTTATAAACTTTATCTGTCCTTTGATAACTTAAGTGCATGATAATTTATTTTGATATAATCCCGAACTCTGTTAAAACTTGAGGAAATAATAAAATACTTAAATCCAGAATTATACAAAAATCCTATGCATTAATCCATTTCATTGATCAAACCAGAAAAAAATGGTAAGTTTTTATAAACTTCATTTAGATTACTGAGGCCAACAATGGTTGTGATTAGAGCAATACTGAACTCTATGATCATTTCATTAGCTGTATATACTATATATTTAGCCAGGGCTATATACAATTATTGAATTCAGAATTGTCCTTCTAGAATGGTTACCAGCTAATGCTGAATAACATCGTTTTCTCTACTGTTTAACTCATAGCTGAGGAGAGAGATGGATTCATACTTTTCCCAGGGGTATTTGTGTGTAAGTGAATGTAACAAACTCAATGGGAATTGGAACTTGGCAGCTGTTTGTAGTGAGCAGTTAAATCATGTTTTGTGACCAGTACTTTTAAGAGAGACTGTCAGTTTTTTTAATGACCATGGGTTGAAAAGTACGAAGTGAAGCATTATTAACAAATCTGTGTAACTTAGACAGGTTCTGCTAGTTTTGTATTCTTTTAGTTTTTATCATTTCACCCAAAGCAAGTCAGGACGACCACTAGTGCACAGAGGGGTTACAGTGAGAGAAAAACCTGGATACAGTGGGTATTGAGGAAAGGATAAAAGGTGAATAGGCTTCAAGAAGATAGAGATTATTATCATTATTATTATTATTATTAGTAGTAGTAGTAGTAGTAGTAGTTCTTCCTCTTCAATAGAGAGTTTTAGATAGTTACTGCTCACACACATACATTTATATATATATATATATATATATATAGTCATCCGCACACAGATCTGTTTTGCTGTATCACAGCTCATCAGTACAGTTAGACAGCCGATTGCTTTTTACCCAGGATTGAAACCCGACCGAATTAGCATCAGTTGGCGATTCTCCCTCTGAGCTACGGGCGCTCAGTAGATAGTAATGTAATTTAACATTTTTGGGACACAGAATTTCTCATGTTTTGGAATCATATTTTTACTATGATTCCATTTTCAAGTGATCATTTTTGGGGTGACTGACAGAAAAAAAAGAAATATATATATATATAATTCCAGGTGAAGAGGACTCAAGGTTTTACTGTTTTGAGTGCCCCGGCATTTACTTTATTATGAACAGTGCTCAATATAATAAGTATTATAGAGCTTAATATGATTATATAGTTATGAATTAATTGTACATTGCGATGTGGAAATTTCTGTTTCGAGATAGATTCTCATTATCAGACAGTGTTTGATGTTTGGTTGTGCAGATGATTTACATTTGGATAACAAAAACCTTTGGTTTGCTGTGTATGTATGTGGGAAGATATAAAATTTACATGTCTGTTTCTTTTGAGTAATCAGAGTGAAGATTCATTTTTGGGATTTTCATCAAACATGGCCTGAATTTTTTTTTTTTTTTAATCATATCACCCCGAGCAAGGCGGAAATGCCACTGATACACAGGGGGCTACGTAAGGGTGAAAAGATTGGAAAAGAGAAAGCCGGAAACCACATCCTAAACCGGGAACAAGGGATGAAGCTCGTCACCTGTTCAACAGACATGGGTGGAGTATGAATCCGGTGATAGTTTAGACTATCTACTCCAATTGAAAAAAAAATAAAAGAGTAAAAAGACTGGAAAAGAGAAAGCTGGAAACCACATCCTAAACAGGGAACAAGGGATGAGCCTCTTCTCCCCACTTAAAAAAAATTTACAAATTGGCTCTATACATAGATAATACTGTATATATATATATATATATATATATATATACGCACTTACAGTGTTGAGTTGTGATGATACTTAGTGCCAAAGTGGTTGTTCTTTCCGTGGTTTACTGATAAAAGATATTTTGGCAGGCAGGTTTTTTGGTGTAAAGTGCTCAAGATAAAACCTTAATAAGACCAATGTGAAGAAATCCGTCACTCAAGTGAGCAGAGTCATGTCGACTTCAAAGTTTTGTGAATGGACTATTACACTCACTCCACAGGGCTTATTTTTCACTTTTGAAAAAATAAGCCGAGAAATAAGGAAATCATAATGGTGCCTTTATGAAACTTCAAAGTCTGTATTACTGCTCAGTCAAGTGACAAACTTCTCCACACTAATCCTATATATATATATATATATATATATATATATAATCTAATATAAAAGTGGAGACTGAACAGTCTGTTTTGAGCTGCTGTCAATGGGTGTTGGGTGTTGACTTCAATGTCTCCTTTTATATTTACAAATGCACTATCCCTGGTATTAAAAAATACATTATCATATATATATATATATATAGGTAAGTAGGTATTCGTTACAACTAAGAAACAAAATCTTTTCTAATCTTTGTTAGTCCCAAAACAAAAGTGTATGTATAGGTGTGGGTGTTTAGTTTACTATGGTGCAAATTCATGTAACTCAGTACTCTCCCAGTTAGGATCAAAGTCACTATGTTATTCATGGTATGTAAGCTTAGCTTTCTAACCATTAGTCCTCAGCAAGGAAGGGGTAATAAATATCTTTATCTGATGCTACAGTCAGAAAGGTTTTTTTTTTGTATTGAAGCTGTTCAGAAGATCTGTTTTTTTTTCCCCACTATTAATTTGTATACTACAATGTGCTTCTATTGCTTTAAGGGTGACCAGTGATACTGTATATATAATTTATTCAATAAATTAAGACACAGTCGAGGGTCTTATTTGGTTGGTTAACTCAAGAGTTCTGCATTGTAATGTTTCTCATGATTAGATATGTCGACTGAATTTGTTATCAGAGCCTATATTCATTGTTGCTCTGAGAGAACAATTCTAACTTTCAAATTCTTAACACATTAAATTTTTGTTAGAAATATCACAAGGTCTAAATTTAGAACCAGCTGATTTGTTTTCTTCTTACATAAAATGTGAAATTCTCATAATTTTCATATTTTCTCACATTTTTATAATTATTCTTTCCTGTTCTCTAATCAGTTTCTTGATGTCAAGATGAAATTAATCAAAGAAGGTGTAGTAGTTTTTCTAACCCAAGTACTTTCGATCTTTTCCTAAATCTTCCCCAGGAATAAATTACAAAGACAAAGTTATTGTAACTAATAAAATCTGCATTTTGTTGTGATAGTAATTTTTTTAAAAACAAGCAGGAACACACCCTGTTAACCTCTTGAAAATGGCTGATGATGAGAATCTATATTGAAACATAGAAATTTCCGTGTTGCAATGTACAATTAATTCATAACTATATATATATATTTCTTTTTTTTTTCCACTTCAAGCAAGGCGATAATGCCACTAAAATGCAAGAGGTTACTGAGTGATAAATAATATGAGGAAACAAATACTACTAAAGAGAGAGAACAATAAAAAATTAGAAGATAATTAATGACTTTGCATTTAAATTTTTGAAAATCAAAGTTGACTGGAAAGCAATAAGTGTGTTCCACAAGAAAAAAGAAATTGTTAGCATAGAACTTTCAGTTATATCTACCCATTTCAACTGTAAAACAATGAGACCTTGCTGCCAATCTAGCACTGCACTTAAATTTATAAAAGCATAAAGGAATGTTTATCAAAATGATATTTATAGTCTTATGTATTTATAGGCGTATATATAGTCTTGCACAAAAGTAAGTGGATTTAAGATAATATTTTTTAAAATTATCTCTTTTTCCAGATAATCAACAAATTTTAAACTACATATTCATTAATAAAAACCTTTATTAAATGAATTACAAACATTTTCAAAAATTTATCAAGCTGGAATAAAAATATTAATTCAAAATTAATATGTGCAAAAGTGAAACCCTTACATTTAATATTTGGTGACTTCTCCTTTTAAGGTTTCAATCATTTTCTATAATATTTAAGAAATTTCTGTCAGTATTGAGCACCAATTTTTGACCATTCTTCTTGGCAAAACTCTGGCAATTGCTTGATATTACCTAGATTTCTTGCCTGTATTACCTTCTTTAATTTGAACCACTGATTTTCAATTGGGTTTTTTAGATCAGAACTTTGACTAGGTTATTCCAAGACTTGAAGTTGTTTTTTTTTAAAGCTATTCTTTTGGGCATTTGCTTTGATACTTCAGATCATTGTCCTTTTGGAAGATCCAACCCTGATCTCAACCCAACTTTTGAACTGAAGACAAGACACTTTTGTTCAAAATTTCTTGGTATCTTGCAGAGCCAATTGCGCCATCAATGCATACTATTTTACTTGTTTCAGCTGCAGCCAAGCAACTCCAAATCATAATGCTGCTGCTACCATGTTTAACTGTTGGTATCAAATTCTAATTTTCAAAAGTTGTATTAGGAGCTCACCAGACATTCTGCTCATCAGCCTTTGAGATTTGAAAAAGAAATCTCTCAATGTTTTAAGATTTTTACCTCATCGTCAGGCAATGTTAGATCATTGTTGTGAAAATTATTTCCGCAACAATGATCTAACATTGCCTGACAATGAGGTAAAAATCTCGAAACAGAAATTTCCATGTTGCAATGTAAAATATATTAATTTTAATTAAAAAACAAATTTAATTATATATATATATATAAGTAAATAGAGTTTCCACATATTCAAATCTATAGACATCTGCATATGCAAATAGATGAGTACATACGCATATGAACATATATTGGTATACAGACCCATGTACAGATGAATACATGCATATATATATATATATATACATACACAAATTTTAAAATTTTGTTTTTATTGACATGTCAATATGTCTGTTAAATTTTAAAGCCAGGTTTGGAAAGCATCTGTAAAGGCTCTAATATTGGATACATGTACGTGTATATTCGTAAGATGGCAAAAGCTTTGAATGCATGAGGTCAATACAGACACAGTCATATTTCAGTGTATGAACCAATAAACATAATTACATATATACTCATGCAAATACACAAGCTAAAAACAAAAATGTATGCTACAAAAAACTCCACAGATCATCATATACAAATAAAAAAATATAACCACATACATGAAAATACTTATACACAACTTCTGGCATAAATATATGCAAATAAGTGCAAGAATATTCACACAGAAGCATACATGCATATAAAAGAAATATATATATATATATATATATACACACACATACACACATATCTCTCTCTCTATATATATATATATCTATATATATATATATATTTGTGTATATACATGCATACAAGCGCATCTGAACATGTATACACACAATAATATGAGAATATACATATATAAAGGCATACTTATATATATATATATATATATATACCACTATATGCATACAAACACATACACATTAGCAAGTAAAACAAAATATCAGTATGCCTACTAGTACTAAAAACCATATGTACACTAATATACGTGCATACACTAATATGTAGACAAACCCATGCACCCAAGTATACATTCTAATATAAACAGTCAGAAAAAAGTGTGGGGAGCTTATATAAAATAATTGTAAATAAATAAATAAAAAACAGGATCCATAAGTACAAACTGTTAAAACCAGGCACAAATAAAAAATTCAGAAACAATGTGAAATTGATACTTTGAAAATCACAATTATTAAATATTAATTTAACAATTAGTGCTATAACAAAAACATGTTAAATGTTAACCAGATGGTGTGTGCTAAATTAAAATCTATCAAATATTAACATAATAATCAATGTTAGATTAAATACCTTATAGCTATATAACTTGACAATCAATGTTAAATTAAATATTTAGGAAATATTAATATGATAATATATGCCAAATTAAAAATCTAGCAAAAATTAGTTAGAACATCCGAATCAGATGAAAATACCCATCAAATAAAGGCATATAACAATTGACATCAGTGAGAAAAGTATTCATAAATTTTTAATATTACAACCCATATTGTAAAGTAAATAATGAACTTTGTTTACTACAAATTAAAAATCTATGCAAAATTAGATAACTGCTAAAGAAAAATGAAATCTTTGCATTCATTTCTTCTGATCAATTGAGATATGCCAACATTTCAAAATCCTTCTTTAGAACCACACAGAAAATCGATATATGTTGTTCTTTCTCAAGAAACTTGTCTTTCAGTCATCATCTCTAAGATGCAATGCTAAATTACTCACCTGCATGCCAACTCTAAGGACTGAAGCTATCAAAACTCAAACACTTTTAACCATTAGACTAAATGATTGCAAAAATGAAGAATTTATCAGTCTTCTGGAAAACAGTTTTCACTAATCAAATTTTAGTATCTGTAACATCAATTTTAAAATTTGATTATTCAAATTTCATCCATCTTCTTGATCATCAGAAGAAATGCTAAACAATTTTTGTTTTCCATGACAATATTCTTGTCTGGATGACTTCTTTTTAAGAAAAATGTTCAGAAAATCATTTCTCTTTTCTGATATAAATCCTTGGACGAATTTCAACCAACAATAACTTCCTTCAAAGTTAGTTTATTTTACTCCTACTCTGAACTAACCTAATAAATTTAAGTTTGAACTAATTTATTTAAATTGAATCTTCACTCATTCCTGTCTTGACATGTTACCTACATGCTAGTTAAACACATGTATTTACAGATTATCCTGTAAGCCAAATAATAACACAAAACTTCTAACTAATCTTTTGTTTTGTTTTTTTAATTCAGTATTAATATATGCAAATTCTCCTGCATACCTACTTAGAGTTGATACTCGATCAAAAAATGTTTTTGCTGCATAATTATCCTTCATAATCACTTATTGTATTAAGGACATACTTGTCAATCAAATATAAGAGGGAAATGACTGACAAGATAATTTACATCATAAGTTTAAAGCCTTTTAAGAGTCAGGATGGCACAGATATGAGAACTGGTTGAAAAGAAATAGATGAAGGTTGTGAAATGAAGACAGAAACAAACAACAAGACAGTCGCTCATTAAATAACAAAAAAATAATTTCTGTGTTGGAAGATTCACACATCCTTCTGATTAATAAATTAATCCTTTGGAAATATTTACCATTTTCCAACCAACAGGTTGCATTTCCGCTAACAATAAAAAACATGATTTATGATTTCTTTGAATGAGTATTTAAGTAAAGCTTCTAAACCAGACAATCCAGTAAGGAGATAGAGATGGAGACATGTGATATCAGTTCACAATTGCAGCTTCAAAGAGATTGCTTTACTCATTCACTCATCTTTCTCACCAAGCTATGTAGCACACTTTTCTTCTTTCTTTTGTGGTGAATACGGAATAAAAATTACTTTCTTTTCTTCACTGTTTCCAAATTCATGAGTCAGTGCAAAATTTATTTTTGATCAGTAGAAAAATGGATTGGCTCTGAGCTGAAAAAAGACCATGGTAAAGTTTTGCGAACCTGTGTGAAAACATACCCTGACTAATAGGAAAAGGGAGTGTCTTACAAACTGAGAAAAAGTAGCAAGCCAATGTCAAATCAATTTTTATATAAACAGATAAAGAGAGGTGAATCAAAGAGACAAGGGAGGAAAGATGAAAGAGAACACCAGTCACAATGTAGCAGAAAATTTACAGGTCGCTGATCAGACACAACTGTCCTGGTGATACACATTAACACCCTCTCTCTTTCTCTCTCGTGCTGCTTTCTTTATCTCTCCTTCTTCCTCTTCACCTTCTCACTGTCCACAAACAAAACAGGAACAAAAACGTTACTACTAATTGTTGATACACACATTGAAACATAGATTTATCTTTTTCTGCACAAATCACATTTCACAAACGAACTCTGAATTCTTTAAACTCTTTATTACTCTTACTTTCTTTTAGAACATTATAAATGTTTGCTTATTTATACAAATGAAACAGTTTTATCTTTTCAACCTTCTGATACTTGTAGAAAGTTTGGTTATGTTTGGCACAAGGATAATTTGATAAACATAATCAAGGTCTCTACACTTTCTCCCTTTCCTCCTTTTTCTCATACATACACATAAAGAAATCATATTTTTTTCATCTTGACAAATAACTTATAGCGGGACATAGCCTAATATCCCACTTGTCCTAAATTTCATGGCTAACAACAGACACATGAACAAATAATGGACAAAGAAAATTCAGGATTTTGGTAACAACAAAACAAATAACATTTATATTCATAACATGTACAAAATATGAAGTTGAAAACATATGCTGAAAGAATGATGAGATAAAGTAATTGTGAATTTAAAAATTGTTCATGAGTTGATGTAAGAATAAATTCTCTCTTTTATGTTCAATAAAAAAGCATGTACACAAAATAATTTGTGGAAAGAAAATTGCTTGAAAATAGGTTCAAAAGTATATGCAGAAAATGTCGAATGATTGTGCCTTTGAGAAAATTAATATAAATGTATGAGTGAGTATGTTGCAATTTTGGTATGTGCATTATGAGTTACTTGGCAAAATTCAAAAAGATTTCACTGATGCACAGTTGTCATTTGAATTCTCATTGAGAATTTGGTTGTAGGTTTCCTCCTTTTCTGCACGTCAGGTGGATCAAAACAAAGGTTGAAATTTTTGGCACATATTGATCTAAGCACATTCTGTCACATGTTCTCATGTGTCTTCAGTTTATTAGCCAATCAGTGAAGACTAATGCGAGCTTCCAATTTTACATTTTTCAATCCAGCGTCTGTGCTAAACAAATATGAGTTATCATTCAGAAGTAAGTTTTATGCTTATGTAAATTTTTTTATCTGGACTCATGATGAGTGTAATATGTCTCTTGTCATACCTACTTTTTTAATTAAAATTTGCAAGGTGAATTCCACAAACTACAAACAAGATTTGATTATCAAATTGGCATGGCGCCAAACACAACCGAAGTCCCCATAATCTAAAATATCAGACAGTTGATTGAAGGTTAGAAAAATATGTGTGTTGTTTGTATGTTAAAGTAGAATCTTATTAACAGAACAGAATAACATAAAATCAGTAAGAAGTGAAATTACTTTGTAAATGTTCAAAATAGAAATGTACATAGTTAAATGTTCCAGAGAAATAGTAGTAAGAAGCAAAATGAATTCAGAGCTTATAGTTGTAAGTAGCAGAATGTGTGTATGTAGAAACATTAACAGGTTAATAATAAAGTCTGTGTTCCTTTCCTTTTTATGGCCAGTGAGAAAGTGAAAAGGAAGGTGAAGTAACAAAGGAAAATGGCACTTATCAAAGTTTATTTTTAGGAATCAGTTGAAGATGTATTGTTGTTTTATTGACGGAGTGTGAGTGAAGACAAAGAAAGGAAAATAGGAAGAAGATGAAGAATGAATGCGTGATGGGACATTATGTCTGAGTCAGGCTTGAAGTTCCTTTTGTCACATCATCTCTAATTTCAACTCCCATCTGACTGACTGATTCCACCTTCTTTCTCTCTTTGTTTTATAGTGATTTAGTGTTTCACGTAGGCTTGTTAAGTTCTCTCTCAATTTTGCAAATCACTTCCTTTCATTGGTTAGAAAATTAATTTCACATTGGATCACGAAATTTGGCTTTGTCTTTTTCTTTCAGTATGGGGTCAATCCTTTTTCTATTCGACAAAATTAAATTTCACACTTGATTGTGAATTTTTGCCCTGGTCTGGTTTTTCAAAAATGTTTTCAGTCATTCTGTTCCAAATTTTTGTGTGTGAAATTCTACTTTTTGTGTTTCAGTTAATTGTTGGATGATATAGGATTTGTATTATAGTGGGTTATCCAATCTAGTGAAGTTTTTTTTTTTATAAGTGTTTCACCCCGAGCAAGGCATGTCACTGCCACTACTGCACAGGGGGCTACATAGAGTGGAGAAAGGATGATTAAATATAGGAAATGTCAGAGGGTGGGTGATAGGCGGGTAAGGATACCGAGAATGAGGGTTGGGTAGATGAGTGTTCTGAGAATAATTGGGAGTTAGGGTGATAGGAGGTGTCTATTGACCCTACATTTAAACACCTGGAGATTGTAGCTGTCGGGAAAGCAGACTTGTGGAAGGGAGTTCCACAGGCGGGAAGCGCAAGAAAAGAAGCTGTTGGAGTAGAATTTACGCTTACATCTTACCTGTTTAACTGTAAAAGCAACTGTTTAACCTAGTTGCTAATCTAGTATCTCGTGTAAATTCGTGCTTAGGCGGCACCAGTGCTCTAAGTTCATTGGAGCAGAAGCCATGAAAGTACTTGTAGAAGAGGCACAGGGAAGCCACACTACGCCGGTGAGAGAGTGGTTGCAGTCGGTCTGCCAAGTCAGTATCAACCACGTTACAGATCCTCCTTTGTATTTTGTCAAGAAGCCCAAGGAGAGCAGCAGGGGCACTCAACCAGATATGACAGCAATATTCAATACACAGGCAGATGGTAGATTTATATATGTGCAGAATAGATTCAGGTGGGAAAAACTTCCGGGCCCTGCACAGAGAACTGACTTTCATAGCAGCAGATTTAGCAATGGATTCGATATAGTCATTCCATTTGAGGTCCATCGAAAGTGTAAGGCCAAGGAAGCGTAGTATTTTACTCTCTGGGAGATTAGCCTGTCCCATGCTAATGGGAGGTAGATGCGATTGTCTATGGTGATTAGTTGATAACAGCTTCGTTTTAGAAGCATTGAAATTTACTAGCCATTTCCTACCCCAGGCCACTACGAATTGGAGGTCCTTTTCAAGCACAGCAGTGAGGTTCACTTTGTCGCCCACACCTGGTTTTTGATCGAGGCGAGAGTAAATTGTTGTGTCATCGGCATACATGCCAACTTGGGATCTAATGGTGTCAGGGAGATCATTAATGTAGATCAGAAAGAGCGTGGGACCTAGGATAGAACCTTGAGGGACACCCGTGTTCGTATGGTAGTTTTGGGAGGCATGCCCATTTAATACCACCTTCAATGTGCGGTTAGAGAGGAATGACTGGATGAGGTCAGACAGATGTCCAGTTATCCCGTAGCTCCGCAGTTTGCACAAGAGGCCAGTGTGCCAGACCCTGTCGAACACTTTGGAGATATCCAAGGCAACAGTTCGGGCTTTGTCATTCTTGTCAAGTGCCCAGTATATGTACTCGGTAATGGTTGTCAGCATATCAGCAGTAGACCTGGTGAAGCGAAACCCGTACTGTTTGTCAGAGAGAAGCCTGTGGGCCGTGAGATGCTGAATCACCTCGGCGTTGATAATGGCTTCAAAAACTTTGCCAAAGATCGGAAGGAGACTAATAGGACGGTAATTGGCAGGGTCTGAGGGTTTGCCAGAATTCTTAATTATAGGAACTACACAGGAGGACTTCCAACAGGCAAGAAAACAGGAAGCAGATAAGCAGAGGTTATAGAGTTTAGAGAGGACAGAGGAGAGTTCTGGGGTACATTTCTTCAGTACTATGACTGGGATTCCGTCACCGCCGCTCGCTTTGTGTGGGTCAAGTTGTGAAATTATCTTGGCGACCAGCGAGGGTGTAATGTGGACGTTATTTAGTTGAGCCTTAGTTCTGGGTGGGAAGTCGGGTGTAGGTATTCCTAACGAGTCCAGTGTCGAATTGGTGGAGAATCTACGGGCAAAGCATTCAGCCTTGTCCGCTGGGGAGGTGAGAACTTCAAATTTATTGATTAGTGGGGGTATTGAAGTCTTGCTCTTGTTGAGCACGCTTTTGCAGAGTCATATGTTTGTTGAAACAGATTAGTTTGATTTGTGCCTTGTTAGTAGATAACCCACTATAAGATGGGTACAAAACAAGAAAATCAAATTGTATATAGAAACAACAATTATATATATATATATATATATATATATCAATTAAGGTTTTTACAAATAAGAGTAATGTCTTTTGGTTGGTACAAGGTCGGTGAAAATGTCCATAGTAGTAATTTGGTTTGTAAAAGTTTACGTGTACATACATATGTGTGAATGTTTGTTGTATGTATGAGGAGTGTCTTTGAAGTATTCACTCAGTCTTTAGGGTACCTCCAAGTAGATTGGTGAACGATGAAATAAAAGAAGATGAGAGAGAAAGAAAGGCAATAATAATACAATCGCTTGACATTTGTCAAGGGACGTGTTAATTATGCTTGTATTTTCTCTACTGCGACTGTCTTCTTGTCTCGTCCTTTTATTTCTTTTTCTGGGGCTCCAATCAGGTCATTTGGGAATTCACACCTGGATATAATTCTGGGCTTCCCATTGGATGACAAACAAACTTCGCATTGGTTCACGAAAAGGGTCTGTAAAAGAAATTTTTTGTTTGTTTTTTTGATAATTAAAGATTATTTGAATTTGTTTTTTTAGATGTTTTTTAGTTTGTTATTTGCCAAAAATCATTCAACATCGAGGTGTGAAATTTCGTGAGTTTTGTATGCAAAGTTTGTACATTCCAGAAAATTCTTTTTTTCTTCTTTTTCTTTTTTTCTAACAAAATCAATGAGTGAGATTTGAATTTAAAATTTTGAATTGTTCACTAACACAAGAACTTTAATACTTATACATGCTAAGAAAAACTATTTTATATATTCATATTTAAAAACCTTTCTCACAATTTTCTTTGTTGTTTGTTGATTTACCTCAGACCTGGTTAAAATCAAAATAAAATAAAACTTTCAAAACCTCATAATCCTAATTTTTAATTCAAATCATGTTTTTCCCTTAATAAAATAATTTTCATGACTGAATTTCTACATTGTTATGTGAAAATAAACCCCAGACACGATTAAAATAATTAATTACTAAATTGAAATATCTAGGAGCTAAAAGACAAAAAAGCCTTTAAAATTTTTAAATGCCCGAGTTTTCCCGTATCTGTTTGTTTGTGTACGTTTCTCTCTGCTTAGCAAATACACAATCAGACAATTCAATTGTTATGCTAAATTCTCGTGTAATATTTTTTAAATCTGTTCTTGACAAAAGTTAAATTTTCTATGCAGTTCAGTTTTTTCTGGTTTTCTCATCTTTCCACTCGTGATGAAAGAAAAGAATACGCGTTTATTTATTGATTCACGTTGTGACGACGTTCTCTGTTTCTAAGGGAAGCAATTCTGAGCAAATTAGCATAACAAGGGGAAATAATTTCACTTTTTACCAAGGGAAACCACTCGATTAAGAATTACAACGCAACAGCTAAACTTTATTTAATACACAAATGGATCTTCAAACTATATATAAAAATAGGACAATTTCACAGTCGAGAAATTATTTGAAAAATTAAATAAAAAAAAAATAAAGTTGGTGAACAATTAAAGTAAAATATTAAAGTTAAAGCAGGGGGGAAAACAAAAAAAATATAATTTTAAAAAATTAAATAAATCATGATGGGATATTTTTTTATAACTTTTAAACAATTTCATTACATTGATTTTTCATCTATTGATATAATATATTATTTGATGTTTATAATTCCTTACAACTACTGCCACAAGAATCGCTGTTGTGCTCCAACAAAGCCTTTGTCAAACACAGATTCAGATAAAAAATATCATTACCATTAAATGAAGATACCACAACTATACATCACAATAACTCCAGTTTTTTCTTTTTTAATGACAGTGTAGAAATAACAAATTGGAGCGTCTTAATAAATTTTGTCTTACTGTTGATAACAACTCATCAATATACCATGGTTGAGTTGGCAACAAAACCCTCAGAATCCAACTTTAATTGAAAATATATGATCCTGCAACCATTGCTCTCATATTTTCTCATACTTGTCCAGTCATATTATGAATTTTTAGTAATTCTATCAATGATATAAGATTAATGTTTGAGATGAAATACTGAATTTTTTTCAGTTATGTTTAAATTATGTATAAAATTTTGAAGATTGAAATAGTTTGGCAATCAATGAAAAATTATTTCAGCACTTCTTTAAAATATTCCATATATAGTTACATATCTATTCATAAAAATAACAAAACAAAATGTAATTTTATGGATATTTGATTTTTGTTATTTAGCTTCATACTTCTGCAGTTTTTTTTAAATTAATCATTTATTTAAGGAATTATTTATATTCTAAATAAATTCTCTTAAATCTAAAATTACTAGACACCAACATTTCAAAATATTTGAAGTGGAATATTTGAACAAATTATAAAATCTTTTCTGAGTGACTTCCCTTGGACCAATGAACACTAATAATGTTTGTTCAAATTATTAAATATAGTTATTATTATCGATAATGCCTTTTAACTTTGGTATATGGTTGCAAAACCTGGACTCTATATCATTGCAATATCCAAAAATGAGAATGCTTTCACCAGCAAAAGCTTCATTTAGTCTTGAACATCAAATGGAATTACTTAACTTTTGTAACCAACACGAAAGTCTTGGGAATAGCCAAAAGTCAAAGCATCAAATCGTTGATCATTAAACTCTGTATTTGATGGTTAAGACATGTAGCAAGAATAAATGAGTCAACGTTTCCACATCAAGTCTTATTCAGTGAACTCACTTCAGGGAAAAGACCACAGGGTCGCTTTCTTTGAATATACAAGAACCAACTCAAAAGAACACTTAAAGCCACTGGACTTGGGTTTAAATTATTTGAAATACATGCACAAGACCATACCAACTGGCAATGTTCCATCAAAATTCAAAGCAAAAATTTTAAAGCCACCAGAAAAGAAAAGGAAGAAGTCAAATGACAAAAGAGGAAGGCTTGACAAAATCAACCTTGTCTGCTACCGATATCACTGTACAGTCAACACCATTGGCTTTTCCATGCAAGAATTAGTCTACTAAGTTTTTTCCATTATCATAAAAAATGCAATCAGAAAAGAATAAATTAAAGTTTTGGATACAAGATAACGTCAACCCCATCAAGTTATATAATAATCAAATTTTTCAGCAGGGGTTGGGGGTGGGGGTTCTTATACAATTCTTAAAATTATTAACTTTCTATAGTTACCTTCATGTTTTCCTTGAATTAGTAAGCATTTGATAGTTTTGTTCTCTAAAGATAGAGTAGCATGCAGATCTTATCAGTCCTCTTCAATGTCAGTTAAGTGCCATACGTGATACACGCTTTGGGCGATCATGTCTCAAAAGAGACATGACTGACTGGGCAGAAGATTATCCCACAGTAGGTTGCCATTGCTTTCTGTGGTAGACTGGTTGCCGACCAAGACTGTAGAACCCAATCTGTCCTATTATTTAACCCATAACAGGAGGGAAGAGATGGATTAATACCTTTCCCAAGGGTATTTTGCGTATGTGAATGCAAGGAATTCAGCTGGAATTCGAACTCAGCACCCCCGATTTGTCATTCCGAATCGATATCTACTGTACCACAACACACATCCTACTCTTCAATGTATTTGCACTGAATTTAAAGTCAGCCTGCATCATATATAATAACATATACTGATATGGTCCTGTCAGAAATTTCAGGACATTTAAATGGCAAAATAAAATTAATACAAATGAATACAAGACATAAGAGGAAATCTTTAATCACATTATTCAAATTAGTTATAAAGGCATTGTAATATACATACACTAGGCATAGATGTTATATTATCAATCTCAATAAAATAATTAAACTCAAAGAACCCCAAACTTAAACCATTCTTAATGTGAATGTGGCAGTGTTTTTTACTAATTCTCCCATTCAATTTTTAGTACCTTAACGACTGTTGCAATAACAACAACAAAGACGAGACAATAGTTTGCATGTAAATAATATGCACACACATATATGAAAGAGAGAATGTGTATGTATGCATATAAAGGTGTTTTTATTTGATAATCTACAAGATATATTTTCATTTGTATTTTATTAATTTTATAGAGTTGTGTTTCTAGGCCAGATTGCTTCCTTCAATCGACAGATCAATTTTCAATAATGATTCAAGGCGAATTTTTCCAGTACTTTTTTCCAGTTTCTTATACGTGGCAGATATTCCTATGCTGGTGAATCTTTAAAAAGTAATTATGTATTTATATATATATATATATATATATATATATATACACACACACACACACACACGTTGGGATAAAAAAAAGGTACAATTTACTCAGCTTCTGATGAAATGTTATCCTCTAGGCAGTACGTCTCCTATTGAAATTAAAAAAGATTAATTGATTGCTTGATTTATCTTTGTATTTTTTATGGCTTATCAATTTTTTATGAATTATTTAAAAGTGTAATATATATTGGGGATTATTAGAATATTTTCTATGTGAGTGAGTATTACATTAAAACCTTTTTGATAATAACAATGAATTTTCTTGATACACAACTTGAAGAAGATCATCTAAAATAAATTTTGAAACATATAAAAAAAAGAAAATTGCAAGATGGTCTGAACAATTTTTAATGAATCACATGAGATTCCCACTTTAAACAGTCTTGTGCCATATTCCATTTCAATAAAAGTGTGGATAAAAATCCACACTAATACATAGCTGTATGCACACACACAAAAAAAAATTATGTATATATTGAATGAATTAAGGTATTATTTGAGAAAGTTGTGGTATGCTAAATCATAATAGAGTAACCAGAATTCTTTGTATTTTCTGCTACTTGGATATCAAATCATTTCCTGCTTTAATCTTTCCAAATTTTGTTTAACAAATGAGTCTCCTGCTTTTTCCCTTTGTGATATAGTTTACTGCCATGTTAGATAAGCATACTGAAAATAAACTTTATTATCTGCCCTTGATTCAGCTATAATTCATATTCATACCAAAGACTAAGAGGCAAGAGACAATAAGCATAAGTCCTCTTATCAGTTACAGTCTATCCATCACAGTGACAGCACATTTATTTCTCGATATCTATTTTTTTTTCTTGCTATTCATAGCCAATCACATCATAGACACAATATTCAATCATACTTAGCATCTCAACTTCAGTCACTTTTTCACCAACCTGATATGGCTTCCTTCTGTCTTTTCTACAAATATTTTCATGGCAACTGCTCTGACAAGCCTTTTTCCTGGTGCCTTGACCACATAAATTAAATTGTGCTACTAGATTTGCATCTAGATCCCATCCTTTTACCACTGAAATAGTTAAATGTAATTTTCTCTTCTACTCTGACAGTTTCTTTTCTTGCACTTTGCGTCTTTGGAACTTCCTTTCATTTATTTGTTTTGCTGATAGCTACAATCTCAAAAAATTTAAATGTAATATCAATTGCAATCTTCTATCTCCTTGAATCCCCTCCATCTTTTATCCTTTCTTCAACACCCCCTGTACCTAATCTTTTCTCTCACTGTCACCCGCTACACACTAGTGACAGTCCCGCCTTGTTTAGGGCAAAATGATTAAAAAAAAGAATACCAACTGACAAAACTTTATTATATTTCTCAAGAAATACTCTGTTTAAAGTTTCTGCTAGACACAGTGGCATAGCAAGAGTGTGCATTGACTGGAGCAGCCCTTACATTTGAGTCCTCTTGCAAGCCCCAAGAAAAAATAAATATTGCACAGTGACTCACTTTTAAATTTATAAAACTAGTTTTTGTGCCATTATAGTATTACATTTACATACTCAAATATAGTATGCTTTAAATGCACACAAAACAGTCTTTATCATTAACAATTAAAAATCAAAAATGACATCCAGAGAAAAAGAATGTAAAACATTAGGACCATCTTTGTTTCCAAAATGAAAATTACAACCTTCCACAAAGTAACTTTTCTTGTTTTATGTTGGCAGATTCTTCAATGACATTGTCAAAAACTATTTGTCAGTTGTTACTCTATATACAGTAGATAGGCTTATATGACGCAGTTGAAGTTTCTTGAAATAGAAAAGATCCTTTAACTGTGAGTACTGTCCCAACATTAAAATCACTTTTATTTTAATACACCATATACAATCTACAACAGACACAAAAAGTACACACTACATCCCCACCCCAACCCTAGCTACATTACTGGCTAGACACAAAACATGTCAGTACTTCAGAGACATGGACTGAAGATTGTATTGAACTGTTCATAACTTCATTATTTTCTTTATCCTTCTGTAACATGTTTTCTTAATATGTTTATTTCATTAATGTTTTGTGTGACTCCTTATTTTTTTACCTAGACTCACATTAGTTTGCTAAATATTGTTTGCAAGACAAAGGTACCAAGAAACATAACATGACAAAACTTTCCATTCCTGCAACAAATGACACTGGTGAATACAAAATAAAAATAACTATCTTTTCATTACTGTTTTAAAATTTATGAGCCTGTACGAAAATTTATTTTGACCACTAGAAAAAGGGATTGGCTCTGGGATGAAGAAAAGATCAACACAAAATTTAGCTTACATGAAAATTTACTTTGACTCATGAAAAGAGAGAGAAGCTTACAAATTGAGAAAAAGTAACAAGCCAATGTTAAGTCACTTTTTGATATAAATAAGCAGAGAAAGTTGAATTGTGGGGTTACAAAACACCCGGATTAAAAAGGGAGAATACAATGCGGGATATCATGTCCACAAAATACAACACAAATTTTAAGGAAAGACCACGCAATAAGTAATGTTTGTATAAAATTAGAAAATAGTATATTTAACAACATATATACAGAATAAACAATTTGTATATTTCTTTTGTATCATTTGTTTGATAGAAAAATGTCTCTTAGATTTGAGCGAATGTTGGTTGAACAAAAAAGTGTCTATGTTTTGCTGTCTGTAATTCAACAGAGTAGCTGAACAATGTTTCTTTCTTTTTTATGTGTTTGCCGCTAAGTAAGTAGAAAAGGGTTTCAATTTAATGTAAAAAAGAGTGTGAGTGAGAAATACCCAGAGAGAGGGAAAAAGTCAAAAAGAGGTAGTAGTAAGTAACAGAATGTATGTGTAAAACAATTAATCAGTCTACTTAACTAATAAAGTCAGTGTTCCATCTCCTTTCTGGCTGGCAAGAGATGTGAAAAGTTTTATGGGCAGTTGAAGATATCTTGCTGTTGTTGTTTTCCTTTCCTTCTTCTCCTTTGTATTGGTAGAGTCAGTGACAGACCTGTCTGTCAGTTCTCTGGCCTCTCTGATCTTTACACCTTTCTAACTCTTGGCCAGTCCCAGACGTCGTTAAGTAGTTAAATCTGGTCATGTGACCGGCTCCCAGAGGTATTTTCTTCTTTAGATTTGAAAAGATGTTTGACTGACGTCATATTTGAATTTTTGATTTGCCATCCAATCAGGATCCATGATGTTGCTTTTCACACTGATGTGTGACATTTTTCTTAGTTGGGTTTTTCTAAAATGTTTTTAGTCATTTGGATCTGATCTTTCAGGTGTGTAAATTTACTTTGTGTGTTTTAGTTAACTGTTAGATTATATAGGATTTGTATCCTACATAATCATAGAGAAGAAAAAGAGAGAGTAAGGCAGATTCTTGTGTGTCTGTATAACACTAATGTCAAATTACACGCTGATATATTATCAGCCCCTAATGAGAGCTACGAAATTTCAAAGAACTTGTGATACTGACCGAGCAAAAGCAAGGGACCGGATGTTTGCTCTATACCGACCAAAAAGCAAATGAACAAAAGTCACCATTGCACATCCGAGTTCGCGCAGATGTTCCGGTTGAAAAATAAAAATTAATCAAATATCAAATTTCCATTTTGCGAGCCTACACAAATTTTATTTACCAGTCAATGGGAAGCCCAGAATCCAATACAAGTGTGAAATCCCAAAATGAGCTGTTTTGATTCAAAAAGTAGATATAAAAAGCAGAGACAAAAAGCACCCAGCAGACAGACCAGGCAGAGACCAAGGAGAATAGTGTAATTAATATCCCCTTGACTTAAGTCGAGCGGCTACTACGTTTGCCTCTTTCCTTCTTCCTTGTCTCAAAAGTACTTACTAACCTAAAGAGCAACTACTTCAAAGACATTCCTCGCATACCTCCGCTTCCCACATTTCTAACACTAATTATCTTTTTCAGCATTATATTTGCCATGAACATTTAACCTCCATTGGACCTATATTCAAGTATTACTTTAATTGTAAATACATTAATTTGTAGATTACGATTCGTCCATTACTGATTTATATTTATGAGTCGACTCGGCGTAACTTGAGGCATGAAATAATGCAGGAAATCAGGAAACATGAAAAGGCAAAAGTAACCAGAAAAACAATATATTAACAAAGGTTACATAGGGTTGAGAGCATGCATAAAAGTAAGGAAAGAAAAGTTCTTTCCCTTTGTCTGGACAGAAACGTAAAATGTTCGGTAGAAAGTTATTTTATGTAAAGTCCAGTTTGAATGAAAGTTAAGTGCATAGTGTTAATGTCAGTTTCCAATTGGAGTTTTTTAGTATTGTGTGTGCATGCTGGTGAGAAATAAAAATTTGTGCCACTAATTGCTACCCACAATTAGTGTGCATGTGTTTGTGTGAGTTAGGGAAACATGTCTGCTCTTGCCCGGGACAAAATCCTAACTAGCGTACCACGTGACGTTTCCCGCTTTTATTGGCATGTGTTTGCGCGGGAACTAAGTTATCACGTGAACGCTGAATGACCATGTGTGTGTGTGTGTGGGTGTGAATGTATCAAACCCTACAAATTGATATGTATATATATATAAATGTTATTTTTAACTCAATTTGCTTTTCTTGATTTTATAATCATTTTATGACTTATAGTGGGCTATCTACCACAAGGCCAAATTCCGTTAACCTGCAATGGTATACAATTACCCTTCACTAGAACGAAATTCCACTACAACTAGAAAAAGAATAGATAAGCAACCCACTATAAACTCTATTCAACTCTTAAGCTAAGTACCTTAAAATATATCTTTTTATTCATGTTGAATGAAACTGTATAACTTTTATGCAAGAAACGAACTCTCTCAATTTATTTCAAGCCTTTTGGAATATTATTTCAAATCTGATAATTTAATATGAATATTTTCTCTTTTTGACAACTCATCGAAACTAGGAACCTTTCATGTTTGATTTCTTGTCTTGAAACAAGCTACTGAAACTTCAAATGTGTAAATTTGTAAATAAATTCATAATCTTGTTTTGTTAAAAATAACACGTGTGTTTTCTTGTCATCATTCCTACATACTTCAAAACACTACATTTGTTCTCTAACTCACCAACTGTTCAACTTTTCTTTCCTTTTTTTAGATACACTCTTAAGAACATTACTGAAATTTGCTTTTTTTTTTTCAGATTTTAATAATCACCACTGAGTTGCATACTCAAATCTAAGTTGTAAATATTTTTATTAAAAATAAATATAAACTTAGATTCATATAGCAGTTATCCAGTTCTTATCAACTTCAATTGGTTATGCATTTCAAATTGTTAAAAACAATGACTGGCATAAATAAAATTTGACATTATGTCATCTCTGACCTAAAAAGAAAAAAAAATGTGCTGCTTTATTGTGCAGATTGGATGACTTATCCAGTCAATAAATATCGATACATGATTCATTTCGCACTTCAGAATTATCGGGGTCGATTTAATAAGCCTGTATATATCACAAGGTTATATGGAAATATTATTATAAGGTAAGACAACTGTCGCGACACCGGCTAATTCTTCAGCCAACAACCAATAAAATAAAATAAACTTTTCACAATGACGCCGAAAACGAAATTTGTTTCATGTGACACCGCTTGCCAGTGTGTAAGCAGGAAAATCCCAAAATGATTGAAAGCAGCAGAAGATTGTATTTTTTTTCCGTTTTAATTGGAATTCTTTTGATTCATACTTCGGCTGAAACATGTAAAAGGAAAGGGCCTTGTACTTGTGAATTCGAAGAATGGAAATTGGATTTATCTCCGCTGGTTGCTTCGAGAAATAACTCCGAACCATTGTAAGTAGATAAAAAAAATTGTTGAGGAGTTTAAAAAAAAAAAAAGAAAAAGTAATTGATTTTTGTTAAAAAAAAAAAGTCCACATAAAATTTTGCATTTTTAAAAGTAACTACAGTACACGCGTGCACACAAAAGTTAAATTTTATCGGGCTCTTGTTAAAAAACTTCTAATAATTAAGAACAGTGCTTAGTAATTTTCCATGTTAAAGAATTTTTTTCCACAGAATTTTAGATCCGCTGCTGATTTTCCATTTTTTTGTGCACACATAAAATTCTTTTTTTTCTGAGATTGATTTTTGTATTTTTTTTTTTTTAATTCTTTGCAAAAACATAACATCCAGACGTTACTATTTGTCGGCATTTTGAAATGAGAAATTACATGCTTTGCTATTTGAACAAGACTGCTTTTTTGGTCATTACTTACTAACACAAATAAAAATGAAACTGGTGAGTATTAAAACTGATATGAAATATATCTGAAGTACAAAAAGCATGAACAATTGATCCTTGTGAATGGCAACTTAAAGGGTTTGGTTCAAGATTCCAAGAAGGTTACCGAATCTGAACACACGATAACTGAAGAAAGTCGAAGGCTACAATTCCTAAAACATTGAAGATGAGTTGGCTAGTTCGAAAAGCAATAAGAATTTTTAGTCAAAACGAATATTCGATCATTAACTCTCGCAAATGAAAGAGCAAATTTTTCACTTATCGCTATTTTAAAAGAGCGAGAAAGCGAAAATGGAATGCTCCTGGACTAGTCAGTTGTAGTACTTGGAATGGAAACTCATCGGAAAGCTTTCAGTTTAAATGTGTTTGGTGGGGGTAAGATTCGATAAACTGTTAGGTTAGAAATAAATTATTTTTAAGTGGTGTTCAGTTTGTTGAAGTAACAATTTAATGTTTGTTAAACTTTGTTTATGCAAGTAAACGAATTTTTTTTTTTTTTTTTTCGTTAACTTCTAACTTTGTGGGGTAAAATTTCGTAAGTACTGCCGTTGCTATCCCCTTGAAATGTGCTTTTTTTTTTTCTTTTTTTCGGTACACAATTTGCAGATAAAGTTGCGTTTTTTGTTGTTTTGTTTTTTTTAAATATGAATGTGTTATATGTGCTTTAATTAAACTTCAATTAGAAAATAAAAAGGGGGCGCATTTTCTTATAGGTAAAAATTGAAAATTACGGAAACACTTTCAAATTAAAAAGAGTGAACTAATGCCCCCCCCCCCCCCCCAATTTTTTCGGTACACAATTTAAATATAAAGTTACATTCTTTTTAAGAAATTTGAAAGTGTGTTAAATGTTTCTTAATTTTACTTCCTAAGGAAGTCTCTTCAAAAAAGAAAGGCGCATTTGAAGGGGGAATAGCAACGACAGTACTTACGAAATTTTACCCTTTTTGTGTTTTTTTTTTTTTTTTTTTTTTTTTTTTTTTTTAAATTTACACAAGTAAATCTAAAAAAAAATACTCTAACTTGATCTTTTATTCTTTATTCTTAAATTATATATTTAGAACGGACAATAAGCAGTCTATTTTAAATATAATTCATAGTTTACATTTTAAATTGAACATTCGTTATCATGACAAAGTTTAGACTAAATTTTAGTCACTAAAACGATGGTATAATAATAATAATGAATAGTTTGGTTTGGTATTCTGCCGTTGGTTCGGAGAATAACAGAACACTGATGTGCGTTGTGGTGCAGTGGATATCGGCTCGGAACGAGAAATCGGGGAACCGAGTTCGAATTCCAGCCGAATTCATTGTATTCACTTACGCGCAAATACCCTTGGGAAAGGTAATCCGTCTCTTCCTTCCAGTTATGGGTTAAATAACAGGACAGATTGGGTTCTATAGCCTTGGTCGGCAACCAGTCTACCGCAGAAAGCAATGGCAACCTACTGCGGGATAATCTTCTGCCCAGTCAGTCATCATGTCTCTTTCGAGACATGATCGCCTAAAGCGTGTATCACGTATGGCAATTAACTGACTGACTGCAACTTTAAAACTTAAAAAAAAAAAGATAAGGGAAGTTTCCAAAATTGAAAACCCTAGACCAAACTACATAAGAAAAATATAATTTCTTACAAAAATAAATAAATTATAAATTATGTCAAGTTCTGCTGCTGAGTCAGTTCAAGTTCGTATGTGAATCAATTATTTTCGATCAAGTTTCTCTTTGGAAACTTAAATATTTAGTAAATTTAGTTTCTAAAAAATGGTACTGCAAAAAGTCAACCTATTTTAATTTTAAGCTTTAAAGATTTCTGAATAAATTGCTTCACTGAACTTCAGTCTTTAACTTTCATTCAGTTCAATCAGTTTGTTGTTACCAGACCTCTTGGCAAAAAATCGAGTAGGAAAAACGTTTTTTTTTTTATTTCTGTTACTCATGATGTTGAAAAATATCTTCATTAGAACTGCTTTATAAATTAATGAAAAGTATTAACTTATTTCACATCTTAAATAAGTTACGTTTTTACGGCAACAATGCCACATATCACATTTTGTTTTTCGTATTTTAGAGAACCACAATGTCTCTGTGATTTCGATTTTAATTTATGAGCACAGGATTTTCCCCTTATTTTGTTGAATGTTAAAAATATTTTCCCTTCTCAGAAAAGACCTTCGCTATTATTATTCTAAGACGAAAAAAGAGTGAAACAGTTGATGAAACAACTACTGTGTACTCAGACTCTCTTGATTGCTGTTTTAAAACAAACCTAAAGTAAAAAACATGATGAAAGTGGAATTTTACAAGATTATAAAATTTTGAAATTTGAACCAACTAAAAAATGAAATTGATTTTATAAAGAAATTATGAAAAGAAACTTTATTCATAAATTTATAAAGAAAAATATCTGAGAAAATTTAAGAATAAATATATTTGTTTTCACCACAAAAAAATGAAACAAGAAGTATCCTGAAAGAAATGATCTAAAATGCTGGAAGTACTTTTAAAAAAAATATTTTCATAGTTATTTATAAAGTGCTAATAAATTGGTTCACACATTAAAATTTTTAAAAAACTTTGAATAAAAAAAAATATTTGTTTTCATATTTTTCTTTCTTTATAAAAATGATACATACCGCTTTGTACTTGGTTTCTTAAAAACATTAGTGGTGTCAACAGAAAACCACCCTTTTTAAATTAATACAGTGTTTTTGGGGTTTTTTTTTTTAGTTACTTGCCAGTGCGCAGTTTATTGCCAATAAGGTGGTTATAAATTTTGAAATAAATATCACAATGTGAACTTTTCTTAATGGGAGATTTTGAAATTAATATAAAATCGAATGAATAAAAAACCTTATCTGGTATTTGAAAATTCCTGTTGTATTGATCATCTTTACCTTATCACTTGACTCTGCCTTAACTTTTTTTTTTTTTTTATTCATTTTTATTTATTTATTATTTTAAATGGGTGGAGCAAAATATTGCTTCTGCTGCTGTTCTTTGCTTTCAACTAAACATTATTTCTCTCTCTCATGATCTCCTTGTCATTTGTAAACTAAGTTTTTTTTACTTAACTATGTTGAATGACTGCATGCAACAGTTGCAGTGTATTTACACAATTTGCTGTGTTGGACAAGGCCATTGTGGAGAACTATACATTATCTCTGCACTTAGTGGTAACACAATTTGGTCAGTTCATTTGACTTTTTCCAAGTCATCAAAAAATATACCTATGACCCCCACCCCTTATTAAAATGGGTAGCTAGAGCCTTAATAGTGGTCTCTTGGTTGTAGTAGAATTAAGCTGTCAGTAGATACCTGTAAATAAAACAGTCAATGGTCAGTGTTATGGTTAATGTAATAATTCAATAAATTGAATCTGTTTTTTGGATATTGTAGACTAGCTGTGCATTGTGGTGCAGTGGATATCAGCTTGAAACAAGAAATCAGGGAGCCAAGTTTGAATTCCAGTTGAATTCCCTGCATTCACTTACACACACATACTCTTGGGAAAGGTATTAATCCCTCTTCCCTCCAGTTATGGGTTAAATAACAGGATAGATTGGGTTCTATATCCTTGGTTGGCAACTTCTGCAGAATAATATTCTACCCAGTCAGTCATGTCTCTTTTGAGACATGATCACTCAAGCATGTATCACATATGACACTTAACTGACTGAGACCAGCTGTATTGTTAAAAACATTAACACAGACCCTTCTGCTATACCTGGCATTTTCAAGAGTCAATTTTTTCTACTTTTGGAATCAACTTCACAATAGTTACTTTATTTCTCAACAATAAAATAAAAAACTTATTTCAGAATTCAATATGGTTTTTGTTTCATTGTAGATCTTTAATTCAAAGATTAAAATACATGTAACATTCATACACTCTTGTTAACAGGGTGGGAAGGGATGGATCCAAAGTGCTGCCAATATATATATATATATATATATATATATATATATTAATTGTAATAAGATCTTAGTAAAGAAAAGAATAAAAAGAATTAACTTGTCAAACCAAATTAATTATGCTATTAATCTTTTTCTTCAACCTACTACAGCAGCAAACTACAACTGAAAATATTTTTTCTCTTTCAATGGAACAACAAAATTTTAGATAGGCATCCAAGATGTTTCTCCACTAACTACAATCTTAACCTATTCAAGTCAAGATTTAACTGTTATCTTCCCCTTCTATTCATATAAACTGCCTGTTAACATAACCCTCTATCTCAAGTGGTTTCTGGGCCTTGTTCTTGGTGAACATTACTGTAAAAAAAAAAAAATAATCTGAGCAAGAGATGCACTGTGACTTGCCCTATAGTAAGAGATTTCATGGACTTCATTTGCTCATGTACTATGCTGCAGATTGCGAGCAGAGTGGGATGTTCTTGATATAAATTCCTACAGTGATTCAAAACCTGAAAAATATCACACCATGTTCACAACAGGGAAGCCCAGTTGTTAGAAATTATGTTATCTAGACAAGAGAAAAACAGCAGGAAGAATTGAATTTACCTTTTCAGTGGTCTCTTGACTGCCAGTTAAATTTTCTTCCATATGCTTGTAGTGTTTGACATATGTAAAAATATTGCTCCAAAAATGCGTTACATGAGTGTAAATATCTCAAGTGAAAGAGTAATCATAAATTGAAAGTAAACAAAACAAAAAGACCAAGGTATTTAAAAGTCAACAAGACTCTAAATAAACAAAAAAATAAATAACATAAAGCACATGTAAGGTTCTTGGTGTCATTAAGAGATCATCTAATTATCTCATCCAGCTGTATAAAGCAGCTTTGGTTAAAGTAATTCTTGAGCATGGTAACTGTTTTGTAACCAGGATGTAAATTATTGTGTTGATCTTGATCAGTGTTTCCCAAACTTTGGGGAGGGGGATGCTCATATCCAAACCTGTCTCTAACACCACCCACTTCAAATGTATAATCAATCTTTTAATTGTATTTTCTTGCTGCTAGTATTGCATGTCAAATGAGTGTCTTAGTATTTCTCATGTTATATAAACGGGATACACTTTAAAATGAAAGCAAGATACACTTCAGGTTATGGGTCTGATGTGCCACTGGCACTCCCACCCCTTCGTGAGAAAGTACCGTCCACTTTGGGAATCTCTGGTCTAGAGGATGTCCAATGGAGAATATGTCTCCTAACCTCACTAGAGAACCTGTCATACTCAGCACTTAAAAAGTTTTCAAACTTGGTAGTTTAGGATATTGATGCTTCAGTAGATGATTAGAATTCACTTAACATCTGTAACACTGACTGCCCAGAAATTCAGTTATTTCAGAAGAGAGGTATTTAGAACAATATTTTAAAATTTGCAAGATGTTGATGAGTGTATGTTCCAATATTTACTACTTCTACAGAGTCATCTCTAAACGTAATAGCTCATCTGATGATGATGGTTGTGGTTCTCTGTCAGCTTTTTCAAAAATAGGTTCGACTGTTTGTGAAAAATCTACATGATCTGGTATGTCTTGTTAGCTGGCAGGTTGCAATGTAACATGTCACTACTTAAATGATCATTGAAATGGTTTTGTTGTCTTACTCTGAAATTATCAAAACCATTGAAGTCACTATAAAATAAAATTGAAATAAGACTGTCACATGCATAAAAATATTACAAGTTGTATTATCTAAACTTATTTATAAATGGAACTTTGTGTGTCTGTGTATCTGTTACCTATAGACTCCAAAACGGCTGAACCAATTTTCTTGAAAATTTACAGTTGTACTATAAACGTCTGCGAGTGTTCTTAGTTAGGTTTTGTGTCGAGGTACCCCCGATAAATATCAATAATCAAAAAAAATTGGCTTATAGAAGGAGTGGTCCAATTTTAATCAAATTTGGTACGCTCATAGACAAAAACATAAACGATATTCAGAACTTTCAAGGTTGCAGTTCTTACAGTCGTGCAGAAAATTTGATATCGACAACAGGAAATCAAAATTTGACTTACATCCATTTATTTTCCTTTCATTCTATGGTTTTGCTTTAACTGGAAACAACTATTGCTTTTTAGTCTTTCGTGCCAACGTCTAAAGAGTCTGAGCTCCACACCATGGATTAGTTTTAAAGCTTTCATTACACCCGAGCAACACCGGGCTATACTGCTAGTTATAAAATAGTTGTAATTTTTTTCTTATATATGAATATCTATGAGATGTCTATCAGATTGATTGAACAAACAGTTCAGGATAGCTATTTGCTTAGGGTATTTACTTAGTTCAGACTGAATGAAGCTGCAGTGGTAGGATGCCCTGTGAGAATTTAACTCGTAATACCTTGCAAACAATTACAACAGTTTGGCACCCATGATGGTTGTTGCTCAAAAATAGAAATCTTTCTATGCAATCAACCAACTGATTAAAATATTGCATGTCATGGAGATACAACAAATGGAAAATCAGAATTGCTAGTTTATTTAAAAGAAAAATTTTGTTTTTCAAATTGAACACCTCCTTTGTCAAGAAAATAAGATCAAATTTACATCGATAAAATTTTGATTGCCTATTGTTATTTTTATTACGAGTGTACCGCTGCCATCTAAAATGACTGCAGAATATTTGAGAGGATTATCAGTTGTTTCCTCTTGGGTTATCCTCCTAAGTGAGTCAGGAGAAAATATATACACACAGTGGTCTTTATTATAATAGCAAGGATATATCTTCAGTACATGACATAATTATTATTGCAAAAAATAAAATAATAGTACATTATTAAAGGGCTTTTATAATTAGTAGTAAGTAATTAGAGGTAGTAAAGAGAATGAACTGAACCAGCACTTGTTCTCCTTGCACATGTGGCGATCTTTATTATAGTTGAGAGGATTATTAGTTTGTTTTTTGTAAGCAATGCATGTTCTTGTATAAACCATGTAAAATCATCAGTTGTTGAATATTTTTTTTTTTTTATGGGAGGGTTACTGAAAATTTTAACCCAACTTTAGGTTTTATTTTTACTTCCTTTTTAGTTAGGCTTGGAACTGTTCAATTCTCCCTTGCCATTGTGGATATGTATGACATCTTGAAACTAGATTGGTAAAGCTGTCTGCTCTTCTAACAAGCCACCTGTTTCCATTAATGTAAATTAAAGTAGCTTTATATCAGTTAATATTGGATTTTTCAGTCTAATTGGAGTAAAAGGCATTATTAATATTTTGTTACTTAGACATTTTTTTAACATTTACCTTTTTTTACATCTTACTTCATTATCACACCTTTGTTTAATATACAAATGAATTTTAACAGATGCTAAGAAGACTTTATCTTATTTAAGATAATTTTTATTTAAAATCTAAGTTCAGTGTTTTAATCTTGTTTCAGTTTGATTTCCAGTTTATCAAAAACAAATCTGGTATGAATTCATTTTTATTCTTGTGTTATGGCATAAGACTAGTTAATCATTGGCCTTTAATATCTCTTTATTCAAAATTAGCAATTGATTCATAAGTAATATCAGTTAGATTTTGGGGGCTTAAAAATTCTGTGGCTTCTGGCTATTGATTATGAAATTTTAAGTGTCCAATCTTTCATTTTTTAATAAAAATATTGAAAGCAATCATAACAAGATCACCAATTCAAATGACATGTACTTTAACCTTAGCCAATTTTGTAAAATATAAAATATTTAATGATGCATTTATTTATATATATATATATATATATATATATAATTATGAATTAAAAGTACACTGCGACGAAAATTTGTTTCGAGATTTCTATCTTGTCATTAGGCAATGTTGGTTGTGAAAATCATCATTTTCACAACCAACATTGCCTGATGACAAGATAGAAATCTCAAAACAAATTTTCGTCGCAGTGTACTTTTAATTCATAATTATATGATTATATCATGCTCTAGAATATTTATTGTATTGAGCACTTTTTATAAAAAAAAGTAAATGCCAGGTAACTCAAAATCGTAACACCTTGAGTCCTATTTACCTGGATATATATATATATATATATATATATATAAGACAGTTATTTCTCATCAACACAATTTGGTTTGAAATTGATGTTTAATCCTACCACTACTGCTTTTCTTTTTGCTCAGTCTATTTTCTCACACAAACAAAATTCCACACATTTAGAAAGTAGTAAAAAAAAAAAAAAGTCCTATTCTTTATGGAGAAAAAAGTTTATAGCTACGCAAATCCCCGAACCCTAAAAAGTGGGCAGATATATGAGCAGACACAAATGAACAATTGATGGAATTGAGTCAACAAGATGTACCATAACAGTGTTAGTCTGTGAATCAGATGACAAGCAGAACAAGACCAATAAAGAGACTTTGTATCGAATATTTATTTGAAGAACAAAATATAGAAAAAAAAAAGATGAGTATTGGTTGTTTTTGTTTAATGGCACATCATCTATATAGCTTATTTAATGCCAAAATCTAAATATTTTGTATGCCATTTTTATTTTTTGAGATAATAGTTTTAGTGATACAACTAATAACCTGTAACAGGGAGGAAAAGAGGTAAATTTTTACTTTTCCCAAAGGTATTCACATGTGAGTTTTCCAAACCTGATTGGAATCGGAACTCTGCTCTCCAATTAACAATTCCAAGCTTTTATTATGTCACCCGCATATCCATGCTTACAGCACCTGGTATTCCTGAGTGGTCACCCATCTAGGTACTGACCAGGCTCAATATTGCTTAACTTCAGGGATCATACAATAACTGGTGTTTCAACATGATATGGCCATAAACCAAAATAAGAAAAGAAAAAAAAAACATTGTCTAAAAATATCTGAGTTTTAGATGAAAACAATTATCAGATTTATTAATTTAAGTTAATTTTATTATATTAAGATAAAATTAAAAGCATGAATGACAGAAAGACCAGCAACTCAATGACAGGATTGTAAGAAATTCATTTTTTTTATCTGTTTATTCTTAATTCCGGCTGAATTCATTGCATTCACTTAGGCGCAAATACCCTTGGGAAAGGTATTAATCCGTCTATTCCTTCCAGTTATGGGTTAAATAACAGGACAGATTGGGTTTTATAGCCTTGGTCGGCAACCAGTCTACTGCAGAAAGCAATGGCAACCTACTGCAGGATAATCTTCTGCCCAGTCAGCCATGTCTCTTTCGAGACATGATCGCCCAAGCGTGTATCACATATGGCACTTAACTGACTGATTCTTAATTCAATGTGTTTTAGGAATGATATGGTCAGTCTTAAAATATTTACAAAACTTGAAACTTGAAGTTTAAAACAAGTTATCTCAGATTTGAATTACGATTTGCTAAATTTCTAATTAGTTTCTTTACTTACACTGCTGATTAATTTCTTACTGTATTTTCAGTCATTGGAATAGATATAAGAAATATAACCATTCTGTTTCTGATGGTATCAATGCAATAAGCATTTTTATTATCTACTTAAAATATTTACAATCCAGGAATTCTTTGTTCATTTGCCTCTGTCTCTTCCTTTCTCTGATGACTTGCATAGCTTTACTCATTGTTTATAGTATGAGGCTGTAATCTATTGTCCGTAACCATCAGCAGTGATTGTTCTCATTATAATTGTGAGTGTTGTTATAAAAAGAAAAAAAAAGTAAGTCATGGGACTGTACAAAGCTTTTGTTAAATCAAAATCATATGACAAAGCTTATTTTCCTCCTCCTGTTTGGTCTGAAACCCTCTTACTACACCATTTTTTTTTTTTTTTAAATATTCTTGATGTTATTTCATACTATATCACATCATATAAAATCTGTACTGAATGTTTTTTTTTTTTTTTTTGTCATGTGGGGTGTCAAGGCATTAACCTGGATTCTTTAATTCAATGTTCAGTCAAACTGTATCTTTTAACTAATATTTAAATAATAGTTTAGGTTGCAACATTAATTTAAGACAAAAAGCTCTGTGCGTATTTCAATTTCCTCACCCCCTTTTTGGTGAATATACACTGAAAGTCTTGGAATATAAATCAATCCAAAACAGGATTAAGCACTTGACTGTTAGTGCCAAAATGCTATTCCATTCTTTTATGTACCTTGTCCCTTTTGAACGTAGGCAATCATGGCCTTCCGTTTCCATATCTGCAATCAACACTGTCGTCTGCATATCTTATGTTGTTCAGATTGTGACCTCCAATGACAAATCCTGGCATAACATCTAGGGTCCTCAAAATATTCTCACTGTACAAGTTAAATAAATGCGGTGAAAATACACATCCCTGTCTTACGCCTCTTTCTATCTTTGTATAACTGCTGAATTTGTTGCCTGTCCGTATGCAGGCAGTTTGCTGCCCGTAGAGGTTTTTAATTACCCTAATGTCTTTCCCAAATATATCGAGCCTGCTGAGCATCTCCATCAATTCTTTGTGGCGTATTTTGTCGAACGCTTTTGCATAGTCAATAAAGCACAGGTGTAAGTCTTCATTTGTATTGTCCTTTCAGAGAGCATCCTAATCATAAATATGGCATTCCTTGTCCCAGTGTCTTTCTGAAATAGCAACAGCTAAAGGAATTATGGAGAACAGTAACAAAGGCATGTCAAGAACATGTGAAAATTCCAGACACTCAGAGGTAATAAAGACTACAAGGTGCTGTAAGCATGAATGTACAGGTGGTTTAATAGATAGTGGTTCAGAATTGTTAATTGGAGAGCTGAGTTCCAACTTCCATTAGATTCATTATATTCACTTACATGCAAATACCATTGGGAAAGGTATGAACCCACCACTTCTCCCCATAGCTATGAATTAGTGAGGCATGTATCACTAAACCATTATCTCTGAAAAATTCTTACAATCTAAAAATATTTTCTAGCTTTAAATAACTTGCCAATAATAACCTGTTGATAAGCTATAGAAAATTGATCATCACATCTCATTATCAAGAATATTAATGTGATGAGTTACAGTGAAAAAGAAATGCATTTTGTTTTTTATTTTGTTGTTTTTATACATATATTTGAATTATTATATTGAAATTAAAACTTTTCTTGGTTGTGTAAATGAAGTATGACCTGAAAGTTTATTGAATTTTAACAATTTTCACAAACTTAAAAAAAAAAAATTGTATACTCCAAGAAAAAAGTTGAAATTGGATGTTAGTGAAATGTCGGTTATCTGAAGAAATTTTCATTATAATTTAACTTTGCAACTTTATTTCAAGTGCAAGTCTTTTGCAAGTGATGGGGCTTATTGCTATTTTCATGACATTGAAAAAAAAGCATTCTATTGACCACTTTAAACTGATTTTATAATTTTATCATAAATGAGAAATCAATTAACTCCAAAAAACTATTTTCATGTTCACATAGTGATTTTTTTTTGTTTCTCTTATATAATTGTGATTCTTTGAATTTTCAGTTCAATATTTACACTATTTAAATGACTTGATTTTATTTGTGAAATGAAATTAATTTTAAAGCAATATCCAATTTTACACATTGATTAGAGGAAAGCAAATTTTTTAAAACCTTTATTTATATATTTAGGATCAGTTATTCTGGCAAGTTGTGCATTGTGTAGTGGATATCGACTCAGAACAAGAAATTGGAAAGCTGAGTTCAAATTCCGGTTGAATTCCCTGCATTCACTTATACACACATACTTTTGGGAAAGGTATTAATGTTACTTTCCCTCCAACTATGGGTTAAATAGTAGGGCAGATAAGATTCTATAGCCTTGGTTGGCAACCAGTCTACTGCAGAAAGTAATAGCAACCTGCTGCAGAAAAAAAACCTCTGCTCAGTCAGTCATGTCTCTTTCGAGACATGTTTGCCCAAGCATGTATCACATATGACACTTAACTGACTATCCTGGTAAAATATTATCCACATTCTATATCTTTGTGTATGATCTAGGTACTGTCATGTACTTTTCTAAAAAGGAGAAAAATAACATTTTTACAGATCTTAAATGTTTTCTTTGAAGACAAATTGGGGATTAAATGAAAGATAAGCTGAAATTAATCTGCAAATAATTAATAATAAAAAGTCCTTTAAATGTTTTAGACTTTTTTAAACCAAAAAATAAAAGCACACTCACTTATTCCCAATTCAATTAGCAGATTTGATTGGTGCCAACTAAACAGAAATTAAAAAACTTAAAATTTTGTTTTGAAGGAAAATACTAAATTTAAGGATTAATTTATAAGTTTTTGTCAAAATATTATTTAATTTTTACGAAAAATTACACATGTGCTTGCTTGTCAACATGTCTAAATGACAAATAATTGTTACCAATCTTACAGTCCTGCTTACATTTTTAAAAATTCATTCTATAAAACAAAATATTGAAGCTCATCTATTAAAAAACTTTGAAAATATTTTTCAGCTCGGTTACAAACCTTTAGCCAAGTGATCACTTTATTTCTAACAGTATTATGACATCAAAATCTTCATTATATATGCAAAAATACTATCATCATAAGTTGATTAGTGAAAACTATAAATCTTTTGTCACTTTGAAAAGAGCTTTTATTTATGTCAGGGGAAATAATTCAAAATTTTATTTTGTATTTGTAGAATAAAAAAAATGTCTCTTGACATAAATAAAAGCCTACAAAGGGTGGATAAACTCTTAAGGACTCAACGGCCAGTTTAGAGGTGGTGTCTTGATAAATCACCATAGAGAAGGCAACAGGATACCATTTCACTATCATTCCCACATACAATCAGGACTTTACGAAACAGACATATAAAACCCAACAGCATGAAGCCGGGGGGGGGGGGGTTAATTCGAACGGAAGTAACTCCTCGTCCAGTAAGGATCAACATGGGCAACAGGTGCCACCTGGCCGTCATTCAGAAACTGTTAGTACCAACAGCGTAAAGGAGACATTTTTCCAAAATGAGCAACTGATGTCTCTGAACCATTAACCTTCAAATGTGCACAACAGAGAAAAAAAAATTAGCCTAGAAACATGGAACGTCAGGACACTGAACAACTGTGGTCAACTTGAGAATGTTAAGCAGGAAATGAGCAGATTGAACATCAAAATTCTGGGCATATGCAAAACTAGATAGCCAAACAATAGAATCATCAACAATGACAGCCACAGCATTGTATATGCAGGCGGTAAAAATAATGAAAAGGTAGTCAGCTTAATACTGGACAAAGAAATGCATTCTGGGATAATGCCAGTTCTCTGAAAGAGTTCTCCCGTTCAAACTGAAAGGGAGACCCTTCAACATAGCAATTGTAGTAGTCCATGCACCAACAATGCAAAGCATTGAGGAAGAAATAGAATCTTTCTACTCCACTCTTGACAATGCCAAGGCTCAATGTAAAACCCAAGTAATTAGAATTATCATAAGAAATATTTGAATGCTAAAGTAGGGAAGGGGAGACAACTGGCAACTTTAGATTCGGAATCTGCAACAACTGGGGTGAAAGATGGGTCCTGTGGTGTAAGGCAAATCACCAAGTGATCACAACACCTGTTTTCAAGAACACCCAAGATGTTTATGGACATTGAAAAGCCCAGGAAGTGACACAAAAAAAAAAACAAATCAATTATGTAACCATAAACGAAAGATTCAGAAACACAGTGGTTCAATGCAAAACCCATCCAAGTGCAACTGTGGAAGCGACCACCTTCCAGTTACCTGAAAACTAAGAGTGAAACTTCAGAGACTAAAGAAGCCTAGGGCAGCACCCAGACTGCAATACAACATGCTCCTGAATGACCTCAACCTGCAGAAAAAATACACTGACAGTGTAAGAAACAAATACAAAGAACTAATAGGAAATGGAAAATTCAAAATGGGACACACTTAAAGAAGCGCTAGTGATATCAATAAACATCATGGTCCCAGAGGAAATCAGACACAGAAGAAAAAATGAGTGGATGTCTAAAGAGATTCTTGACATGATGCAAAGGAGACAGAAAACTATGCCAAGACATGGAACTGAATACAAGGAACTACAAAATAAAATATGAACCAAGTGCAGATAAGCTAAAGAGGAATGACTCAATAACTAATGTGCCAAAATAGAGATTGAGCAAGACTAATAAAGGAGAAATGCACAAAGAAATAAGGCAACTGACAGGACAAAAATATGCTCCTCAAGAAAATCTATAAAATCCAAGGATGGAATGATCATATTGCATTAAGAAGAAAAACTCCGATAAGAAGAATATATCAAAGATCACTTCCACGACAAGAGAGCAACCAATAGTATACAAAGATGCTGACAGACCAGAAATATAAATTTGAAATGAAGGCTGCAATGGCCAAACTGAATAGGAACAAAGCAGTTGGACCAGATAGCATTGTAATAGAGATGTTGACAGCCTTAGAAGATTTTGGCATAGAGAAAATTACAACAACGGTGTAATACCAGATGACCTAAGCAAATCAATTTTCATAGCTCTGCCAGGTGCAATCGAATACAAACTCCACCAAACAATCAGTTTGATGAGACACATAACAAAACATTGTCTAATTCCTGATGAATAGAGCGCAAAGCAGAATCAAACCAGAAATAGGACAAAAACAGTGCAGTTTTATCAAGGGTGCTGGAACAAAGAATGCAATATTTATGCTTGGATGCTATCAGAAAGGGTGATACAAATGAAAAAGGAAGTTTACCTGTTTTGTAGACTATGCCAAGGCGTTCGACAAAGTATGCCACAAGGAACTGATAGAAATGCTCAGCAACCTTGGCATATTTGGCAAAGACGTCAGAGTAATCAAGAATCTTTACTGGCAGCAAACTGCCTGCATACGGACAGATAATGAATTCAGTAGAGATACAAAGATAGAAAGGGGCATAAGACAAGAATGTGTCTTTTCACCAGATCTATTCAACTTGTACAGCGAGGTTATTCTGAGGAGCCTAGAAGTTACGCCATGGTTCGTCATTGGTGGTCCCATTCTGAACAACATAAGATACGCAGATGATGCAGTGCTGATAGCTGACATGAAAAGAAAACTACAAGACCTCTTAAAAAAGGTAAATGAAGAAAGTCAAAAGAAAGGACTACAAATAAATTACAAGAAAATTGAATGTATCGTCATCAACAAACAGAAGCCCAAATTGCCAATTAAAAGTTGGATATATTAAGATCAAGCAAGTACAAAAATTTAACTACTTAAGTGTTCTAACGGAAGACAGTGCGACACTGAGATCCAAAGGCAACTTGGAACAGCCAAGGACGCATTCCAGAAAATGAGCAGAGTATTAAGAGACAGGAAAATTTCGCTAGAAGCAAAGAAGAGAGTACTGGATTGCTACGTGATGTCTGTTCTTCAATATGGCGGTGAATGCTAGACAATATCATCAAAGATGAAGGAAAAACTTGAAGCAATTGAAATGTGGTTCTACAGAAGGATGCCATGGATATCATTGATCGAGCATGTGAGCAATAATGAGGTTTTAGAAAAGATGGAATTAAGAGGCAGCTGAAGTTCTTGGGATATGTAATGAGGAAGGAGGTCTTGGAGAATCTGGTACAGGTCAGCTAGAGGGAAAGAGACACAGAACAAAGCAGTGATAACATATTTAAAGGGCCTGAGCAGGTGGATGGCAGAGCAGTTTTGGGTAGGGTAACAGGAGAAAGTGTGCTAAGAGCTACCAGGGATAGGAAGACATGGAAAGCCATGATCGCCTACGTCCTAAAGGGACGTGGCACATAGAAGAAGAAAAAAAATCAAATGATTGTAAAATGAAAAAGTATTTAATCAAAAATGGCATTAAACTTTGCTTTTTTTTTTTTTTTTTTTTCTAATTCTTCAACCAGATCATTTTATATAAAGTTTATTAACAATGACAAATTCAAGAGTTATATTGGAAAAAAAAATGTTGATTTTTCGCAAGTATACAACAGATTTTTTTTCCTGTGGAAACAGAAAAGATACAGTATATTTAATTGAAATTAGTTATCAGCAACTCTCCACAAAAAATAGTTTGAGTTTATTTGTTTTTAATTCTTTTTTTAAGCATCTGGACCATGCTTTTCATGTCCTAACTTTGTTTCATAACACTTTCAGGTTTTCAGCTTTTATAAAAATGTAAAAATTAGGAACATCCAAAATTTGCTAGTACAGATTAGCTATGAGTTAAGGTGCTATTTAACTGACTCTCAAAAAATACTTCCACAAAGCTTAAAAATAAAAAAAAACAGATCCAAATGTCATTCATTACTGAAAATTTAAATGAAATTTAATAATTACTTGATTTTTCCTTCTTAAAAGCTGGTTCGTTTTTTTCTTTAAATTTCAAAAGTGTACATGATTTTTGCATCTATAAAAATTTGACCTGCTTATGTTCTCTCACTCACTCACACACACACACACCTTAATGTTTGCTTGCATGTAAGTTAATGGCTAATATAAGGATTTTGATAAACTCTTGACTCAAGATTGAATTAATTCAGGAATCTGTGCTGGATAAATTATAACACCATTTCAACAAATCCATTCAATTTGATGACATTTTCCTTTGGTTTTAAAAATAAATTGAAACTTTTTCCTTTTTATTCTCCAGCTGTTGTCAGATATTCGCAGGAAAGATTTGACCCAAACTTTGTTTAGTACTGACAAAAAGAAAAGTCTTTTATTCTATATTTAAAAGCATTTAACTATTGTCATTATATTTTGTGAAGTATTCAATATCATACTTGAAGCTAATTAGGTCATTTTAATAAAAATTTATCCGATAAAATATAAAGTCTAGAACAAAATATTTGTTTAATCAGAGACTGTCATATGGAACATTTTCCACATAATTATTGACAATAGACAGTTTTCATATAAATGACTATATGGTTGGGTGTGAACACAAAAATTACTTTTATAGCTTTACACATAGCAATAATATAATGTTAGAGAGAACAGATTAAAAGATGACTTACTTTATTGTGACTAAAGAAGAAACTAAGAAAAACTTGTTTGATAATCAAATATTTTCTTGGTCTAAGTGGAAGAACAATTTAAATATCTCTAAAACTTTACTTACTTTAGAAGAAAAATATAGAAAAGTCTGTGTGGAAAATTTATCTTTTCTTTTATTTCTTTCTAATGATTTCAATGCTTCCCTCAACTTTCTAACTGTAGGACTCATTTAAAACATTTTTAATGGGATTAAAAAAATAGAATTGTCTATCAAAATAAAAACTGAAGGAAATTTCAAATTCCTTAATATTACTGAGCAATCAACTTTGACTTTGGAATCTAGCTAACATGTTGATATATATACCAATTCTTTTAATTTTCTTTTTAGTAGCATTCTCACTTTACTCCCACAGAGGGTAAGGTATTTTTTTTCTCTCATCAAATATGATCTCCCATACAAAATTCTCCCTAAATAAACCAACATATGAAGTCGGAGAAAAATTAAAATCTTTGCAGAAAAACAAAGCATGTTGACTAGATTGAATTCCAACAAAAGTCTACAAATATAGTACTAATCTTACTCAACACCAACTGCATCAACTCTTGGGAATCTGAACAAATTAAGCTCTCAGCAATAATTACTAGCTACAGGGTGCGATGGTAAACTGTCGTTTAAATTATGCGCAAATGAAAATAATGCTGACTTCTCATTTTAACTGGTGTTTACCAAAATTAAACAAAAATAACTTGAAATTTGAAAAAGTAAATTTATTCAATAAATTGCTATTGGCTTCAGTCACAGCTTCCAGATGACTTTGGAATCTCCTGCAGCTCTTCTGGATGGTCTCCTTGTTTAAGTTTGTGAATGCTGTCATAATTTTTGCCTTCACTTGATCTTTGGTGTTGCAAGTTTTGATGATCTCTCACTCAACTGTGCCCCACACATAATAATCAAGGGTGTTGCTGTCTTGGAAGTTAGGTGGCTAGATGTAAAAGGTGATGTGATTGCAGAAATTGCATGACTGATTTTCCTGCTTGTGTGGCATGGTGCAGAGTACTATTGCCAGATATAGGGGCTTCCAACATCCACCCTCTTGACCCATATCATCACTACTCCGACAAGGCACTTGATGTAGATCATTGTGTTGATTCTGAGGCCCCTGTGAGAAGATGAATGGTGGCATAACATTGCCATCACTAGTGATCACTCCAAACACCATAATGTTGACTGGACATGTCATTCAACTCTTTTTTTTAAATCCTTTAGCAATTCAGCATCCTGTTTCCACATTTCTGGTAGAGTGAATTGTCTTGGTGCTCTTTTTCTCACAGATGGTGTCAAACTGACCCTATGCTATGCAGTAAGCAAAATTTAAAAAAACATGCATGCATGGAATTAAAAAATATAAATGGCGACGATTTACACATCGCACTCTATATAAGGTGACTAATCTATCTGTAGAATTACTGTGAAATCTCTATACTCTCAACAGCTGAAAAAATTTCTCACCCATATTATGAATAACTGACTCACGCCATTAACTAAAAGCATCCTTCCAGACAGGGCCGTGCTTAGCCAAGCAACCCCGCCCGCCAGACCTGGCAATTGCTGGGAGTATGGCGCAAGTTCCCTTGGGACCACAAGGCCTTGGTAGTGTGGTAAGCAGCAAGGCTCCTTGGCTCCGCAGTTCTATTGTAATTAAAAAAAAAAAAAAAAAAAACAACAAAATAATTATTAGGATTAACTGGAAAACTTATACTTCTATGTTGAAATAGACATCTATCAACCAGTCATGGTTCTCTCTCTCTCTCTCTCTATATATATATATATATATATATAACATCTTTGATAGAAGCCTTGGGGAGGTGAAGAGGCTGAAAATCATTTGTAATTAAGAAAAAAAAAAACTTTAGAAAAAAATAGATTATAGATATCTCTTTCAACATACATGCAAGAACATAACATGTACATTCAAACTTCCAGGATGTCATGAAACTTAAATTTTGAAATTTGGGTTTAAATCTTTTGAAACTTCCTTGAAACTTGTAGAAGATTGAGAGCTGAAAGCACTGAAATAGTTATAAAAATAGCTAAGAAATCACCAAAATGTAGCTAGATGTTGTGAAACAGTTCGTAATGTATAGCTTCAAAATGCCAATTTCACAATTTCTCTCTCTTTTTTTTTTTTTTTTTTTTTTTTTTTTTTTTTTTTTTTTTTTTCTTGATCATGAAATATGTGTTCCAAGAGTTATTTTGCTTAAAGTACCATTTATTGTGGGTTCAGTATGTGGGTGGGTGGGGGGCAATTTGCATGCTGATTCTGTGGGTAGTGGTCATGGTAGAGGGGCCACAAGGTGCATTCTGTAAAGAGTGGGTGGCGATGTTGCTAAGCACAGCACTGCTTCCAGAAATACAAACTGGTTTCAGATTATCCTGTGGAACAATAGTGATTTTTAAATTCCAACTACAAATAAGAAATGTCATGAACAGCTTCAACCCTTGTACATGTTATTCATTGACCTTATTAAATCATTTTGACTCTGAGTTGGGAGAGTTCTTATGGAACATTCATCTCTTGAAGTTCCTACTTAACATGTGCTCCATAGCTCACCAATGTGAACCATTTAATGACTAATGTGAACCATACCAAGTTAGATCTGGAATGAAACTAGTATGTGTCATTACTCCAGCATTGTTCACCATCTTCATTACAACAGTAATTAACATCATAAAAGCTGATCTGCCTCCAAGGAATGAGATTGTCTACAAAACAAACAGTAAATTATTCAACCTTTCCTATCTATACTTCAAAACCGAAACATCAGTGAGTTTGTTGGTAGTTTCAATATGCAGATGGAAACAGTCTTGCAGCAGTTCCTGCAACAAACATTGAATGTGTTCAACAAGGCATACCTCAAACTTGGGTTAAAAATCAACACAAATAAGAAAAAAATATCTATCACCGATTGAAGTAGTCCAGTCTGGAGAGAACCAAAGATCCAACTTGATGAAATAGTCTTGGAGAATGTGAATCACTTTCTTTATCTTGGTAGCCATCTGTCTTCTAGCACTAAGAGGAGATAAAACATCCATCTCAAATTCATAGGATCAGCTTTTGGTCATCTTTGAAATAGTTTTCCTAGATCAAAGCTCAGAACAAATACCAAAATATACAAGGCAGTGGTGATTCCATCTCTCTCATATGTCTCTGAGACCTGGACAACTTATCAATGATATCTAAAATTCATTGAGAAAATTTTATCAGTGTTATCTTTGAAGTATCTTGAACATCAGTTCGCCAACACCAGCATACTGGAACAAGCTAAAATGACCAGCATTGAAGCTATCATCATAAAAAGAAGCAACTTTGATGGAGTGAACATCTGGTGCAAATGGATAATGACCAGTTACCAAATCCAATCTTTCACTTCAAACTCTAAAAAAAAAAAAAAAGTCAAAAGTAAGGATTCAAAGATGTTCTAAAACAAAATCTGAAGAAATGTAACATTGACATCAGCATCTGGGAATTCAGTACAATGGACAGGAATCTCTGGTGATCCATTGTCAGAGATGGAACAACAATTTTTGAATTTAAATGATCAGCTGAACCAAAGAAAAGAAAAAATGTTGAAAAAAAAAAGACAACAATCATCAAGGTCTAATTCACTATCCTGAACAATCTGCCTTCAATATCGAAGAACTTTTCAAGCAAAAATCTCTCTCATTGGCCATAGAGCCCACAAACTCATTGAAATGAAGCAAACAAGACCATCATCCTCAACCTTGAGAGATAGCCACAATGGATATCTTTTTCTATGTTCTTTCACTCTAACTTTGAGAGAATTGTCACTACTTTTTATATTCTGTTCTATCCATCCATAGGATGTGGTAAATGCATTCTTGTCACTCCCTTGTAAGGAACTAACTTTGCTAAAGTCTTTATAAAAAGTGACTGCTATTGAAAACTACCCTGATGTTATAATGTCCATGAATCCTTTAAATTTGTTTTCTCTTGGATGTATTTTAGCTGTAAGTTTAGAGTTGCTGTCTCTTGGGTTTCTTTGTTAATCTTTGAAATAACAAAGCATTATTCTGCTGGATAGTGTTCTTTATAGCCTTTCTTTATTTACTTTTTGTTGGAGTGACTACTTGAGAATACCAGGTGTTGTCAGCTTAGTTGTGCAGGTGAACTAATGGATAACAGCTGTGAATTAAAAATCAAAGCCATGCTCTAATTCTAGGCAGGTTCATTATATTCACTTACATGCAAATACCCTTGGAAACTGTATAAGTCTACTTCTCTCCACACTATGGATTAATTAGTAGGGCTTGTATCAGTAAATCATTATCTCAGAACAATTCTTACAACCTAAAAATATTTTGTCTTTGAGTAACCTATATGTTTGAGCCATTAAAAATAAAAAAGACACCTTTGCTTTGTTTTCACATAAAGCAAAGATGTGTCAAGAAATCCCATCTATCATACAGCATGGAAAATACAACCAATGTTCAAAGTAACCCTCACAATCATCAACTTGCTTTTTATCATTGCAACTAATTAATTTTTTTTTTCCTTTAGGTTTACTGTTTCTGCTGAAAAACTTATTTTCAACTATAATCCATGCAAGCCCTTCCGTTCAAATGCAACTAACTGTAAAAATGAAAGTGACTTAGCAGTAAGTTTTTATTCTTTTTTTTTTTTTTTTTTTTCTATGCAGTCTGTGATATTTCATGAAGAAAATATGGATCCTTTCAGTGGTTGATTATCTTTTCATAATTCTGCTTGTCCCTTCCTGAGTTAGCACATACATATATTATGCCCTGCCAGTACCTCATAAATAATGGACTATCCAATTTTGATAGTTTGAAAAGACAAATCAGCCATACTACTTGGTTTCAGTGAGAAAAGGGAACAGAAGTGTTAAATGTCTCGTTCAGTGAAATGAAAAAAAATTGTCAAGTTTAAATCTTTTCATTTGTACCTCCTCATTGAACCATTCATACTTATGATTATTATTACAATATTTTGTTAAACTCAAATATGTAACGATTCATTAGGGGAACTTTTCTCAATGTTTTATTTCTGTAGGACTCAACATGAGCTTATTCAATCATAAACTTAAGAATTACGATTTCTCAGAAAATTAAAATCAGAAAATCATGAAATTTTTACAGGTAATTTTAGTTATGAAATGATGTTTGAAAATTTATAACCCCAAAACTAAATAAAACAGTAAGTTTTTTGTTGCAAATATCACAAGCATATTATGATTAATTTAATAATCCAACTTGAAAACACTGACTCAAGTTACATCACCTTACCAATCTTTCAATCTATAACTATACCTTTTGTTTTTTACAACATAGTTGCAAATGAATGTGTTTTTGTTAGGCTCTCTTTATTTTTGTTATTTGACAGTTAATCAGAACTGCCTACAAAGTAACTTGTCGTAGAAAAGTATTACCCACTGTGTAAATGTGCTTTCATCCATTATTTGGTCTCTGGAAATGATCAAGTGTCAGTGAATGTCACTGGGTGCAATATAATAAAATGGAAGGCATTATTAAACCTTTATAATTTATAGTTAGTTGCAACCTGGCTGATAGTTTTGTAAATATATTATGAATTTTAGTTAGGTACATGATCATAATATTAAGTCTCAACGAACCAACTAGCCAATGGCTTGCCTGATTAACCTGCTTGCCATTAATCTAGAGCGCATCAGATATACTTCATGTTTTGACTATAAATTTTTGAAGAAACACAGCCATAACCAAACTTGACTCTTATAGGATACGAATCCTATATCATCCATCAATGAACAAAAACACCCAAAGTAAAATTGCACACCTGCAAAAGTGAATTCAAACAACAAAAAACATTTTGGTAGAACCCAGATCGAAGCAAATTTCACAAGTCAGTGTGAAAAGCAAAATTCTGGATCCTAATTGGATTGCAAATTGAAAATTCATATGACGTTAGTCAAACGTTTTTTTTCACACCTAAGTGAAAGTACTTGCTGGAGCCTGGTCACATGATCGGATCTACTACTTAAGGACATTTCATCTGTCAAAGCCCAAAGAATAGGAGCAGTATATGATAGCATCTCACAATGTAACGAAGAAACTTCAAGCTGATTCGGGTCATGTCGACCTCTTCTTCCAATTTTCTTTTCTTTATTTTCAAGTACCATTTCTTTTTGTTTTACCTTCTCTCTCACTCTGTCACCAACGTTCCACAAAGAGGAAGGAACATTGACTATCAGTATTCGGGCCGAGACACTTAGCTTTTTTACTACTATCAAACCATGAACTCTAAACTTCTGTGGACATTTTAAATACCTACATTTCTCAACAATCAATTTTAACTACAAAGTGGCATGCATTTTCTCAATGAACATTTTTCTTCTCACAAATACATTATAGTGTTCAGTTAACAAATT
>JBBBDQ010000363.1:490000-662500 GCA_037127315.1 Ascarosepion bandense | reverse complement strand
TCTACTCTCATTTTTTTCTTTTTTGTCAACATTCTTTAAGGAAATCAATCACCTACTTATGCCTGCACAAAAAAAGACTAATATTCTTCTGTCATGAGAACATTTATTCAGTTACATACACACCAATGATCTATTTCTCACACAGATGTATGCATGCAGAAATTTATTACAAATTATGATATCACTAATCTCTACCAGAAACACATTGTACTTGGAATACATCTTAAGCTGAGCATCTTAAAATACTGATTCTGGTTATAACCAAATTAAGCTCCACTCAAATCTATTAAATAAGTGACCATTTTTCACCATCTTCAAGTGTACCATACATCTTACATATAAATCTACCATTCATAGGACACCTCAAGATGGTTAGCAAGCTTATCTCAAATACATCAATTACAGCTGAATAGTGAGTTTGATCCTCAATGGGCACCCTACGTTTTGGCCTTGTGCCACATCTATGTTAAAAAAAAAAAAAAAAAAAAAAAAATCACTGTAAGTCTACCATTGATTCAAGCATTTAATATTTCTACATCTAGACTGGTGCATCTGATAGGTATTTAGAGATTCTCAAAATACAAAGAAGAATCTGCAATGTTAGTGACGGTGACCTGGAATTTGAGCTGCAGTTAGTTTGTAACTGCCATGACATAACTTCACTCTGCTTTTAATATAAGCATTTTCATTGTAATTGTTCTAATTAGCTTTCTGCTTTACCACTTCAACTTTATGAATTTAAGTACAATAGTTAATTGACAGGTAATTCTCATCATTTCACAGTTGAAACTGCTAAATATAACCATAAGTTCTATGTAAAGAGTTTATTCTCTCACACTTCTTGCTTGTGGAACTCTCTTCCGGCTTTCCAGTCAAGTTTGAACTTCAAAGATTTCAATTATTATCTTTCCTTTATTCCTGTTCTTTTATTGTTCTTTCTTCTTAATGTTTTCCGTTTTCTCATATTCCTTTACATGCAATAATCCCTTGTGTCTTAAAGGCTTTATTGCCTTGCCTGAGGCGAAATGATCATTAGAGATAGAGAGAAAAAGAGGGAGCCAATATTTAAGATTTCAATTTATCTTTAAATCTATCCCCTCAATCATTGCTCTTTGGATGTTAATCATGAATAGGAAGCATGCAGTTCTTGTACCATGACCAAAAGAAGAGGAATAATGTTATCAATTTCCTTGCCCCTTAAAGAGATACTTTCATTTAATATCCAGAAGATTTTATAGTATATCTACACTACAACTTGCATAATAAATAAAACCAAATTTATTATTAACCAACCAATCTTGGTAAAATTTTCAAGATATATTTATCATATAAATATACCCCATAAATTTTGGCTTATATCAAATTTTATTCAAAAAATTGTAGTGAGATTTTATTCTGCAACTCAAGGTTTGTTCATCAGATTACAAATAAATACTGGAAAAAGATTTAAGAACAATTGAAAGAAAAAAAAATATTTGAAGAAATTTGTGCTATGAACATAGACAAAAAAAAAAGATACAAAATATTAAAAACATTGGCCAAAACATTAAAACAACCAAACTATGTTTAAATATCACAAATAGAAAAACTGATCAAAGAAATACATGAAATGATTTCTCCATAGTAACTTTCACTGATGAATATAGAGCTACATTAGAGCAGCTATCAATCCCATTCAGATTTTATATCTTTCATGGAAATAGCTTAGGAGGAAAGAGTAATGTTTTTGTATTGTTGGTAGCAAAATTATTAGTCCCTTCAAAATTGATGATATCAAGATAAAGACACAATTACTAACCAATAAGAGTATGTTATTTCATAAACATACTAAGGAGTATGTTTATGAAAGACAATGTTCCTTCATATATTGCAAAGCTGACAATTGCACATATTGCCGAAAAAGGTTTTAAAAAACTAAATTAATGGAATGGCCCCTGTCAGCCTCTCAAACCATTTATTCAATAGATAACTTGTGGCCTATCATTAAAAGAGATGCATATAAGAATGAGAAAAATAGATTTAAGCAAAAGATCTCTAGAAAGCAATACAAACTGCTACAAGTCATGTTAAAATTGAAACTATACAAAACTTACAAAATCAATGTCTGAAAATAATAAAATAAACCTATATCTTTTTAACCTGTCTACAAGTAAAAAGTAATTGCTAGACTTAGTTTATTTGTATAATAAAAACATCATCATAAACAAGTTTTCAGTATTTTTTTTTATAAGGATATTACTAGCTGAAATTCACATGCTATATTGCTCATATGATGTTGGTGACATTTACATCCTGTAAATCAGTTAATAATTTTATTTTGAAATATTGGCTGCCATAATAAAATGCATTCATTTAACCAAATTTTCAACTGACAAAGTTTGTGTGTTAAGTTTGTACTGTATTTTTTGTGATTATTAAATAAAATGTACATCCAAATTAAAATTTTGGATTAACTGTCCAAAATTTATTGTTTTGTTGGCTATTCTTTCAATGCTAAAATATAAATATTTAAAATATATGTATATTGTGTAAAACAGTTTCACAGAGCTAGACTGCATCTGAAAAGAATGTATCAAATATTTATACACATTTTGTAAACATTTAATATACATTTTAAAAATACCATCGTCTGCAGAAAAATATTTTACCTAATGTGACTGTTTTTAGTACAATAATAGTTCTTAATATTTTTCAGTAAGTACTACATACAGTATTTACATTATTCAAACTAATGTCCTCATCTTTGTTGCCATTTGTACAACGTTTCGGCCATTGTACGCTCTGGTGCTAGGAATTTTGAACTGGACCCTTCATTAGGTGCTAGGAATTTCAAACTGAACCCTTTATTACAATCACTGGGGTATATGAACTCCATTCCTTGCGTAAAGTCTTGATTGGAAGTAATGAGTTATCTCCCTTTAACCCTGCAAGTTACTTGTTCACCACTACTGTAGCCTGGGCCATGTGTCCTTTTGGATATAGACGTTGGTTAGTTCCTGACTTGACTCTAGAGTTGTGAGTTTTAATACCAGGCTATAACAGTGGTGAAGAAGTAACTTGCAAGGTTAGAGGGAGAACTAATGACTTCCAATCGAGGTTTTATGCAAGCAATGGAGTTCATATCCCCCAGTGATTGTAATAAAGGGTTTTGTTCGAAATTCCTAGCACCTGAAGAAGGCCGGAGCATACAACGGCCGAAACGTTGTATAAATGCCAACAAAGATGAGAACAATAGTCCAAATAATGTAAATACTACCTTATCTCAGAAATATAGACAAATACTAAAGTACTACATAGTATTTTACTATTATCCACTAATATTTGTCTCATTAGACTAACTGTATTGTGGTTGGTTGTGGTGTCATCATCAATATGTACATGAATTGCACAATGTTGTGACAAGACAACCTACACATTAAAGGACCAAATAAATAATTTGTCTGGGATAGGTGAAGTTGCCAACCTTGAAAAGTTAATATTTAAAATCCTGGCTTTTACCCAAGCACTAACTATTGGTACCATTAGACTGTACATAACTACTTCAGTTCCCAAGTAGTTAAATTTGAGATGTTTGATAATTTATTGATATATGCCAACAATCATATACAAGGTGCAATGGATAAATTGTCGTCTAAATGATGCAAGAATAAAAATAACACTGACATCTCATTTTAACAGCTATATTTCCAAAAATTATACAAAAATATCTTGAAATAATAAAAGAGTAAATTTATTCAATAAAATCGCCATTGACTTCAACCGCAAACTCCAGATGATTTCAGAATCTCTCGCAACTCTCCTGGATGGTTTCCTTGTTAAAGTTGGTGAATGCTACCACAATTCTTTCCTTTGGTTAATCTTTGGTGTTAGAAAGTGTCTTGTTGGTCTTTTGCTCAACTGTGTCCCACACATAATAATCAAGGTTGCAGTCTGAGTTGTTTAGTGGCCAGATGTAAGGGGTGATGTGGTGATGCAGAAATTGTCTGACAGCCATGACTGGGTTCTCCTGCTTATGTGGCATGATACAGAATCCTGATGCTAAACATAGGGTCTTCCAGCAGCCACCTTCTTGACCAGGGCAGCACTACCTCCTCAAAGCACTTGATGTAGGCAACCATGTTGAGTCTGAGGCCCTGTGGGAAGATAAACGGAGGCATAATGTTGCCATTACCAGTGATCATTCCAAAAACCAAGATGTTGACTGGATATATCATCCAACTCTTCCCAAATTTTCTGTACTGTCCTCAGATTGACACCTAAACACACTGAAGTGTCCGTATTAGAGCTTCCAGAACAAATGCCAAGCAGTGAAGCATGCAGTTTCCAAATTTTTGGTGAGTGACTTGCATCATAGTGTTTTAATTATCAGTGCCCAACTGACCCTGCTATATTATACAACAAAATAAAATGGGGGGGGGGGGGGAGGGAGAGAGAGAGAGAAAAAAAAACAATGCACATATGCAAAATTAAAATAGCAACAATTTATCTATCACATCTAGTAAGCCTTTTCTTTTTCTTGTTCGTTTTTGCCTAATTTTATGCTTAATTGAAGGATTGGTTTTGTTTTTAAGCAGAAATTTCTTTGACTGCTAAGTTAAAACTTAGCAAGTCACCAACTCTTTCTTTTTTTTATTTTTTATATTGGTGTAGATAGACTAAACTATCACCCGATTCACACTCCACCCACGTCTATTGAACAGGTGAAGAGGCTCATCCCTTGTTCCTTGTTTAGGATGTGGTTTCCGGCTTTCTCTTTTCCAATCTTTTCACTCTTTTCTTTTTTCAATTGGAGTAGATAGACTAAACTATCGCCCGGCTCACACTCCACCCACATCTGTTGAACAGGTGAAGAGGCTCATCCCTTGTTCCTTGTTTAGGATGTGGTTTCCGGCTTTCTCTCTTCCAATCTTTTCACTCTTACATAGCCCCCTGTGCACCAGTGGCGCTACCGTCTTGCTTGGAGTGATATGATTAAAATAAAAAACTAAATGAAACAGGAAAAGATTGAAGAGAGAAAAATATTTTCTTTCATTACTCTTAAATGTAATGATCCTTCATGATAGAGGCTATCATGACTCTCCAGAATTTTTTTTTTTTTTTAAATCTAAATTGCCAGCTGTTGCCATCTTTACGGTCTGAAATTCAGAGTTTTCTTTCTTAAACTGGTTGCTTGAAAGCTCAGTGTACACTATTATTGAACACCTAACTTTGGAGAAAAGAGATGTGTGCCTTTCCCAAAGGTATTAGTGCAAACATGAATACAACAGACAAGCCCAGAATTTGAATTTGGCTTGCCAATTTCACATCGATATTCATTCAACTAGCTGCACATTTCATTAATTATATATAAAGTAAATAATTACTTAAAAAAAAAAATCAGATTATTGAATAATTCTTTTAGTTTCCATTCAATAGAAGTAATTTTTTAAAAATTCCTTAGGGGTGGGGATAAATAAAGTAAATAAATAAAAAACTTTAAAAAATATGAGCACACATACTTACCTAAAATATACTTGCATATGGAATAAGGCAGTTTGGATTTTCTGAAATTTAAAATGATTTTTTCGGCACCTTGTCTTTGTTCTGGTGTGACAACATCTGGTGGAGCCTAAAAAAAAAAATTTTAAATATTATGAGACTAAATATACTCAGCTGTATATAATAAATTTATCACAAGGTATCAAATTTAAATTCCACAATATTAACTTTGATCATTTCACAAGAACAGTATTTCATCACAAACTAATTAGTTGGAAAACAGAATACACAAATGCAAACAATAAAATAATCAATATTTAACTTTTCAATGAAACCAATTTGATCCAAATAATTTCAATACCAATTCGCACATCACAGCCCTATCAATTAAATACATTTTTTTTATGGAATCTTATAAAAAAATTATTTAAAATTAATTAAAAAAAAATAATAATTGTGGAGGGGTAATCTGTAGAAGAAATACCTTTAATTTCAGCTTTAAAAAGACTGACAAGATTAAAATCAACTATCATCACATGACATTTCATGAACTTCATTTACAGTAAGAAAAAGAAAAACGTTCAGCTAATGAAAGTTAAAAATTAACTTTTTATATTTTAATTTAAATCTGCTAAACTGATATAAGTTATAGAAGATGTGAATATGGGGCTTAAAAATTATTAACATATGATGACCAAAAAGACTAGAATTCTATGAATCTCACAGACTAATAGAAGATAAATTTACAATGTGCTTCTGGATGCTAGAAACAGATTAAAAGCTTTTATCAGAGATGAAAAAGGAATTGTGTACAAAAATATGGAATGAGCAGGATATCAATTATCTAAATAAGGTTTGTCCAAATGGTTTTTCTTGCAAGACAATGATTAATTTATTAGAATAAATTGTAAAAATATAACGAAAATAAGTAAATAGTATTCAAGGCATTTAACTGAAACCTATACACAAATGAAATAAGAGTAATGACTTGAGATACACGTGTACGAACATAAGGTTTTTGAGATAGAGTTCAGACAATTTTTTGCCTTGATATGAGTAAGTTTCAGTGAAGCACTCGCTAGTTGGCACAGTGAATGTCAAGCTTCAAGAGTAGTTCCACTCACAGTAGACCTGTTCACCTTGCTCTAGAAAGATCAGTGTTGTGTCATTTTTGCTGTTATTTTGCATTGAACAAATCCAAAATATTCCCATTAATTTCAATGGACAAAATGAATTTGAGATAGAAGTCTTGGATTACAAGCTTGGTAGTAGAACAAATTAAATCTTTCAAGATATTACTATATATATATATATATATATATATATATATATATATATATATATATAAATTTTATTTTTATTTACTTTTTTTAAAAATTCATTGAGGCAATGAAAGATTGAGAATCAAATAAGGACATTCTGAAATATAATAGAAAATATTTTAATGATTGGTAGGCATGCAAGAACTGAGAAAGCAACTATCTTCACTTCTGGTATTTTAAATTGTAAAAATATGATCCAATTTTTTTTCACTATCAAGATTCCTCTATATTTTCTTAAACATTAAATCTTATGAACAGAAAACAAAAAAAAAAAAAAGAAAAAACAAAAAGAATTTTCTTAATATTTAATATGACAAAAATATTTTTAGCCAATAATTTTTATTACTGTCAACATGTCATAACCATGTTATTAATTCATTGTGTATGCATGTGTTATATAATGGAATGTACATGGATTACAAAGAAATAACTTTCATACTAGCAAGTGCATGCGCAATATTACAAACTTAAAAAGCAGACATGTTCAATTCTCCCTATTTAAACATAACACTGTTAAAAGGATTTTGTCAGTGGTCTAAATCAAACCTATTGCATTTCCTGACTAAAGATAAAAGCTCGTTTTATGAATATATACAAAAATTTAGTTTCTCCAAGACAGAATATTCTGATAAATAAATATATGTACAATGATAAATTTTATCAATCGATAATAGATATAAGACATTTAACAATATATCTAAAAATAGTAGCAGTAAATTTCAGTATTTAATAGGGTGCTTAAATTTTAGTCTAGTAAAAAAAAAAAAAAAAAAATAAATGTGCTGCTATCATAAACAACACTAAATTATTTCTAATACAATTTTCAGTTCAAGAAAGTGAAGGTTTTTCAATTATTCATACAATCTAATATTTTATATTAAATTTTATTACTTCAAAGCAATGAAATTTCAACAAATTAACCCTAATAATTGATAACTTTAAAAAATCCTTTATACAACAGACATGTAACTAATCATATGATTAAAATGTTAACCTGCCATTTACAACAAAATTGAAATCTTGAATTAGCATTAAAGTATATTGTTGTGAAAAGATTTTAATATGCAAAGGATTAATTAAAGAGTGCATTTTTAATATTAGCTATAGAGTTTATACAACAATACAACATTGTTTTAAACTATGTTTGATTTAACAATGTTCTTAGCAGAAAAGAAAACATCTTTTCATTCTGCCTACATTATTTGCAAGGACAGATAACAATGAATACAAGAATTAGTCAATGCCACAGAAGAAAGAAAGAAAACAGGAGGAAAAAATGAATAGATTGAGGTAAAGAACTATTCTGTTCAACATAGCATAATAGTTTTTTTATGTAGTACTTTTTATCCTACTTAAAATATAAAAAGCTACTCAAGAAACCTTAATTACTACTTTGGCTAGTCAAGATTTTAGAACTGGATTGATTCATCAGTCTTACAATAGCTAGGTCATATTTCAGTTTTCTGTTCATTTCATATGTACATTTGCTGACAAGTAAATCAGGAAGAACATTAATGTTATTTCAGCATTTCCTTATTGGATAGTAAAAGGAATTTTAAGATCAATAATTGTTCTCAAAACTAAGGAATAAAAAATAGACAATCATGAGAAAAACAAAAAACTGTGTGTGTGTGTGTGTGTGTTAATGTATATTTAGACAGCACCTTTTCTTTGATGTAGAATGTATATACGTTATTATTAAAAGTATCTTTTTCAGACACAGATGAATAAACATGTCCAAAACATAATGGTTCAATACCAGCTACAGACATGTTTATATGTTGGTCTTGATTCTTTTTGAGCTTGAAACAAGTCCAATTATCAACTCATGTTTAGTAGAGGTGTCAGCCACTGCTCAGGTACTTCAAAGTTCCTCAGTTACTATATTAAAAACAAATAAAAAATATCTAAATGTTTTACCCCCATTAAAGGGGGTTAAACATCTTTCATTAAATACAACAGACAAAGAAGATTTAGTTGATATTTTATTTAATTTTTCCAGTATGGAAGTAAGAGTACAGAAATTTTTCATAATTTTCATTGTCTCAAATGCTTTTGGCCACTTCTTTAGCCATTTTCAATTATTGGTAAGGTATTTTTGGTGCTATTAGCTTATTATATATATATATATATATATATATATATATACACACACACACACACACATACATACATACATACATACATACACACTTTAAAAAGTTAAATAACTACCTCAAAATACTCTTTACAAACAAAAAAAAAAGGGAGAAAAAAAATGTGCAGAGGTTACACAAGCAATAAATAAATGAAGCAATGGAAGAATGAATGGCAACCTAATGAGTCAAGTCATGAAGTTACTTAATATCAGAAAGCTGATGGACCGATTGCAATCAGTTTTCACAATTGATAACAAGTCAGAATCTCAAATAATATTTTCAATTGATTTGTTTTGTCTTTCCAAAAATATGCTGTTTAAAAATCTCAAAAATAAAGAAGTTTTCCCTGATGGCAGGTTTAGTGACAATTACAGTGTGATTAAAATCTAAAGCAGCTAGAATAAAGCAATTACAAAAACAAATAGGTCAAATATTAATTTCTTTTTCCTCCTTTAAGGTTGTATTTTCAGTTCATTTCTGCAATATGAACCAGTATCTAATTTCTTCCAGATCAATACAGACATGAATTGAAAGTTACAAATATCTGTATTAATACCAGATGTTTTTTTTTGCAAGAAACCAACAATATAATGATTAACTCGTATAATTGAAAAACAATGTTTTCAGATTAATGTTTGTTTTCTTTCTTTTTTTTTAAACAAAAAAAAAAAAAACATAACAGTTGACACTTTTTCTCTCAAAATGAATGATACAATTAATGATAATTCTGAATAATTTTACTGCAAAAAGCAGATTTTTTTTTTACTTTGTCAAAAGACTCACTACAGAAATTATTTTATAAATATTTTCAGTTTTGTTTCATATTTGCTTATCTAATTCAATTATAATTATTACACATTTATGCAACATTTTAATTTGATTTATAAAATTAAATGACAATATATTTTGTTCAACATTGTTATCTACATTGAAATGAACTCTTCTTCCTTCATAAATACTAACCTGTAAGACTTCCTAAAGGAGGCGGTAGAGACACTGTAACTTGACAGTTCAGATGGACACTTCTACCTGCAGATTAATAACACTCATTTTGTATATACGTTCTGTTATTCCAATACACTGATTCAATATATCTTCTTTTCGTGTCTTTCTTCCTGGCCCTAAGAGACCACAACAAAATATTACTAAATGTAAAAATTTCAAATGGAGTATATCTGTGAAAGGATAATATGAATGAAGATAAAAGGAAAACATATTAGCTGACCTGTTTCATCCTTGATAAAATCTCTCAGAGGAGGAAATGTATCAGCTATGATAAATTTTCCTTTAGTCTTGATTCATATTTCTAGAATGTGAAAAATTTCAGAGTATATTTTGAATTTATTCATATTACTAAATACAAATAGGAAAATAATGGATAGTAACAGAGATGGTTAAGAGCATTGTTAACTGAAACAATAGTTGAGAGACAAGCATTAGGTGTTTAGAGACAGACTAGTCAGGATTTGAGAGTATTAACTTATTCGGTGATGGTTAATGATGTATTTCTGTCTGAATTTCTAGGATGAGAAGTTATTTATACTATTTACTGTTAGACTTTTGACCTCTTCATTGTTATTACATCAAAGATGAGGACAGTAGTCCTAATGTAAACAGTATGAAAATCATGTAAAATTAGATTAGGTTCTGCCAGTTTTTTTTTTTTTTTGGGGGGGGGGGGGGTTGCTAAAAACCAGCCTAACATAATGAAAAAATGCTCCAAACTTAATAAAATGAACGTTTTATCAAAATGTCATTATTAAGAGGAAAGACCAAAGTATTCTTTTTATTATTTTTTTAATCCTTTCTAAATTTTAAAATTTTGGTAAAAAAAAAAAATTTTTTTTTTTTTTTTTTTTTGCATCAGCAGTGTACCAGAGCAGACTAAGGAAATTTTAACACCTTTGTTTCTGGTGAAAAACATTTAAAATTTCTTGCAAAAATCAAATGTTGGATTTTAATTAAACTTTCAGGACTTATTCACAAATGAATTTATTTTTTAAATTATTTTTTAGAAAATTTTTGTTCAACTGACATAGTAAAAAATATCTTCTATAAAGCTGAGCAAAGTATTAACAGAAAAATTTTGCTTACAACAAGGAAAAGAATACTGAATTGTTATGTAATATTGGTCATCTTATATGGTAGTAAATGTAGAACAATCTTCCCATAGATGAAGAGACTTGGGGCAACAGAAATGTAGTTCTGCAGAAAAATACAAAGAATACCATGGACTGAACATGTGAGAAATAAGTTTTAAGAAAAAAGGAAATGAAAAGTGACAGTTATACTTAGAGTCAGAAAGAGAAATTTGAAATTTCTACAACACAATGAGGAAAGAGGACTTGAAGAATTTGACACTCACATGACATACTGAGAAACAGAGTGAAACAGCAATTAACCTAACAAGCTTGTGTAAATAGTTAACAGAAAAAGGATTAAAAGATAGCAAAAAAGAAAAATAGTAAGAACTATGAAGGACAGGAAGTTGTGGAGAGACATGATTACCCACGTCTTGAAGAGACAGGACTTAGCAGATGACATCAGATAATGAACTCCAATGCACAGCTTATAAGATTAAAAAAAAGAAAGAAAAATTCATCCGACAAGGATAAAGTGAAACTCAGTTTATTGTCAATCTTTTTTCTTTTCTTTCTTCCATTTTAATATTTTAAAAGTAGAGATGACAATCTGGACATTACTTAAAAATCAAGCTAGATATCTTTTTAACCAGTTATCAAAAACTGAAAGCATACAAAAATTTAGAAAAAAAAAAAAAAAAAAAATGCTCCATAGATTAACATTAACAGTGCCAACACATGTCTATAAACAGACACTTCTAAAATAGACAACTGATAATTCATAAACAAGAACGTCATTACATTACGTAAGCTGTTCATTTTAAATATTCTATGAATTCAAACTACTACAATTATCTTAATACACATTTTTGTAGTAATGGCTACATTCATTCTCAAAACTTATAAGAGAAAGTTTTCAGTATTTTCTTTTTATATGTGAGCTGTTAAATGAATATTTGTTTAAGGATGGATCCTACTGTATTCAGAAACAAGCTGCTTTATACTGTATCAGCTTTTATTATGCACTATATTAGATTATATCATACAAATTTACATAATAAAATTATTAAGTAATCAATATTGACAACGTTTTTAGGGATATATTTCCGAGCAATCCTTCATGGGTCTTTCAGCTTATATTGCATCAAGATAACACTCCTGTTTAGTAGGATTTTACAATCAAGTTGTTAAGGAGTTGTAATTTTAGAGCAGTAGAGAAGAAAAGAAAAAAAATTAATAGACACATTTTTTTTTTTGTTACTTATCAGGAACTTAAGATGGACAAAGTAGATAAATAAAAATATATGATTTGAAAATGAACACAAATCTCTTCCCAAATACAGAAATGGCTTAACAGCATTTAGGGACAGCAGAAAGAGATTTTTAATGTTCTCCATTACCAAACCCGAGAGTCACTCGAGGTAGTGGATTAGAGAGTAAGAATCACAGCTTATGCAGATATGTGGAGAAGTTAACCTAACCTTAGACTTGAACAGGTTAACATTGCAGTGATCAGAGAAGCATCCTTTTGGGAGTCAATTCTTCAAAGCAGTGGTTTGTGGAAAGCTGCTGCTCAAGTGGAACTTACATCACACCAATGGAATTTGAAAAAAATGAGGGTGTACATAGCATGGTGTGTCTTAACTGTGACAGAACTGGTGGCACTAAGAAATGTAGTTCATCTGAGGACTTTCTATGGAAATAACAATAGAGCAGTGAGAGACTTGTGATATCTTATCTGTAAGAATAGAGTTATAGAGTTAAAAATAATTTGTCACCGACAAAGAAGCAGAGATGTTTTAGGAATATTGTGAGTAGAAAGTGAAGATTAAGCATCTTCTGCCCATATATGGAAACAGTACTCCTTTTTCTGCTTGATTTGACTCTAGAAAAGTTAGAGAATAGCAGGATGAGTCAGGTACTTAGTGGAGCGGTACAACGAACTAACCATTTTTGCTGCTTCTTTAGTATTAGATCACATTGTACAAAATAAGAGGGATTATTTGAGTCAACTCTAAATAAGGGAATCTGATTGAAAGCTAGGAATCTAACATGAAGAAATTCAAATTGGTCAAACTATCCTACCAAGTAAAGAAATTCTGGAATTAAAATCATAATTGAAAGATAACCTCCATCGCCTGGTTCTATCAATTCAAATTAGTCTCAGATGGAGAGATGTGAAGAAAATCCAACCAATTTTTGCCACATTTTTCACCTATTCTAGTTGCCACTTATGTAGCAAATCAGTATGAAGGAAAAGAAAATTACTTTTGTAACACATAGAATAAATGCCAAGCAATGTCAGCTGATATTGTTTTCTCTTTCCTTATCTCTATCTGCTAACCATTGCAAAATAGTTCTTTTTTTTTTTAATTTGATCATCTATTGGAATATCTCATTTTACCTTTTAGTACTTACTAAAAAAGAAAAAATATCCCTAAACATGAACAATAGGAACACTACTCCTCTAGATTAAATGAAGGGTTCAGTTAAAATTTTCTCAAGGTTAACTGAAACAACAACTGTATAAAGTCAGAGGACACAAGAGCCTAAACATTGTGATAACATAACAACAAAGATGAGCGCAATAGTCTGAGTGTAAATAAAATCTGAGAGTTGCATAAAATTTCGTACTACCAAATACATTATTGTAAATAGTTCTAACACAAGCTGAAATACACATGGTATCTCTGTCATACAAATATTGGTATATCAAAAGTTTTAACATGGTTGGTCAATGATAATTTTATTGTGAAAATATTAACTTGCATAATACAATCTGATAGTGTGCAGAAAGAGGAAGCAAAACTTGCAAAATTTATGCTACTTTCAAAATTTATGTACAAATAGGTTGATTAATAAAATTTTGATATCAAAATTAATCTATTATGTATGACTAATATTAGTTTCAATTACAACCTTAACAATCCTAAAAAGCTGTGTAACTCTTAACCAAAAGGTCCTTTCTGCCTAATAGCCCACTCCCACTGGACACAATCTGGAGGCTATAAATTATGGAAGGAGTGGTCTTGTTAAGTCATGTTTCAAAATGCTCCCCACATGCAGTTGGAGGAGGGCCAAAAGTCCACTGGCCAAAAATCAGTTCTTAAGAATTTCTGCACCATCATGGCTTTGTGTCTGGAAATAGTCCTGAATCCACATATAGTTGGTTATGGACCCTAGACAAAAGAAAATACCTCAACAAGGAAATTTAGGCATCAGAACCTACATTTTCTCCAAACAGAAAAGACATTTTTAATTCATGTATAACACTATTTTAGAATGTGGAAAAAAGTAACCCTAGTATTTTAGTATGTGGAAAAAAAGTAACCCTAGTATTTTAGTATGTGGAAAAAAAAGTAACCCTAGTATTTTAGTATGTGGAAAAAAAGTAACCCTAGTATTTTAGTATGTGGAAAAAAAGTAACCCTAGTATTTTAGTATGTGGAAAAAAAGTAACCCTAGTATTTTAGTATGTGAAAAAAAAAAGTAACCCTAGTATTTTAGTATGTGAAAAAAAAAGTAACCCTAGTATTTTAGTATGTGAAAAAAAAAGTAACCCTAGTATTTTAGTATGTGAAAAAAAAAAAGTAACCCTAGTATTTTAGTATGTGAAAAAAAAAGTAACCCTAGTATTTTAGTATGTGAAAAAAAAAAAGTAACCCTAGTATTTTAGTATGTGAAAAAAAAAAAAAAAAAAATGTAATATAATCCTAAGTTTAGTATGACAGAGTGAAAGAAATTATTGCTAGTGGTATTATTAATTCTGCAGATCACAATATGAGTGGACAAGAAAATAAGCCTAATAGACGATAAAATTGTTTATTGTCGATTGCAATATGAATGCGGCTAAGAAATTGCGAAAGAAAAAATATACATTGCAAATTTTTTAAATCTTGGAAACTTGCTGGAAAAGGAATTGATCAAAATATTTTTGCAGGTGTAAAGCAACAGGTCAGATGAGGCCATCATATTGTCAGCCATTGTGTGATATAAAGTGGAAGATTTTGCAGATGGTAAAACCGAAAAATAAACTTTAGCTAGAATATTGTTTCAGGCTTATCAAACTTTTGATGAGGTCAGGTAAGGTTAAATCCTTAAAATTATTCCTGAGAACAGATTCTAAAGTTGGAAAAATAAATGATGTAATAAAAAAGGAAGACGACGAAAAGAAATGATGTCATTAAGAAATATTGTTACTTCATTGGTTAAACCAAGGGAATGATATAGCTCCACCTCAAAATGTGGAGGCAGAAGTAATTTAATTGGCTAAAGGCATGAACACCCCATGTCTGTCATGCACCCCCAACAAGAAAATCTAGGACATGCATAAAAGTAAGGCCTCCAAGGGCCAAAATGACTCGCGAGCTCAACACTCAGGAGCAGAGTCACAACTGCACTCGCACAAGACTTGGGACCAGTTGAGATGTAACAAAAAAGGGACAGACGGTTTTCAACTAGGGGGCCACGACCAACCGAAAAGAGTTAAAGTCAAATAATGTACCTCCGATAGAGTCCTGGCTGAAGATGTAAAGAAACAGAAAGAGCCGAGAAAGAGTCAACTTAAGTGTGTTGCTGTGCTGAGCTAAGGCAGACAAGAAATTCACCGCCGCCATCACAAAGACCCCTCTTCAGCAATTTCCGTAAAGCTTTGGTGGAAAGCTTGAATAAGACATGTTGAATTGTCACAACTGAAAACTCCAATTGGAGTGATAGATGTTACCAACCGAAAATTTGAATTAATGTTGAGAAGACAAACATTACTCTTAAATGAAAACTTATCCTCCGTTGTAAGAATAAGAAATTGATGACTGTTATATTCTATTTCTTTTTTTTGTTGTTGTTTTTTGTATATAAAGACTTTTTCCATAACTCATTCAGGCATTCTTCAATTTACTTTTGGTGCCATTCTTATTAGCCCAATTGTGTGCACGTCCGGTCTGGTTAACGTGGTAAAGAGACAGCTAGCAAGATTTCAACATGCCTTCCTCAGGATCAAAGTTCACAGCATGGGTGAGGAAGAACACTGTTGTAATAGACAACTTGAAGACCAGCTACTGTGTTGAAGTCATCACGACTAGCGACCCGAGAGCATCGTCACACATGGGATATAACATCCAAGACCATGATAGAGGCTGGATGTTTAGTCCTGAAGGTATTCCTGATATAAACTGTTACTTCAGTGAGGTATTAGTCATTTTTGCAATTTGAAACAGCATTGACTGTGATGATAGATTTGTCAGAGACTATTTTTAAACCCATGAACTTTGAGGTGACTGAGCACTTTCCAAACTTGGCCTTCAGGCTTTGTAAAAAAAGTATCTTAGCATTTTGGTATATGATTTAAGGCCCAGCTCATTATACAAAGCATCTGCTTTTTAGTTCAGCAGCTATCTTACAGAGAAAGCTGTTCTGTCCTTCATAAATATCCTCAAGACCAACATTACAAAGTCCTAATTCTATTTGTTCTTGATTTCAATGCTGCCTAGCTTTATCTATGTCAAGGGTCTTTTTATATTGAAAGCAGTGTGCAAAAACCCACCAATTATGTTGGATATGCTTTTAAGGCTGATTTGTATATGAAGCAAATCCTTTTTTTTTGTCATTTGTCCTTCTGTGAAGTAATATGTCTAAAAAAAATAAGTGTGCATTAATAACTGACAGTATACTTTTTATTCTGAATTTGGTTTCACATTTGGTGTAGTGGTTGGTTAAAAAATTTTTGTTTAAAATGTCACTGTAAAATTTGTTTCCTCATACTGTACAAGATGACAATAAATATTAAATGAAAGTAAGTATTGTAGACATTTATTTATATTCAACTATAAATGGTTTTCTTCAGACAGATGTTCCTAAATTATAAGGATATATTCTCTTGTAAAGAAAAAAAAAGTTCTGTACCGAAAATAGACAAATTGTGAGGAAAGTAATGTAAAAAAAAAAACTAAACAATAAGTAGTATTTGTAGCTTTGATATAAGAAAAGGAGTAAGAAAGACTAAAAAAATACCTTTCACAAGTTGTTAAACTGGATTAGACATTAACATAGCTAAGTAGAAAACTGTCTAAGCAAGGACATCTTAATAAAGGATCTGTCTCGGATTTCAGTGCTAAAGGGCAGAGCAAGTTTACTAGAGAATGTTGGTGATATAGTGTCAGAGTAAAAAATTGATAAAGTGATGTAAATAAGTAAAAAGGTGTTGAGAGGGAGGGAAAAAAATGTGAAACTTTATACTGTTCATTTTTACACGACTTTTTCCTATAATATTTAAAACAAACTTACTTTTCAATAACACATTAACTAAGTGAAAAAAATGTTTTCCTCAAACCCAAATGTTTGAGAGCAATAATAATTGCCTGGAAATATAGTAACCTATTACAATAAAAGAGGCAAAATCAAGATCATATTATGTTTGTAGCATGGCAAACAGAACTAGGCAGTTTTTAGACACCTCAAGCAAACAACCTTAAATTATGTGTGTACCCAGTATATATGAGTTAAAGATCAAATGCAAATCAAACATAGCTTGAAGTCTGACAAGAGGAGAAAATAAAGAACAAATAGGAACATATCAATCTAATGTTTCCATTTTATTAAAGCTTCAGATACTGAAAGAAAAATGGACAAAGCAACAGAAACTTGGGTATTTTTTTTTATTTTGTTCTCAGTGATTAGATACAGGTCACATGCATTAAAACCATAGATAATTCTATGTTTAAGTTTGTTTGTGAGGATTCTTGTATGTCTAAGTTGGCATCAAATGGTAATGTGTATTCATAATTGTATACTGTGTATATCTAGTAAGGAGATCTAGTGTCTTCACCTTCATGTGGATTGGTTAGTGCAGCAGGGTGTCACAACATTATAATTTTAGTTGAATCTTTAGGCATGTATACTTTGTATTAGATAGATATAAGTTAGATTCTTTAAGAACAGATTCATAGAAAGATAGCAACGAAATGTTTTGGGCACATGTTTATGGTTAGTAATGTTATGAAGTCTTCAATATATTTTCTTCTTAAAAGAAGAAGAATGTTTTGTTTTTTTAAATTAATGGGGCATTAATGAAATCAAAGTTAAGTCCAGCTTTGTTTTGATGCAAAATGGGTGATTGTTTGTCCAGACATAAGTCTCTGTGTTCATATACACAGGCTTTTGGATCCCATGATGTCTCCCCTTGCCACATAAAATCTGAAGCCAAAATCTTGCAACAAACAATATGACACACAAGCAACAAAGTTAAACCAGTTAAAGTACAAACTTCATGGCCAATATACCAACAGCAGTAATAAAAATCTTATCCATAACATCAAATTTAAACTGTCACTGAAATGGAGGCTTAAAGTTTGGTCCTGAAATTTGCCACTAGATTAAGGAAGTCAGTCGGTTAAGTGCCATACGTGATACACACTTGGGCGATCATGTCTCGAAAGAGACATGACTGACTGGGCAGAAGATTATCCCGCAGTAGTTTGCCATTGCTTTCTGCAGTAGACTGGTTGCCGACCAAGGCTATAGAACCCAATCTGTCCTGCTATTTAACCCATAACTGGAAGGAAGAGACGGATTAATACCTTTCCCAAGGGTATTTGTGCATAAGTGAATGCAATGGATTCAATGAATTCGAACTCGGCTCGCAGTTTTCTCGTTCCGAGCCGATATCCACTGTACCACAACGCAAAACCTTAATTTCAACTGCACTGAATATGAAAGGTTTCATACAAGGCATATTAGCAACCACCTTCACAAATACCAATGAAAATACACTACTCAGGAGATACATATGAATACTAAAAAAAAATTATCCATGAACAAGAACATGAAAATCCCATCTGACAAAAGTGGCAGAATTGTTACGATGGACACCAACGTCTACACTGAAAAATTAAAATCCAACCTAAATAACGACACCTACACAAAAACCAATGAACAAACAATAAACACAGAGAAACAAACAAAGGTTGACCAAAACAATTAAGAAACTATTAAAAAGGAAAACAAATCTTGGACCAGATTGACAGAATACTACCCCAATACATGGCTTACCAAGACACAATAACCCGACGCACCCCTCAGACGCATTGTATCCAGAACCACAAGTTGCTCTTTTCTACAATTCTTAAAATCTGGTCCATTTAAACATCATACCAAACAACTTTACTTACCTAAGAGATATATAGATGGCATCTTATATCCACAAGATACAAACCTATCAGACATAATAATGAAACTCAAGGTCAAACCCAGCACTGAATTCATACACAAATTTGAAATAAACAATTCTCTACCTTTTCTCAATATTTTATCAATATAAAATGAGAAATTAGATTTTAAAATTTATCAAAAACCATGAAACAAAAATAATCTAATCAACTTCTATTCCCACCTCAACCAAAAAATAAAATCTGGACTAATAGGATATTACCTGAGAGCCCTTAGGATAAGTAGCCTGGAATACCTAAATGAAAAGGGGAAATATATTGCGAAAAATTTTCAAACTTCTCTACTACCAATATCACTTTATCCTCAATGTTAAAAATTCAGCTTGCAAAATTCACAAAGCCAAAAAACAGACATCACCAATAATACTTCTAAAAAAAATTACACATTCATAATCCTGCCCTCCAACACTTATAAACAATTATATACTAATTCAAATGCTAGATTTATGAAATAAATATTTTACAATGTAAAAATATTTATGTGAGGTAGACATATGATCTAAAAGCCCGCATTTACAAACACAAGAGAGACGTGTGGACTTTAATAATCTAAGTTATATCTAATACAAAGAATACATGCTTAAAAAGATTCAGCCAAAAGCAAATTGTTGTGATACCCCGCTGCTCTGACCAATCCATACCAAGGTGAAGACATCAGATCTTCTACTAGACATACACACATAAAATTACAAATACACATTACTATTTGATGCCCACTTAGACATACAAGAATCCCCACAAACTTACATACATATAGAATTATCTATTATTTTAATGCCTGTAACACATATTGACCAATGAGAACTGGCCCAAACACCAAACAAAATAAAAAATACCAGTCTCCATTTCTTTGTGCATTTTTCTCTCAATCTCCAACAAAGCTTTAATAAAAATGAAACGATGTCAGATTAATATATATATATATATATATATATATATATATATATATATATATATATACAAAAATAAATAAAATGTGTCATTTATCCTCAAAGGTGACAAGTCTCCAGAGTGCATGGCAAAGTGGAAGCTAGGGAAGTATTACACACAAAGGATAGAATGTGTTCTTTGGAGAAAAATATGAGGAATTATAAATTTACTTAATATAACTGCTTCAGAATCTCTTATATTTTTAAAAACTATATTAAAAAAAGAAGCCTGAACACTTGTTTGTTGAACATTAGCTTTATACCCAAAGAAAAAAAAATGGTATACCAAATACTTTCATACATTTTATTACAAAAAAATTAAATGTTATTTGTATAGTCAACAATGGATCAAAGTCAATCAGAAGATCATAGCAAACATTTTACTTCAGTTTTAGTATGAAAATCTGAATAGAAAAGAAAAAGAAAAAAGTCTTCAAAAGTATAACAAAAGCATTTAAAACCACCTTTCTTTAATACTTTTCTATTTTTTTAGATGTACCCCTCTTTCAGAAAATTGAGGTTGAAAGTCCTATCAATAATAGGAAACCTACAATTATAATTTACCCATTTCTAGTTAAGGTCATATTTATTAACCTCACTAAATTGGCTCGTAAAATTTCTACTGTTATGATGTTCTCAGTTTCTAAATGTGAAAGCTATTTGCTGAAACTTCAAGATTTATCTGAATTCAACTAAATTATACATCTTAACAACTGAACCTGAATAGTCTAATATATTATGGGCTAAGCCAATAACATTTTTAAAATTACTGACAAGAAAAACATCCATTACATTTAAAAAGCAAGTGACCTAAACTATTGATTTTCAATTTTCTTTGTTTTGTACATATATATTCAATAAGTAAATCTGAGAGATAGCTTTGGGTAAAAGGACAGTTTCATATTATGTTGCTTTTAGAAAATTTAAGTAAAATCCAAGAAGGATTGAAATCAAATTGATAGCATTACTAAAATCAGCAAAAACATCAAAGAGACGGAAATGCTATGAGCATGAAAATTTATTTTACATTGACTTATGTACTTATGCACTTGGAAAAGGATGAATCCATTTCTTCTCCACCTAGCTATAGATAAATAGCAAAAATGACTGTCCTATAGCTTGGGTGGCAAACAGTTTAGGAGAAGGACAACTGAATTCAAAACCTCCAAGAACTGATTAAATAGTTTCACGAACACACAATGGGCCAATCCTGCTAAGTACAGCTATATCCCTAAAGATATAGTCAAACAAGGTGGGGTTCCTCCAAAAAAGTGAGAAGACCCTGGATTTGGATATAGTGCTTTCAGAAGGTCTGAGATTTCACTACACAAGCAAAAATCCACATTTAAAAGGTTATCAATAAAAAGTATAAAACTTATTTATATTCAAACTTTAAGTCCTGTTTATAGCTGCAAGTCATTATTTACAAATCAATTTTCGTTAAGTGAAACATTTACATAATGCTAAAATTTAAAATATTGTTATATCAAAAAGTTAATTATTTCAAAAATTATAAAGAAACATTTTATGGTTTGTTGGTTGGTTGGTTTTGTTTTTATGGCATATCAACCTTGGCGAATCATTTATTGCCAACTAAATTTTATTTATTTATTACTGGTAATACCTTTTTCTTTCAACAATTTGTTTTGTTTTTTTTATATAAGTTTTGTGTCACGTAATACTTTTTCCTTTTTCAAGTAACAAGATTAGTTGGGATTTGTTTTTTAAGGGCAGGGTCCCCAAGTCCTACCCTGTTATTTAACCCATAACTGGAGGGAAAGGACGGATTAATACCTTTCCCAAGGGTACCAGAGCTTAAGTGAATGCAGGGTATTCAACTGGAATTCGAACTCAGCTCACCGATTTCTCTTTCCGAGCCAATATCCACTGCACCACAATGCACATTCATCACTAAACGCTTACAGCACCTGGTATTTCCAAGCAGTCACCCATTTAAGTACTGACCAGGCTCAACATTCATTTTATGGAAGATCATCAAGATTTATTTTACATCTAAGCAAGTCTGTTACAGTTAAAAGATAGTTATGAATTGGATGGTGAAAGCCATATATCAAAGGAGAAAATTTTGAGACGTGCTAGAATACTTTTTGCACTATTCAAAAGCATTTTTTTCCCCAAACGAAAGAAATAATTTAATTATATTGGTATTTATATTTGGTCCACAAAAATACATTGATAAATATTTAAGTTTCATTTTGAACCTGAATCTAAAATATCACTCAAAAATCTTTTGCAGTAATAACTTCCAAAATAGTCAATATGATAAAATAAAAAAACCAACATCAAAAAGACAATATCTGTTGCATCAGAAATAGATTTCAAGACAGCAAGTCTAGTTTTATATATATAAGTTTATCATAAAAACAGTTTAATGCAACACAAGAGCTGTTGTGTTTCAATACTATCTTATTAGCACTTCATCAGGCAGTGAAATATTTTTTCTGTTAGGAATCATTTAATAAAAAAAGCTTAAAACACCACATTTTTACCATATCCAGACAAAGGCGGGGGTAGATTTTCTGAGGGATTTTCTCAATGAACTAATAGAAAGCCAGGTTATGATGGATAGGAGAAATTTGATTGTAAGGTAAAAAAAGTGGGTAGAGACTTGAAATCCAGATGTTTTCTATATCATTAATGAAATAAAATGGTTACAGAATTTTCTTTGTCACTTTTTCACTACTTTAAGTGAAAAATAACTTAAAGACAAGGTTTTTTTATTTAAATACTCTGCATGTCAAACATATGTAGTTGGCTTAGTGAGTGATCTAACCTGTTAATTGAAACAAATTACCAGAAGATAGGATAATCAAATTTATGCTAGGGGATAGATTATAGATTATTTAGTTACATTAGGAAAAATGAACTATACTTTAAGGTATATTTTAGATGATGATGACAGATGGAAGTTACTTCACTACATTTATTCAGCAGGTTTAGTTTTGGGAATTTGATAAATTGTAATTTTTCCTGTAAACATAGAAATCATGGCTCATGTAAAAATTTAGAAGTTGTGCTCCCCCCCACCCACCATTTTATAGTAGGGTTTTTTTTTTAAATCTTAATTGCCAATAATAAGTAGAAAGTGATGTGCTATTGTGGTAAGTCTCATTATTAAAAGATGAGATGTGCAAATAATGGCGGGTTTTTAAAGTATTCTTGGTACAACCGATAAAGTTTTATTACTGTAGTTTTTTTCTATAGTAGAAATAGAGCATAGACAGACTATAGAGTCAGTTAAACATTTCTTTTGTGATAAACACTCAATAGGTTTTTGGCAATTGCATTGTGATCATTAATATTTTAGGATGTTGTTAATTGTTTAGGTTGTTACATTTATTTAAAATTCTAGTGTTATGTTTTTTGATGATCTTAAGGTTATCCAAACAGCTATAGCTCAATTTAAGAGTATTTCTTTTAAAATTTTTGCTAAGGATGTTATTTTTAGGGAAGTGATTTTCAACTAATTTGAGGAATTTATGCCCTAACTTAGTACTTATCTAGTTAAATGGGGGTGTGTACCAAATCATTTTTCTTTTTCAATTATTATTATTATCATTATTATTGAAGTAATTTCCATCTGTCATCATCGTTTAAAATATACTTAATTTTTCCTAATATAACTAAATCTATAATCCTCTAGCATAAATCTATTGATTCTCCCATCTTCTAATAATTTGTTTCAGTTAACAAGATAGATCACTCACTGTCAACTACATATGTTTGACATGCAGAATATTTTTAAAAAATCTTTCCATATTTGTCACTTTTTCACTATTTTAAGTGAAAAATAACTTTAAAAAAAATTCTGTAACCATTCATTTTTTCAGACTTGCTAAATGCTATATATGTATCATTCAATTTATTTCATTAATGACATAGAAAACATCTGGATTTCAAGTCTCTACCCACCTTTTTACCTTACAATCAAATTTCTCCCATCCTTCATAACCTTCCTTTCTATTGGTTGAGAAAAACCCCCAGAAAATCTAACCCACCTTAATTGTCTGGATATGGTAAAAACACCTAAATTACAATAGAACAGCCTCTAGAACAACTGAATCGGCTAGATGACATGCAATGAAAGTTAAGGACAATTATAAATTCTTAGAGACGGTCACTAACTCAACGGTAACATCTTAAGGAAAGCACAAATGACATTTCTCAACCATCTTAGAGAAGTGACTTTTCTTGCATCTTGTCAAAAGTTTTGTATAAAGTGAATAATTGTTTGTGAGTATCTTCAAATACCATGTCCTTTCAGAACGTTGGCTACCATGACTCACAGTAGATCCTTTTTTTTTGATACCTGTAAACTACCATATCTTGAGAAGTTGTTTTAAGCTTCTATATATAATGATTCCTAACAGAAAAAATATTTCACTGCCTGAGGTGCTAACAAGATAATACCGAAACACAACTAAACTATATAAACTATATTTTTATTATAAACTTATAATAAAAATTATTAACATATGTAATGCTCTACTAAGTATTGAGCAATCTTAATGAAGTAAATCACTACAGTGGGCTGCCAACCCATTAGTTTGTAGTTATATATATATATATCTATATATAAGCACATTTTCAAAATTTTAACTTTTTAAAAACTATACAAAGTACAACCATATTAATAATGAATATACATTAAATTAAGAAAATGTATCTTAGTTCTTCAAAATCCCTTTTGATATTACTGAAAAAAAAAAAAAAAAAAAAAAAAAAATTGGATGTGGGGGGTAGCTATGTTCCCAAGGACTGAATTTATTTCTTGGCGAACAAATACTGTGAAACTACCCTGTCCCAGCTGCTAATTAAAATGGGTTCACTCCTTTTCCATAAGAACTTTTAAGTTTGTTCAGAAGACAGAAAATTTCTTTACTTCTGGAATATATGCTGGATCACAAGTTAAACAGTGGATGTTATGCTAAATACTGCATATTCACAATATAAGTATATCACATACTATAAATTTTCACTTATTTCTCTTATGATACAAATGTTAATAATAGTGTAAAAATACAAATATTTTTCAGTAGAATTTAACAATATAGCATCATTATGGAAGAATACATTAAAGACAAATTGGCTTTAAGCAAAAGGCAACCTTTTTTCTTTGTAAATGGCCACATCTTAAATTTGAAGATTGGTTTTTTATGAACTAGGGAAACGTTATTTGAGCTGGGTAAAAAATGGCTAGTGTGAAAGAAAACGTTCAATATAAGAAAAAAAAAATGAAACAAGCATTAACAATAATAATGTGTATAAAACTAAGTTTATCATTCAAATTATTTAATGAGTTATATACCTCTGCAAAACAGTAAAATTTAATAAATCATAAGCTTATGTACAGGACAAGTGCTGAAAAGTTTTCAGCCTGATAAAAAGAAAAGAAAAAAAAATAAAAAAAAAATGAAAACTTCTATTTTACCATTTAATCAAATATTATTTAGGCCATGATTTTTCAGCCATCTTTTATTATGAACAAAAATGCCGAGAATGATGATCAAAATACTAATAGTGAAATTTTAAAGGTTTCAGTTCTGTACACTTTTATAGAACAACCATCTATATTTTTTTTTTACAATGACAACACATCTTAAAAAAAAAAAAAAAAAAAAAAAAGATGACAAATGAATGGAAAGAAATAATTATATTGTTTGTATACTGTAAACTAAGTTAAAACAATATTTTTTATAAATATGCTTTAGCAGAATTAATGAAAATTAAAATAAAACAATTACACTCAAGATAAATGCTCTTCTGTGATAACTCTTCACACTTGCATCATATATATATATATATATATATATATATATATATATATATATATATAGCTTGTAGCTATCATTCAAAACATAGCAACTAATCTTGACCTCTTGACATAGTAAATAATAAATACAGGTGACTAGGAGTGTACAAATAGTAAGTAAGCATTTGTAGTAACATGCTTACCCAGCAGCTGAAACAATATGTTAGCCAACTGTTGTTGTTGATAGCAACTGCAATACTATACAAGCCATCTTTAGAACAAAGCAAAAAAAAAACAAAAAAACAAATAGTAGTTTCATTTAGGAAAAAACAAATCTAACCATATACATTAATCATCATACAGAGTGAGATGGATAAATTTCCATCTAAATTATGCAAAAATGAAAATAACACCAACATCTCATATTTATAAAAACCGCACAAAAATATCTAGAAATAATAAATTGTAAATTTATTCAACCACTGCCTCTAGACAACTTTGGAATCTACTGCAACTCTTCTGGATAACCTCCTTGTTTAAGTTGGTGAATGCTGCCATAATCCTTGCCTTCAGTTTATCTTTGGTATTACAAGGAGTTATTTTGGTCTCTCACTCAACTGTTCCCCACCTACAATGATCAAGAGGGTTACAGCCAGGGTAGTTAGGTGGCCAAATATAAAGAGTGATGTAATTGTCTGACAGCCATGACTGGGGTCTCATGCTTGTGTGAGATGGTGCAGAGTCTTGTTGCCAGACATAGGGTCTTTCAGCAGCCACCCTTTTGACTCAGGGTAGCATTACCCCCTCAAGGCTTTTGTGTTGAGCCTGAGGCTCTATGGAGAGATGAATGAAGGCATAACATCAACATCACTCCAAACATTTTTGTAATCACAATTAAATCCATCCAAATCTCTGCACTGCCCTCAGATTGACACCTAAACACTCTGAAATGTTCATATTAGAGTTTCCACAAATTAAGAGCATGCCAATTTTAAATTTCTGGTAGTGTGAATTGCATCATTGTGCTTTTTCTCACAGATGGTGCCTAACTGATCCTACTATATTGTGAAGATGACAAAATAAAAAAATATGCATGCATGAAATTACAAATATACAATGGCAACAACTTACCCATAGAACCCTGTATTTATAACAAATTTGATATAGAAAAATTCAAATGTCATTTTATTTTCTATATTAATTTTATAAATAAGCATTATAGCCTAAACTTAAGAATATTAATTTTACTTTCTAAATCAGATAAAATATAAACAAAATAAGTGAGCTTTAATATTTTCTGATAAAACACAGATTGATAGCAAGCTTACATCACATTTCAGAATATTTTAAACTCAAATGGGTTATTTTGGCAAAGCAACAATTACAAGTCTTTATGCAGAGCAAGAAACATTTTTCTGTACTTTGTAATAAAGTAACAAGAAGATATGGATAAAAAAAGGAGCCTCCATTCTATTTCAACAGATTAAAAAATGTTCAAGCAAAAGAAAAAAATTAAAGTCTATCACTAATTAATAGTTTTACATTTCAAACTATTGTAAAAGTGAAATTATAGTTCTAATAAAATTGTCATTTTTTTGTTTTTTGTTTAAACAATTGCATTATGTTTATAATTGTGTGAAAGATTAGTTTTTAATACAAAATGAACTAAGAATCAATATTACAATAACGGATTTGGTTTTGAAAGTAAAATTCACTCCTTTTTTTCTTTTAAATGGGCTTTACATATCATCCTATCTGAAGAGAAAGAATTTCTGATACCAACCTACTAAATGTACAAGCTGGCATTAAGTATACAATCATGTGCATTACATTAATGTTTATGAGAGCTTATTAATTTGTGATAAATAACTGTTTCTAAAAGATATCAGAGTTAAATTTAATGATTAATATTATAACCTTCAACTTGACCTCACTTAAGTTTTACCTGCATGAGTGTCAGAACTGAGTATGAAAAGTCAGGTGGGTGTATAGCAGCAGCTTCTCTGTACACTTTGCACAGATATATCAACACAATGAAGTGGTGCAGGTGTGTGTATGTATTTAGGCATCAAAAACTGTTTTAAACATGATAAACAATACCAACAATTATATCTTTTGTTTGTTTTTTTTTAACTAAGCTTTTCCCAACTAAGCGGTTTCAGATCAGAATTAAAATTTCAAGTTTTTTTTTTTTATCCAAATACTTTGATGGTCACTACAATGTTATATGTAATACATAACTTTTGATAAATGTAGTGGGCATCAAATCATACTATTTTAATAAAAGCAAAAAGAAATTAAAGACAGAACTTGTTGATATTGTTTAACAAAATGTTTAAAAGAATTTTTGCTGCCTAAACACAAATGTCATATATTCGCAGATAGATCTGTTTCACTGTATCACAGCTCATCAGTATGGTTAGACATCCAATTGCTTTTACCCAGCGTTGAAACCCAACAGAATTGGCGTCAGTCAGCAATTTTACCTGAGCTATGGGCACTATATATATGACATTAAAAATTTTAAAAATGCACATATTTGAGTATTTTTTCCAATTTATCTCTTATACAGAGTGTAGCAGGAATACCTCCCACATAATGGTAAGACATTAGTGGCAATAGTGTCTTCATCCAATTAGTCTTACTATGTTCTGTGGTATTTGAGTGCTTAAATTTTGTTAAAACAGTTTGAAATTGCTTATTTTTTATATATTTTACTTTTCTTTTTTATTCTGCTGCTGTACCAGCTGGCAATGCATGGATGCTTTTTGGGATTGATCTGTGTGAGTCCCAGCTCCCATTTAATATATTAGAATGTTAGTTAAAAATTGCACGGTCAAAAAGCTCTGTTACTAGCCAATTCAACTACCCAAACAAGTTATTCCGATCAAAAACATTAAAGAAATTAACTTAACAGTTGAATAATATAACTGAATAATAATATTTGCTGTGTCATGTCATGCATGAATAGGTGGTTGTCTCTGCAAGCATCTCCCAGGGACAACCCTGATACCACTATGCCGCAGTCTGCATCAGTTCCTTTCTCACATGTTAAATTTGACGATCGCCTGCTACTACAACCCTAGGCCTCTTCTTACGAAAAAGACACAACATGACTATAAGCAATCAAAGACATAAAACTAAACAAGCCCAACAAAAAGACACCAAAACCCCTTAACATTTCTTTCTCCAACATCCGTGGTATTCACACCAACATTTGCAGTGTGGAATCTTCCTCAGCAAAATGTCCCCAGATGTCCAAGCTCACTGTGAATCTCTGCAATCCCCCGACTGATTTCTCGATTCCTGGTTACCTTCCTCTCTTTAGGAAAGACTAATGTCCACATGCATGGCCTGGGAGTTCATGTTCATGAACATCTCTTGCTGGCTAAGGAACTCTCTCAAATCTCTGAGACCATTCTTACATGTGTATCTCTCATTAATAAACTTAGTCAGATATCTCTTTCTCTACCACCCATCTTCCTCTCATGGCTGTTGCATGCTAGATAGTATTGCTGACAATATAGACAAGGCTATTTACTTATACCTGTATGCAAATATATTTGTGTTCAGTGAGTTTGATGTCCATCATGCCAGGTGGCTTAAATACCGTCACTGACCTCACTGACATCCAAACCCTGAACTTCTCAATCACTTAATCTCTCATGCAAATGTTTCCCCAGTAACCCTGAAAAACACTTCTCTTCTAGATCTCTTTACCTCTATCCCTGATTCATTTCATGCAGTTCTGCTCTCTTAGCAACTCTGATTATGTGGTAGTGTCTGTAAACATCTGTTTCCGCTCCCAAAACAGAAGTGCTCTCCTTTAACCACCATAGAGAATCTTTCCTGCCTGCCATCAGCATACTGATGCTAATCTCCTGGAGAGCAACACACTGTGCCTTCTTGGACTCTTTTTCAACTGATCTCAAGTAGAATGATTACATTGAATCAATACCTGTATCTACTGCTGGAATAGTTAGGTCACTGTGTCGTGCCAGAAGATTCTCATCAGAATCCTCCTTGCACATTTATAAATCTACCATTTTTCCAGGCACTGAATACTGTTGCCATACCTGGTCAAGTTCTCCTGTTATTCATCTTAATGATCTTAAAATCCAAAGAAGAATTTGCAATCTACTCAATCTTGACTTGGCATCTCAACTTCAGTCATTTTTTCACTGACATGATGTGGCTTTTCTTCAAATATTTTCATGGCAACTGCTCTGACAAACTCCCTCCCCTCTGGTACCCCAACCACAGACATTTAAGCATGCTATGAGATTAGCATCTAGGTCCCACTTTTTTACCAGTGAAATAGTTAAATGTAACCTTACTTCTACACTAACAATTTCTTTTCTTGCATTTCATTCCTGTGGAACTCACTTTTGTTTCCTTGTTTCATTGATAGCTACAAATTCCAAAAATTTAAATGCATTGTCAATTGCCATCTTCTATTTTCTTGAATTCCGATCATCTTTTAACCTTTCTCTAATACCCACTGTGCCCAGTCTTTTCTCTCACTGTAACCACCTACATACTAATGGCAGTCCTGCCTTGCTTGGGTGAAATGATATGATTGGAGAAAGAAAAAGATTTTAGGAAGGTATTTCTGTTGCACTTTGTACATACATAGTAAATCTTTCTTTTGAGGTGAGGACAAATTTCATGTTAATAGTAATTATTCAGAGATAAGTACCTTATTGTTAGGCTCTATATATTAGAATCAGTGTTCTATATTTTACAAGCAACTTGCATAGTGAAATTAAAAGTATTTTAATAGAACTGTGTTTTTATTTGTTTTCTTTATCTATGAGAAAGCTGAGAAGTTGTTGGTCTATCCATTTCTTAAAATTTATCTTAGGGCCTTTCCTTAACCATGTTAAGAAATTTCAAATGCCTTCTCATATATATTTTTAAACATGTGAATAAGAAAATTACAAAGCAAAGACAACACTAAACTAACATTTTTTTTTTTTTTGCAATAAGTACACAAGACTGTCCCCCTTGACAGGTATCAAAAAATTTAAAAATTCATAAGCATCTTTCATATAACAAATACAGCTAAGACTGAAAAAATATTCAGAACAGAATGGAATTTTAAGTAATTATCGGTGAATTAAAAATGGATTCATACATTACTCGACTTCAGAGTAAATCTAAAATTGAGTGAAGAAAAGACATAATTATATTGAATTTATTTAAGAGCATCTTTTCAGATCATATCAATATAGAAAATGAGCCTATGAGAAATGCATTTTAAAGCATAATATCAAGGATTATATTTTGAGTGGGTTATTTTGCCGAGAGGGAAAAAGCATGCATAAGTGTAGATTTCATGAACAGCAATGTCTTAACTTGCTTTAAAAAGTTTCAAGTTATTAATATTTTCTTTAAATAAAAGCAATATGAAAAATCATTTCAACATCACCATATATATATAAAAACATACAGACTTTTAATTCAAAATCTTCCTGAGGATAATCTGCTTAAAGCAGTTATTTTTACTTTATGCTATCCATTTCATAAAATAGTTGACAGCAATACATGGACCACAGGAAGAGATGAAAAAAAAAAAAAAAAAAAACTATATATGTGAACATGAATTCATGTCCGTCCACACACCCCCACCAATACGGTTATACCAATCTAACAAATTCTAAACTTAAATTTTAATTCAGTAAATTGTAATGCATGTTTTCAACTCATAAAAGTAAAGATTCGTTTATTTTTTATTTTTTTTTATGAATGAGTAAACTTGTCATAATATTAAAAAGAAAAGTTGTTCAACAACTTCCCTGTAAACAATATAAGATACTAATACCAGAATAATTTCTATTGACCTGATATATATTCCAATTTCAGCTAACCTGTAAATAATCAGAGGTTCTGAGTTGGACAAAAAAACTGAATATAAACAAATACATTTGAATAGTAGGAAAATTTCACTTTTGTCTCCATGAACAACTGTCTTCAGTAAATTTAAATCTCAATTTATAACTATTACAATGACATTCAGGAATATTATTAAAGTCTTAGTAAGACTAAGAGAGAAAGAGCTAAATACTGTACAGTCTGAGATCTCACCCCAATTTTAGTTAAATTTGACACAAGACACAAAACATTTCATACAGCAGTTTAGAGCTTTAATACAATATTGGTCTAAAGAAACTATTTTATTAGTCATAAAATGCATAGATCATTTCAAGAAAGATGATTGTACAACACAAGGGATTTTTTTTTTTTTTATTAATGACAGACATGTCATATGATGAAAAAGAAGCTAGAATCTTTCTTTTTTCATGATGAATTTATTCTTATAATAAAAGTATTATAATTTGCATATCCAGCTGGCACATAGGCCATATTAACATCAATCTTACTGCCTAAGAAAGACTTACTAACAGAAATATAAATTTTTATAATAGTCCAACATCATATTCAGTGCAGTTACATTTTATACTAGTTTTCTTTAGAGCTGTGTATGATAAAAAACAATTGTAAAGAGAAAACTATAATACAAAAAGAATGCATTGAACATCAGTTTTGACTATTAACAGATGTCTAGTAATTAATAATTAAAGTTGTTGGTTGGTTGTTTTGTTTTAGGGCACATCAACCTCGGTGGGTCATTTATTGCCAACTAGATTTTATTTATTTATTGCTGGTAATACCTTTTTCTTCCAACAATTTACTGTTGTTTTTTTTTAATATAAGTTTTGTGTCTAGTGATACTTTTTCTTTTCAAGTATCAAGATTCACTGGGATTTGTTTTTAAGGGTAGGGTCCCCAAGTCCTACCCTATTATTTAACCCATAACTGGATGGAAGGGATGGATTAATACCTTTTCCAAGGGTACCAGTGCTTAAGTGAATGCAGGGTATTCAACTGGAATTCAAACTCGGCTCACCGATTTCTCTTTCCAAGCCGAGATCCACTGCACCACAATGCACATCAGTCACTAAACGCTTACAGCACCTGGTATTCCCAAGCAGTCACCCATCTAAGTACTGACCAGGTTCAATGTTGCTCAACTTTGGTGATCGAGCGAGAACCGGTGTATTCAACGTGATATGGCCATAAGCAACAATTTAAGTAGACCATTTTACATTGAACATAATAATAATAGTTATTATAACTAATTTTTTTTTTCTTTATAGTCTTGAATATAACAAACTGAAGTTATCCTGACAAATATAAATGGAGACTTAATAACAAACACTTAATATTTCTCAGAGGTTATTTATAGATGAAACCATGTCAGCTACAATATCCTTTCAGTCAATGATGAGCTTGTTGCAACCTAAAAATGTTACTGGATGAGAAATAACCAAAATGGCTTTAAAATGAAAATAGTAATCTTTATAACATCAACAAAATACAATACTTGCCAGCTGTGTAAAGTAGATAACTACTGCTAGTGGTGAACTGCTAGACAGCAATATAACCCCCTTAAAATAGTGCCCAACATATTTATGAGGATTGGGATATACCCATTAATGTTCATAGGTATGTATATAATAGAGATTTACTTTAAAATCACAAGAGCACAAAAAAACAGCAAGGAGAAAAAAAAACAAACTTGCTTTTTAAGTGTTCATAACCAAACTTTTATATGAGAAAAAAAATTAGTTTGTTAAAAATAGTTATAAGATACACTATGTCTATTGGTTAAAGTGCTCAATATCAGTAAGCAAATATTAATGTGAACATGGAAGCCAACACCCAGAGGTGACAGTCAGCTTTATGTCATCAAATTCACTTTTAAACTATCTTATGCCAAAATATAGGCATTGTAAAGAATTCTAACATATTGAGATGATACCAAAGTTATTCAGTTATTCATTACAACTTTAGATACAAATAATTAGCATTAAAAAGTTAAAATGTATAAAAATAAAATGAAATTACTGAATAATCTATTTTATGTAAGACCTATCAAAAAATACTTTAGAGAAATTTAAATGATTTTTTTATTATATATTTCTAATGAATTAATGCATGTTTCTTTTATAATCCAACATTTTTATTACTTCAAACATTTTTAGTGAATACCCATACTCGAGTAGATGCCAAGTTTTATTTTAAATAATGTTTATTCCGTCTACAAGCCTGCACAGATGAGAAAACTTAGGACTCATTTTCTTTAATAATGAGATAAAATAAATCCTGTTTAAAATAGGGCATTTATGTAAATACAGGTACCCACTAAAAATAACATTTGTATATGAGATTTGTGTGTTTGTTATTCACAAGAAGGCTATTTTACTAAATGTTCATCCAATACAAAACCCAAAAGCTACTCAAACAAGAGGTTACTAAAATGAGGTTCTTGTATGAATGTGGGAAACGAAATAACTATATTTATGAAGAAATGTAATGGTCGACCATAGATTTGGACAGGTTAAGATTATAGTGTCCAGAGAAGCATTTCAGTTCCATAAATTAGCAGCTCTTAGGAAGAAATTATCTGAATAAAACTTTCTTTTTACCAATGGAATACAATGGGGATGAGGATGGTTCACTCCTGTGAATATGGCATAGTGAGTCTTGACAAAGTGTCTGAACAGGTGGAACTACAGAATGTATGTAAGGACATTTTCCTTGGAAATATCAATAGAGTACCAAAATTTGCAATGGTGCACTTGTGAGAGAGAGAGAAGGGATGGAAAATCATTCAGTTAAGTGCCATATGTGAAACACGCTTGGGTGATCATGTCTCAAAAGAGACATGACAGACTGGGCAGAATATTTTCCTGCAGTAGATTGCCATTGCTTTCTGCGGTAGATTGGTTGCCAGCCAATGTTATAGAACCCAATCTATCCTGTTATTTAACCCATAACTTGAGAGAAGTGACGGATTAATACCTTTCCCAAGGGTATTTGCGGGTAAGTGAATGCAATGAATTCAACTGGAATTTGAACTTGGCTCTCCGATTTCACATTCCGAGCTGATAACCACTACCCCACAACACACATTCCTGACAATTAGCAAATTCAATTGTCATATCATTAAATACAAATTTTAATGTTACAATAGCTATTTTCATTCATTCATAAGCTGGCAATAATGATTACATCTTGTCCTGATTGGATAATAATTATGAACTAGTATTTTCTAGTTCTTTCAAGCATGTTAATCAATTGTGCAGAAAACCTGGATAGTAGAGTCTTGTTTCACCCTCTACACACACCCTCAGTAACAAGTTTGATTAATTTACAAACCAAATTTAAACATCTCAGAAATTTCTGATCAAAGGAAAAAAAAACATTCAATTTCTTTAATTATTAATAATATAGATATTATTCCTTATCACAGACAAAATCTACTATAGAAATATGAGAGAGAAACTTGAAAATTAATACTTTCTGTATATTTTTTTCCTATAACAAAGCTTGAATATTCCCTATTAAAAATTTATAACTTGTTTTGCCTTTTTGCAGATGGCAATCTGGTAAAATAATATCTGGTATGAAAATGTGTATAAAGCAGAGGTAAATCATGGAATTCCTCTATGCCCAAAAAAAAAATGGCACTCATTTATATTCATCCTCACTTGTTGAACATTTATAGGAACCAAATAGCAACGTGAGTATGATGAGATAATGGATAAAATTGTGGAAATATGGCAACCACAATTTTTTGGCAGCCATGCACAGCTGTCAGCACTTGAAATGTTCATCACTTGCAGAAATGCATAACAAATGGTGATCATGCGCAAAAATTGTTTTTTTTTTTCTTTTTAGGTAAAAAAAAAAAAACTTACTCTAATAGTTTTGGGTCATGGAAAAGAGTAGATCTCTTTCTCCTCCCTTTTTGTGTGTTGTCACAACCTTTGTAATTACTATTGTGAATGAAAATTTTAGTAAATTTCTTTAATGAGATTTACCTGCATTTTAATAAACAGCAATATCCAACACACACACACACACACACATATATATATATATATATATATATATATATATATATATGGTCTGTCTATGAAACGTTAGTGTAAGGATGCTGAGTGACAAATTCTATATTTGTATTAATCATATATATATATATCATCCACAGACAGATCTGTTTAGCTGCATCACAGCCCATCAGTACGGTTAGACATACTATTACATCTAGCCAGGATTGAAACCCGACCGAATTGGCACTCGGTAGAAAGCGAACTTTTAACGTGTTATATACAATGTAAGATATGCCAGTAGCTAAGAATGTTCAAATTCATTACTGAATGAACGATGCATAGATGCTTGAGTAGCTACTGTTTTTTTTTTTTCAAAGTCTACCATTCCTCCACAGTGCTCAATCAGGCTATATTAATGGCTTATCAACTCTGTAGGATATTTACTGCTGAAACATTTGATTTTAGGAAGTCACTTGTAGTAACTGGTATTACCAAGCAGTCCCCAGTAGTGACCAGGCTCAACAAATTCAACAATTGTAAAATTAGATATATATTAGACAAGTTTATGTGTACAAAACAGCACTTTTACTCAGATAAGTACCTGCGCACTCTGTCATGGTTCAGCATTGCTCCTTGGCACCATCATTGTAGTGTATATACATCTTGCCTAATTTTGTATTTCCAAGTGGATGTAGCAGCCATGTCCCTTGACTGTTCACTTTGACATTAGATGTTCCACTTGTTAATTCATGCTTTCCTTAGCATGACAAGAGAAAAAAAACACACAGAAAAATTCACAATTCATTACTGTATATGATAGTGAAAACTAGAGTAAACACTGCAGTTTACTTAAAACTTGAAATATTTACAATAAAATAAAGTCTACAATAATTACATCAGTCAAATTAATGGTCTTACATTTGGAATGTAAAATTTGATTTAAAATAAAAAAGTCATTTGGAAATGCAAGGGAAGATCAAAAACTAAGATTATCACATCAGAAACTAACTTGACTACTCAATGAGTATAAACGAACTATTTCTGAATCAAATAAAATTACTTCAGAGTACAATAAATCACTTCCTAGTTAAATAGTTCATATCTGGCAGAAAGCCTAGATATACCACTTGAGTTACAAGTTGTACTTGCAATTACTGCCAAGGGTTATAGCATATTTCTTAAAGTTGCATATTGCCAGTGCATAGTATTCAAAGGTTACACTCTCCAATCATCTGACCTCTGACAATCACATCTGTATTCATGCCAATATTTTCAGCCTACACAATTAACATCTACAGATGCTAAATTGCACTCTCTCCATACCAGTTGCTACCAATGCCAAATCTCTTAACATAATTTGCCCCATTTTACTGTGTCATTTGAAATAACAAAATCTTTTTATATCCATTATAAAAATTAATTACATTTAAGTTTGTGAAAATGCTGGAAAGTTCTCAATCCAACTAAAGATCCCGAAAAAAATGCTTACATTTTAGGAAGTGAATCAAACCAGAGAATTTTTCAATATCCACTCATAACCATTTACAGATTTCTTATACTAAGCCATTTCATAACTGTAGAAATTTTAAAACTGAAATTATAAAATGTACAATTTAACTTTTGCTAAAAAGTTAATTATGTCTTATTTAACACCTTTATTCCCCCCACCCCACCAACACATCCCAGAAAAGCCACATTTTACTTTCAAATACATCTTTCAGATACCACATCTTTGATCTTAGGAGTTTGTTTCAAAACAATGCAACACACAGGAGAATTTTTATAGGTTCCTTTAATGAACACAATATAAATAAAAATTTATACAAAAAGATATTTCAAGACATGTGTCACATGTTACCTTAGGGTTAAATAAACTTCAAATTAGAAAATTAAAAATCTAACCTCACTCCCCAGACATATATTTTCAAAACTGGCACATGACAAACATACTCTTATTAAAAAAAAAAAAAGTGTGTATATATAATTTGCTTTAATTATAAAGAAAGAGTACTCTGTAGAAGAGGTAACTCATTTGTAGATGTAAATAGTACAAAAAGAAACCAGTGGAATCACACACAACCTGATGATCAATTAAGGTATGAAATTGACAGTTGCCATGCAATGTTGATTTTGATATAAATTATTGCTGAAATAATGAAAAATTTTAATTCATAAATTTATGAATATTTACTAAATTAAAATATATGAAACAACTATAAAAAAAATCCTTATTTACCATTCTATAAAGTTTGAATTAATTGACAATTAGCCAATGTTTTGCCACCATTCCAACAACAGACTAAATAAACAATCTAAAAAATAGTGTTTATTAATTTGTTGTCAATTATCAAAAACTAAATGTATAAATTTACTTTCATATCTCTAGGTTTTATTACAACTCTAAACATCACTTAAAAACAAACATTACTGAAGAGTAAAAAGTCAGTCAGTTAAGTGCCATGCGCGATACACGCTTTGGGCGATCATGTCTCGAAAGAGACATGACTGACTGGGCAGAAGATTATCCCGCAGTAGGTTGCCATTGCTTTCTGCGGTAGACTGGTTGCCGACCAAGGCTATAGAACCCAATCTGTCCTATTATTTAACCCATAACTGGAGGGAAGAGACGGATTAATACCTTTCCCAAGGGTATTTGCGCGTAAGTGAATGCAAGGAATTCGAACTCGGTTCCCAGATTTCTTGTTCCGAGCCGATATCCACTGCGCCACATACAATAAAAGCGATGTGACAGGGTAAAAACTGTCCTTTTGACACTTTTTTTTTTGTGCACAAAGGCCCATGTTTACCGGATATTTATCTCATCTTTTTCTGTTAAAGTTTGAAGATAAATATTAAATGTTTTAGGGAATTTATTATTCCAAAATATGTATATTGGAAACTAAAATTGAACAATGAAAATGTAATTGAATAGAATTAAAAATTTTAATTATACTTTTTTTTAAAAGTGTATTTTATACAGCAAGGATGAAGACACACTGAATACAACTCCCCAATTATGATAATGATGATAGAAGTGAAAAACCACATTCAGGAAAAAGTGGTAAGCATAATATATGGATGCTATATCTATACATAGTGATCATACACTCTTCCTCAACAACTAAAGATGGCAGAGTTGCAATATACAAAAAAAGGTTAACTGTTGGTGCTGAAGAATTACAAATGTTCCTGAGTAGATATCTGCAACAGGGATTAGCTAGCAACCCTAGCAGACTTCAGTCTCCAAAGACTGACAGATGTCTTCAGTAGTGATTATGCTAATGCAGACAATCTTTAACTGCTATCATTAAAATAGATTTCCAAAGATTTAGTTTTTTTCTGATCATTTTGATTCCTTACTTGAATTGTAACTGGAATCCTTGCACTCTACTGATAGTAAATTCAACTCTCACTGGCTTCTCCAGAATGTAGCCTTGCTCCAGTCTTGACAGCTCCAATAATCCAAATCCGCTATTATTTTTTATTTTTAATAGACAAGATTCTTAGAAGGCAAATTAGATAATTCATTTTAATGTACCAAAGCAGCACATAAGAAAACAAAAAAACATTTTACAAAAGATAGTTATCTATACATAGAAAAAGATTGTGAAGAGAAAAATTGGAAGTTATCAGAAAAAAAAAAAAATCTAAGTGCTTTACCCAATTTCAGAACAATGAATCATCAACACACAATACAGCAAACTTTGTGCTGAGATAGATATGAACAGATGGCTAAAACTTACATTTTAAATGTTTTTATAATATTCATTCTTTTTCTTATAGAAAATAAAGGAAGAAAAGAAAAAAAAAAATTGCTGTTTGGTGAGCATTTAAAGTTTGGGGCCAAGAACTTTCCAGTAAGCATGCATGCAATTATTCTCTCTAATCTACCTATGCATCTTCATCTGTATAGTAAATCATAAAAAGGGGGTTTAAGAAAGAAAATCAAATATAAAGAAAATGTAAGTGAAGACTTATAATACCACATGCTTTTAAGTTAGATTATTAAAAAAGTAGACATGCTGATATAGCAACCATCATTAAAAGATTTTTCATCTGACATTACTTACTGCATGCTTGCAATTTTAATATTGTCATCTCTTATAATACTGACAACATAAAAATACTACTCTCAAAAAGTAAAAATAAAAAATAAGTTAATATTTTACTGCAATTCAAACATATTCAGTATGAAATGCCACTGGAATAAAAATTGGTCTTAACCTTTTGCATTTCAAGTTATTCCTGTCTTCAGACATTAGATAAGTTTTCAATACAGTTATTAGTAATGATTAACCAGAACAGCAAATGTTAAACAAATGTTGCTATCTAATACAACAGTATCATTTTATGGTACCTAAATGGCAAAAAGCTTTTTTTCTGCTGCATCATATTTGGTCAATATGGCAGTTGAAGTTAAGGGAAGAAAATAAATATTAAAAAAAAAAAAAAAAAAAAAAAAGAGCAATGAATCATGAATCATATTTAGTATTAGCTCTGGTTGGTTGGCAAAAAGGTTTACTTGAAAGGAGGTTCAAATGCATTCTTACTTGCCACATTTTAGTAAAATAAAAGAAATTAAATTAAAAAAATAAAATAAAGATAAAAAAATCCTCAAATTCAACTTTATTCTTCTGTATACAAATGCATTCTATCAGCAAAATGTTATACTATGCATTAGCTAAAAAGGATTTAACCAGAAAATCCTGCCATACAATAAACAAACTACAAATAGTAAAAAACTGAAACTGGCCAGGAATGTTCAAAGAAAATGAAAAATAGAAAACATCAACAGGCCACAAACAGGAATATGAACAGTTAATAACCAATATAAAAACCATTTGCAAATTTTGTTTATTTTTAAATTTAAGCAGAAAAGAAAAAATGTTTATTCTCAAACAAAGTGAAAATTTTCATATCACTAAAGCTACAGAAGAAAAGAAAAAAAAAGGCATTGCAGATATATTAAAATTTTTAATAGAAAAATTAATTTCCCTAGATTGACACCTCTTCATTTTTTGCTTAGAGCAAAATGAATTTTCAACTATTCTTAGTGACTTGAAACAAAACAGTTGATTAAATCAGAAATTTCAGCACTTTACAAGTAACTAAAAATGCCACTTGAGACTGACAGCTGATTTAAAAGCATCTATATACACATTTTAACAGGGAAAAGAACACAATGTTTAAAAAGATTTGTTACTGCACTATGACAAAAAAATAAAATAATACTACTCAATTGTCATGAAATTATAATCAAATGTTTAAACAAAGTGCAGAGCAATCAACATTTTGCTTCAATGCCTCAACACTTGGTACCAAGATGACTCAGCTACTAAAAATTACACTTTTCAGTTTTTTCCCCCTCTCCACTTACAAACATCTGAAACTTTGAGGATGGATAGAAAAAAAATACAATTAAACAGAGCAGCAAGATCAGGTTTCACTTCTCAGGTACAAAAATGTAGTTGCATTTTGTGTAACAGCAACCTCACCCTCCCACAGTATCCTCAGAAATACTCTTTGTTCATTTGTTATACAACACAAAAAGTAAAATGAATAAAACCAACTGCACAAAATGACATTAAGAAAAAAAATTATTGTGAGCACTTAGCTTGTTTCAGATTTCTGAAACTTACATTAGAAGCACATAAGTCACTGAAACTGTCCCAATGAAGCAATATTTGGTAATCATTTCAACTGCTATGAAAAATAATGGTTATATCAACCAAAAAAGAAATTTTATTTAAGAAGCATATATAACTTATAATTTGTGTTTTTTTTCTTCTTTCCTATTTTTTTTTATGAGGAATACACTGAAAATACCATTTATTTAAATGCAAACTACAACAGAAAGAAAGCACTGGATAGAGCAAGAAATATGAATTTATTGGCGGAAGGGTTCAACATTTACTGCCATCTTATCAACATCTACTTCTGATGTTATATGTTGACCCACTCATGCAGGATTGTACAGTGGTCACAGGACAATATTAAATGGAGAAAGGCCCAGTTATATATATATATATATATAACTGAAAGAATGTAAGGTTTGCTTGAGTTCATGATTATTGGAATTCAATATGATAAAAGAAGTTAATTAGTTTTGAGAATTTCAATGAGCCAAGGTGTTTCTTAAGGAATTATCCCTGAATATTTACTTAGAGATAATTTTGTGTGACTAGATATGACAGTATCCACCTGCTACATTAACCAAGTTAGGCCAAAACATATCAAGTATTAAATTACTCTGATAAAAGATTTTCTTTAAAAATCTTTGCGATCAAGTAATTTACATAAAAACCTTCCCATCAGATTGGTGAAATCTATTAGGTAAAATAATTATGAGGGAGGGGGGTGCTAAAGTCAGCCAGTGAGCTGTGTGGCCTCTTTCAATAAACTAGTGGTTATATATATATATATATATATATATATATATATATATATATATATATATAAGTTTTGTTTTTTTTTTAAAGTAGATTATCAGAATTCTTTCAACAACAAAGGGGATTCCTAGAGAATGTAAATTATTGGTCAAATCATACCACTACATTATTGGTGACAAACTGGTAAGCTGAATTCAATTGTTAAGTGCATTTTAGGAAGTACTGCTGAAAGTGCCAGAAAGAAAAATGCATGGAGTGCAAAATCATAGCAGCAGCCATAAGGACAGGCCACAAGAATATCATCTCCAACCTTTAAAAAAAATAAGAGAACAAGAAGACAGGACTATTCTAGCATCATCATAGTTGTGAACAAGCAATTTAAAGTTTTTACTGCATACTAGTGTTAGAGTCACATTAAGTTTTTCTGATCTTAATCGTTATTCCAAGAGTTCAGTCAATCCCAGGAATCTGTAAACCTTGTTTCATTGAAGTTTATGTGACAAGAGGCTGAATTGGGTTTGGGAAGTTTCAAGTTTATGTATGAAATATCTCCAAGTCTTTATGATCTAAATAACATGAATGGAGGTGTCTCATGCTCAAAATGTTATCAAATCAGAGAATGGAAAAAACTGACCAGCATTTCCACACACAGTGCTATAGCTATGCCAGAAATGAAAAAGAAATGTTATACAATGAATTTTTCCCCTTTAGATACATTTATAGGTAGTAGAGTATAGGCACATAGGTATATGAATTTACACAATAAAGTGTGTATGTATGCTTAGGTATAAAAGTACTAAATCAAATAGAGACAAACAAATCTGAGTGGTTAACCATTAAAGACAGATAAAAGTTTTAGAAAGTTGTCAATAGATAACCACCATCAAGGGCTTAAGAAAAGGTAAAAGCCTCTCCAAACCCCCTTTTTTTTCTTGGTATCATGCCTAATTGATAAAAATGCATATCACACAAAGATCTTTTTCAAGCTTGGGCAATGAAAGGTACTTGTGACGATTTGGAGTTTATGCATACAAAAACTTACAGGTGAATGGTTGTATAAAAAAAGGAGGCAAGGTAATTTAGAAAGCAGCTTTTTTCTTCTTTGGGTAAACACTATAGAATGGCAGAGCAAGGTTTAGAGAGATAAAAGACAAAATTTAATGAGAGATAAAAACGAAGAGGAACTTGTGAAAAGCAATGATCACCCCCATCCTGAAAGAACATGGCACAGAGAAGGATCTATCCTGTGCTGCCTGCAGTTTTAATACTGTCAGCCATCTGTTTAAAAAAAAAAAAAAAAAAAACAAAGAAAGAAAAGCAACATGGAAGAATTCAGACTGTTGGTTAGAGAAGCTGTTTGAACATTAATTATAAGGTCACATGAGAAAATACAAATGTGGCAAAGAGATGAGTACATCAAACAAACACATTTTTATATACATATGTTACATTTTATGTCATAACCAAGGGTTCTTGACCCAGAAGTTAACACAGAAAAATAGGGTGTACTGTTACATTTTGTGACTAGCATAGTGTTACAGTGGATGAATAAAGTGATTAATTTTGTAGCAATCTTATAAATAAACAAAATTTTGATACTAAAAAAAAATTACATAGTCAACAATTTTTGATTAGTAGTTTTTCTTGAATACAATTATCCAAAATGTAACTGCTTTTTTTTTTTTTAATCATCTTAGAGAATCTTTCTCACCTTCCGTCTTTAGGAGAGGAACTCATCACACCTTTTTGGGCTGCTGCTAGGTTGGTTCACCATGTCATGCTAGACAATTTTACTCACTAGAATCTATCTTACACATCTATAAGTCTACTATTAATCCAGACATTGAATATTGCTGCCACATCTGGTCTAGTGTATTTAAAGATTATTGATAAAATCTAAAGAGTAATCTGCAATATTATCAATCCTGACCTGGCATCTCTGCTCCAACCCCCTTTTCACTGCCACAATGTTGCTTTCCTGTGCTTTTTCTATAAATACTTTCATAGTAATTATTCTGATGCACTTTCCTCTTCGGTACATTAACTTTATGAATTTAAGCACAGTGTTAGATTGGCAGCTAATTCTCATCCTTTTACAGTAGAAATGACTTGATGCAACCATAAGTTCTATGCGAAAAATTTTTTCTCTCATACATGGAATTCTCTTCCAGTTTCTTGCTTTTCAGTCAACTTTGATCTTCAAAAGCTTAAAAGCAACTGATATTGTTATCTTAACTCCTGTTCTTTTATTATTCTCTCAATCTTTTTTTTCATCATTCTTTACAACTCAGTAAATCCTTGCATCTTAGTGGCTTCATTGCCTTGCTTGAGTGAAATAATTAGGAATTTTTTTTTATTATCAAGACTAAGAGTTATGCTGTAAACTTCAAAAACAGTCTGCATCAAAAATAAAGAATAAGATCCCTCAGCTATATATATATATATATATATATATATATATATTTTAGCTCTATTGTTTAATAATTGTAGCCATATGACTGTCACATCTAATAACAAATCAAGATATTATTATTATACTAGAATGTATATTAAGTTTGGTGGTGAATTGGTGAAAAATAAGTTTATATAGTTAGATTTTGTCTTCTGCAAACCATATTGTTTTTGTTGTTCACTAATGACTTTAGAATGATGGCAATCAGTGCAATGATTGGCAATTGAACATTAGAAATATTTGTAAAAAAAATAAAATAAAAATTGACTAGTTGACAATGCTTTATATGATAAAAATTCACAAGCATTGTCATTTTGTTTAATGATTTGCTAACATTCAAATAGTAAACTGCAACAGCAGGTTTTAGAAAAAGGAAGTGATTTAGAACTGACATGTCAAGTATTAATCAATGATTTATGTAAACTTAATGTTATGGTGATAAGATATTAGAAAATATAGATTTTAAAGCGTTCAATAATTAACTGCCAACAAACTTTAATCTTTAAAGAGAAAAACAAGAAAATCACATGACTTGCTCAACAAGAATGTATAGTAGTTTCCACCTAAATTCATTTGCCAATATTTGTATAAATATAAAAATTATGTACTGAGTAATGTCATGATTTCACTATAAGATACAACTATGAACAAATATATTTCAAGTAGAATAATAAAGGCAGAATAAATGCTGAGCAAAATGGCTACAAGCATTTCCCAGTTATTTAATCAAATGTAACCAATTTATTTGATACTTGATTTCCTTAACAAAAGACGGGCATCCAATTTTAAGAGAATTATTGCATATAATTCATAATTTCTTAGTTTTACAACTTAATAGAGCATTAAAGCTAATAATTTATTTCTTTTATGGAAAATTATTATTATTTTTTACTCAAATAACAAAGCATGGAGCAAATACAGTTGACATCAAACTTACCACATTCAAATTACCTCTTAAAAACACATTTCTCAATTCATGCTCTTGAATTTTTTCTTTGTCACAAATACCATACTATAAAATAACAATTGTCATGCAAGCAGAAATGGGTCAGAAGAGAAAAAAATATTTTACACAATTATGTTTTTGCAATTTTCATACTGACTAAACAAAATTGTATTACAAGTACTATATTTGATAGTATACAACACCATCTTTCATATTTCAGCAAATAATATTAAAAAAAATTTAAATAAAAAATTTTACAAGTATTTATTATTAACATATGTAGCTATATCAGGAAACTAACAAAAAAACAAATGCAACTAGATCAAAAGAAAATCTTTAATAAAAATATGAATTCCATTCACTAATTTACAAGAGGAAATGTTTTGGGTAAACATGAGCCTATGAGATTTACATCAAGATTCAGAGGATATCTTTATTTTAAATAGTCTTAAATGCCATAAAATATGATATGGCATCTACTTTCTATGAAGGAAAATCCGTTTTACATCACATTTTTGGCCTTTTATAAAATTATTTGACAAGTTCTTTTATCCAGTTCAGTAACCTTATATTCAGTCAGTTAAGTGCTATATGTGATACACACTTGGGCGATCATATCTCTTTCGAGACATGACTGATGGGGCAGAAGATTTTCTCATAGTAAATTGCCATTACTTTCTGCAGTAGACTGGTTGCCAACCAAGGTTATAGAACCAAATCTGTCCTATTATTTAACTCATAGGTAGAAGAAAGAAATGGATTAGTACCTTTCCCCAGGGTATTTGTATGGAAGTGAATGCAACAAATTCAACTGGAATTTGATCTTGGCTCTCTGATATCTCATTCTGTCAATATCCCAAAAAATATGGAATGCTTCACAAATTTGCAGGGAGCATGCTAATCTTCTCTATATCATTCCAATTTTAGTATATGTACTGCTGAAGTGAGTACCTTATATTAGATATTCCAAATTTAAATTATACTTTAAATATCTAAAAACCTTTAATACAGACATAGTATGATAGAACATGTAAAATGGTACCAAATTCATCTTGGCAGCTCAATTAGCAACAATGACCATTCAAACTTGTCAGTTTTCTATTTTGTGTACTACTAGACTAGAAGCAAATTCCAACAGTAAGACTGAAGATGTAGGCTTCAGACTAGTTAAAAATCATAAGTGTGATGTCATATAATCATAAAGTAAAAGAAATATTATAATACTAATGAAATCAATAATTATTAGATCAAACCAGCCAAAACATTGGGAAAAATTGCTTTCTCAAAAACAAAATAATTAAGACATGAGAAATTTTTGTGAAAGACAATTTTAAACTTTATGGTTAACCTACCAAATTGCCGAACATCCTTTTGGACTATTTTGATAATATACCTCAAATATCTTAAGTCTATCTAATCCATTTTCTTGCTCTATAAATTTTTTTTTACTTTGTTATAAATAAAAACTATTATATGTATTTCTGAACTGCATATCCATTCAACAATGTTTATTTTTCAGTTTTAAACTATTTTGATTGTTGAACACCAATATAAATATGATGCAATCTAAATATAATTTGAAATTTTAAGAACTAACAAAAAAAAAAAAAAAATCCCAAGTATCTATTCTATTTTTCCAGGATAAGTGTACTTGGGCATGTTTCATACAAATTAGACGATACTGTAAAATTGTTTCTTACATTTCAAAAGAATGTTGTAGATTACTGGAAAAAATAAATAAGATGATGATGATGATGATCAACTTATATTCTAAATAGATACATTAGTCTTTACAGGCTAAACTAAACTTTTGCTAACTTGTAGAAAAAATCTGCAGTTATTTTAAGTTGATCAGATTACAAATATAAAAAGTAAGAAATCCTAAAGAACTTGTTCTTTGCCACTTTTTAAATAAAATTTATGCACTACTGTTTTGAAACCAGCAAATCTATTTAAAGATCAAAAGAGATCTGACAAAGAAAGATAATGGATTTTATCTTCTGACAAAATAAAAAAAGAAAAGAAAACATGAATAAAAAAATCTTCACCAGCTCACAAATGTGATGCACTGGTTTAGGTTTCAGAAAACCTAAAATCACATTGCACATTAACAAGTATATATTCACTTATTTTCTATATTTTCTGTTTGTTCCTTTCTGCATGTCATACTTTCAGTAATAATTGAAATTATTCTACTTGCTTATAAGTACATACATAGCATTTTCTGACAAGGAACTAAATTTACATGAATCCTGCTATGATTTGAACTGCTAACCTCGGGGTAGCAGGCAGACAAGATATCAGTTATATCAGAGTTTGATCAGTGCCGGAATGCATCTGAATTTAACTTAAAGAGCTTTTATTTCTCTAAATATTTATTTGAACTAATTATTGCAATAAACATTTCAAGAGACTTTTAAATGAATTAGAGAGTTTTAAATGAATTTCATTGTTTTAAATGTAAGCTGATTTAAAGCAATATTATCTGGAAATAAAAAAAATTAGAAACTAATTCAAATAATTACAATGTTAATTTCATAACATTCAAACTGTAAGACAGTGGATATGCCTTATATTCATGTTAAGCATTTGAATACCATCAAATTTCTATGTTTCAGGTATTATTATAATAAGGCAGTGATATTCAGAGAACTGAAGCAATTACTTGGTTAATTATTTTAGTGCCATCATTTTGCTTAAAATTATTGCCACATGATGCATGATTTAAACAAATTAGCCATAAATAAGCAACAGTGTCTTTATAGACAAACGTCACTTATATTATTGCCAACTAAGACTTGTTGTAACTTATCAATTGAAGATAACTTTAAAAACATTTCACTGCTTCATTGTAGACAAAAATGGTAGCAAATCTTTCAGGTGAATTATTCAGTCATCTTTATTTGCAGATGAAAATTCACCAATAAATAATGCACACAAGGGTAGCAAAAACATAGTATTTAAGGGGAAAGTTTGATGGAATTGTTGCAGGATTAGTGGTAGATGAAATGACAAAGTTAGGTATGATTTATAAAAGGAAAAAAAATGCAAAATCCATGCAATACCAAATTTAAACTTATTTCAATTCATTGTAACTTTGCAACAGTTTAAATTTTTGACATTAGATTTAATGCTTTCAACCCACTTTTATAAGGTTTGAATCTCATATAAGTAATGCACTAATCAATTTACTGTTTTAGATAAATTATGAAATAAGTAGAAAAATAGGTTAATCAAAGTGCTATGTAATTTGTTGTGCTATCATTATAAATCTTATCTAATAAATACTAGTTTCTATCTACCCATTACAATTTTTTTGCATTAATTTTTTTTTTACGATAAAAATACAATCAAGATAGAAACAGCAATACTTGAAAAGTTAGAAATAAACAAAATTGATTGTACTTGTTTCAGAATTGTATCCTACCAATGTCAATATTTATTTATAGATTTAATCCAGGCAAATACAAACACTGAAAACAGATTAAGGTAATTTCCATTTCATTGCAAAGAACTAATTGTTAATAAAAACTTGGGGGAGGAGGATTTAATTGTAAAATTATCAAATAAAGCAATACAAAAACATGTCAATTGTTTTTAAACATTCTTTTAACAGCCATTTCTTTGACATAAGAACTCAGCTGCAATACCATGTCAGGTTGGTTTTCTTGCAATCTGTTTATAATAAACTTGATCCTTACTGCATAGTTTACTAAATGTAGCCTCTAGACATGCTTTGTTTAAGAAAACAACTATTGAAGAGTCTCAAGAGAGAAGGATGCTAAAGTGTTTATTTTCTTTTTGATGATAATGAAATATAGCAAGCAATAAAATGGTTTGCGTAAGTGCATGAACAAAATTGAAAATATTGGATCAAATAAATATTAAAACAAGATGAAATGAATAATAATATCCTACTTACCAGGAAAATGCATATCATTTTCAAATGACAATGTCATTCTTTTTCCTCTAGCTAACTTAATTTTGACTAACTTAGGCCAAAATCCTTAATTCAATGACTTAAATAATCAATAAATGGTTAGGTCTGTTGGAGATTATTTATGAAAAGTATGTATTTTTTTTTTTTTAAAATCAATTCACCTCAATAATGCCATTAAGAAGTCAGATGGTTACTGGGAGCGAAAGAGAATGAAAAAGCTTTATCAGGAACAGAAAACCCAATCCTAAACAGGAAATAAGGGATAGACCTCTACTCTTATTAAAAAAAAAAAAAAAAAAAAAAAAGCAGGCTTTCTGTTAGTTGTACTAACACTTAGAATTTTTGTAATATATATAAATCTGCCTATCATCCTGTTCACACAGGATTTTTTTGCAAATTTATTTAAAAAGGAAAAATAGACTGATTTCTTTCTCCAGTTTCAGAAAGGATTTTTTTGTTGCTGAGGTGATGTGTTATCCCCTATGGGGATTTCATATCGAAATGGTCATTCAACATCCTTGAATTAATCCTATTTAATTTATATTTGCTCTGTAATATTTTATTATATGGAGCTCTCTTCCTGTATCATTTTTTAGTATTAAAATAAAATTTTAATATTAATTAGGATCGGGTTTTTGGAATTTACCTTCCTGCTTTTTCTGCTTGGATTAAAGTATCTGAATATATATATATATATATATATATATATATATATATATATACATACACACACACAAGTTTTTACCCTAAGGATATTTGTGCAAATGTGAATGCAATAACCTCAGCAAGTCTGTCCCAGTTTCTATGCTGATAGCCATACCATTACATCCATTCCTATAAAATCATGCAAAATAAGGTAAAACTTTATAATTAAATAAAATTCATAAGTGTTTTGATATTAGATAAAAATTAATAGAAAATTAGTTTGGCACATGAAACATTTCCAGATATTGCATAATTGACAATTGGAAAAGCAATCTGAAATTTTTCTGCATATGGTCAATAGTAATGGCAAGTGATGGAAATATTCAATGTCCTTTCTTTTTTCTTTTGGAAATAAATCAATCATAGTGAAAACTACAAAACTAAATATTAAAAAGAGCCACATATGTATATATCTGATAAGTTAGATTCTTTCAAATATATGATATGTGGTATTATTCAAGTTGATCTAAATGCAACACTTAAAGCTAAAAAGTGTAAGTCATTGCTGACACCTATTTTGGGAAAGTGCCATTTTTTTTTCTCTCTATCTCCAAACATCCAAAAGATTTTTCTTTATCAATTTCAGTTTCTAGTATGACACATTTGTGCCAACTACATAAAAAAATTGCCTGACACAAAGCCAGGATTTTTTAAAAAGTGGCCATAACATTGTTTTTAAGATCTATTAAAACAGTAGAAACAAAAAATTTTAATGAAATGGCAGGTACACAAGTTTGAATCCTACTTCTAATCATTGCCAACTAATTGCTAAAGATTAGAGGGATTGTATCACTATTTTTTTTTAAAGTGACACTTCAAAAATAAAGTAGAAAATGCTCTGAAGCTTAAGAAAAAATTTACAAAAGTGAGAAATCAAACAAGTTTTAAGTGCAGTAGTGTATACATAGATCTAGGACAGATTAATATATACAAGTTTAATAAATGAAAGCAAAGATTAGTTTGTCATAAGAAGTTGAGAAGTAGGAAAATAAAAAGGTTTCTCATTAGATTTTGTTCCTGAAAATATGACTAGATTGGTTAGCTTCTTCCCAATAAACCAAAAACATGCATTGCCAGAATATTGCCATATTTAGTCATATGTTTATTGAAAAAAATTCATAAGTTACAAGTATTTGAAGTTTTTCCATTTTGAAGAATATACAGAAGCAAACATTTTATTAAATAACAAAAATAGAATAAAATTAAAACCAGACTTTTTTTTATGTATGCTGCTCATCTAGCAAAAATAAGGTGAAATAAGGATAAAGTACTTTTAAACTTTGTTTCCAATCTATTTATAATCTTGCTCCTAGCATGGATTTTCAAATCTCTCAATATTCTCACACTAGCTATAGCAAGAATTATGATAATAGAAACTATATTTCTCATATCAGTGACTTCATAGTTCTAATAATGCTTAACATTCTGATATATCAGTTTCATGTTAAAGTGGTCAATGAAAGGTATAAGAATAGACATATTAAAGAATGAGTAGATTTAAATATTGTGGAGTGTTTTGCAAGTTACTAATTTGGTTAGGGTTTTAAAATTTACCGTAAGACTATTCTAAAATAATTCTGAATATTAACATCAGATTTAGAATTTTTGTAGTACCTAATTATTGATTGATCAGAATTAAGAAAATACAAGAGAAAACCCCAACCTGAGAGAACACTTAATTCAATAGCAGTAATACTAAGTAAACATAATAGTCATGTATTGAAAACTCTATGAAGTATAAATTGGATGTTGAAGCCAAACAAAGAGCACTAATCCCAACAGAACAATGCTTCTTATACAACTACTTTTTGTGGTGGGTGGAGATCATCATCTCTCAATTGCATCTCTGTCCTTGGGCAGATTGTGTCTCTGTTGTATCTCTGTCCAAGGATAGACATGCAATTGAGAAAAATTATACTAAGAGGTGTCTGGTCAATGGGAACAGCATCCCGAGGCCGTGCCACCCCATTGCAACTAGGCCAATGCAACCAGTAGCTGCAGGGACTGGACAATTTTTGGCCCTTGCTCTTGTGCACCGGCTCCCCACATTAAACCTTGATCTTGTATCACAAAGTGGTAAATATCTATACAACTATGATAAAGGTTACATATAATTTTGTTTTTAAACTATTCACTGTATAAATTTTATTAGTACAAGATTAAAAAAATTTTTATAATTTAAAATTATTCATTTTAATAAAACCTGACAATTCAAAACATAAGGAACATGGATTTTTTTTTTTTTTAATGAATAGGATTAAAAATTACCCAGCAAGAAAAAAATAAAAATAAAAAAAAGTAAAAAAAAATTTTAAAGTCGTCCCAAATTAATACCCTATTGTGCCCAGGATAATCTTAAGCTCTGAATTTTTTTTTCCTTTAAGATATTTGCCAAAAATCATCAAGAATGAAAAAAGAAAAGTGGGTGGGAGTGACATTAATTTCTCTCTACAAAACTCAAATATTGTAAATGATTATCAGATCCAATACAATGATAAATCTATCTTGTCAAAAAAATCTTTGAACTCTAGATTTGCTGAGCAGAGTAGAAAAGTGACAGCTAAAGAGTGGAGTTGAATTCAAAGAACACAGCTAATAAACTTGTCATCTCAATACTAAGATGTACATAAGATAAATTTTGAAGTCAGTCCCCTAATATCAAATATAACTTGATTTAGAGGTCAAAATACGGAGAAACTAAAAATACTATGTTGAAGAAAGAAAAAAAGAAAATTAAATTTATATTCTCACTTGGTTATTAATTAGGTAAGAGGCTTTCTATGGTTGATAAAACAAAAACAAAAAAATTCACAGATTTATAATATTAGACTTTGATCCCAAATTATAGAAATTCAACCAAAATATTTTTTATATTTGAAAGAAAAATTCAGTTAATGTCTATCTTTGATCTCTTACTTTTTGATCTTTTTAGGAAATAAAGCATTCAAATTCATTGAGAGCTGCTATATTAATCTTCAAGAAAATATAGATAAAACAGAATAAAAATAAGGAACAGAAGTAGACAGGTATATTTTCTCCAGCAATTTCAAAATGGGGGAAAAAATATCAAAAGCAAATCCAAAGAGTAAATTACAGATTTAGCTGAGATAAAAGATAAGAACCAATCTTACAGAAGTATTTTATAGAAGGCCATGATCACTGATAAAACTTGAGAACATTCAGAGTTAATGACACTTTCTCATGAGAGCATCTTCAAGGCAAAGAGTTTTGCTAAATGTTTCTGTATAAACTCACATATTACCAACTGTGGAAGCAGCTGACTAATTTCTAATTGTCACTCAATGAAACACGTTAGAAAGCATTATGAAATATAGGTAAAAATTGGTGGATAAGAACAAAATGAAAATTTCAACACAAAAGGGCTATTGTGGCTACTGATTTGAATACAATTACTTTTATTTTAAAGTATTGTTTTTTATTCATTGTAAATAATTTCTTCAGATAGCAATCAATTTTACATTTACAAATTATATAAACTAGTTTGGTACCTGCTGTTTCACTGATAAGATCAAATTTAAATTCTAAATTATTTCTATTTAAAATACATTTATTAAAAAATATATTCAATATAAATGCAGAAGTCCTAAAAATGACAGGCTTATATATTTTTGTTATCTAGTTGTTGTTACCACACAAAAAGGAAACTAAATGTTGCAATACAGATATCCATTTCAATTTTATTAAAATTTTGTGTGTATTTATATTTTTGTATATACATATTTTAATTTATTGTAATGTATGTTTTTATTCCTATTGCAATTTGAAGAAATTAAGAATTTACAATTTATATAAATTTCATTTGGTTAATAAAAATCTGTAGTTTCTTACATATGATGAAAATGTATTTAAAAATTAAAGAGAATATACCATTTTTATGATGCCATAGTGAAATTCAAAGTAATATTTGCAGCAACCCCATATGTAAGAAAAATCTGGTCACTTTTTACTAATAAGAGTCAAATTACCATATAAACTAATAATAAAATTTTGTGTTTACTATTAAATGAAAAGAAACTAATCATTGCAGTTCACATATTTCAATCATTATAATGGATACAATCTAACTCAGTGATTCTCAGCTGCCATGTCATGGTGCACTAGTATGACACATAATCCTCTTTAGTGTGCTGCAAAATATTGTCAAGGTATATGTGTGTCTGTGTGGAAGTAGTAATGGTACAGAATTAGTATTTGCATAAATGACTAAATATTAAATAATTCTTTTCACTATTTTTCAATTATGTTATATTAAATGCTTTAATATTTTTTTAATTTTAAATTTTCCTTTATTTGAATATTAACCTTTTTTCATAAATTGTATTCAACATTCTTTGTTTAATTCAAAATTTGGACAAAGTTATATTGAATTATGAGTTATTATTTATACTTTATTTAATAAAGTCAGTTCATATTTCTGTTTGTATTTTTTTAATGCATAGTTTTATACTCTTTAAAAATTTTCCTGTGTGCTGATATTTTCATTTGCTTAAAAAGGAAGAGAAACTGATCTAAATGATGACAAAAGTGTTTGAATCTTAGTAATTATTCATTTTCAACAATAAAACAAATTTTCACAAATTTATAAATTATGAAATGCATCAGAAGCATTGGCCTTATAAACTCCAAGTTCTTTAATATTACATGGCTAATTTCTATGCTAGACTAACTTAAAAATTAAATAATTCAAATCTACAAGAGCAATCTTAGTCTAATTAGCTTAGCATGAAGTTTAATAAGTAATAATTTTGAATTTACTGCTGTGAACAAGTTAGTAAGACATTCTAGTTGGCTTAACATTTCAACTTAAACATGAAAACATGATTTAATATTCAAGTTGGGAAGGGAATTATAAATTTCATGTCAATATATAATATTTCAAGAAAAACATCACCTTAGTTTAAATTCTTCAAGTCAAAAATGCATGTAGATGGTTTCATTTACGCCTTAAGTAATTTAATGTGTTATTCCACTCGAAAAACTATTTTCTCATCATAAAAAAAACTTTCATTCAATAATAATAATAAAAAAAGTGGAGAATCTTGCAGGTTAATCTATTGTATAAACAGAGTAAAAGATTGAGTTCCATTTTTGTATATCTTTACATTTATTGCTCTACAACACACAAGAGATATCAATCAACAATGAAATTGCAATCTCAGAATCCATCCAAGACCATACCCTGAATATTCCTATAATGGAAAATAAACTCTTGTAAATTACATCATAAAAACAAGTGTGACAGCTGATATATTAGCTGCAGTAGTCAAATATGAAAATTTTCAATATAGGCAAAAAATAAAATAAAATAAAATAAAAGTGATAGTTAAATTTTGAAATATTGTGACTAATGTAAATCATATGAATCAAACTAGAAATGTGACAGAGGCGATACATTAATAAGTGACAAGATTTTTAACATTAATTAAGAAAAAGTATAAATCAGATATTGCTAGTTGTTTTGAAATCATTAACCATTTAACTTTATCAAAACAAAATCCCTTAATTCAGTATCAATTTATGACTCCATAACTTGAGCAGAACTGAAAATTGTTTACATTTACACAAAGGTTTGAATAGATTAGAGAGAAAAAAAAAGCTCAAATTTTGCAAGTCGCATTTGAGTTCAATAAGGATTTAAAATTCAGGTGACTTATTCATAAAATACATTTGCATTACTACCTGGGAAACAAAAAATGTTCTGGTCTTTGTCAAGGCATTTACCATGAATACCAAATCTAATAAATAATGCCCACGGTATATTAATATCAAACTTTTAAAATCAGTAATCAAAATGAACTTGAAAAATTGGAATTGATCCAAATTAAAAATAAAACAAAATTAAAAGGCAATATATTTTGTATATCATCTGAAAAAAATTATCAGTCATAATTTAATTTTTTATTAGCATTCATTTCAAGTTAATTTCAATTGCTTTTCCTCACAACTACTTAAACTTATTCCGAGAAGAATAAAGAACAAGTTTATCTAATTGAATTTTCAAGTAAAAAAAAAATTACTGAGTCAACTGACTGGTTTGCAACATTGGTGCCAATTATGAAAAAAAAAAGAAAAAAAAGCAAATTTAGAATTTTTTAGATTTTAAATACCTGAATAAAACTATTGAGTGCAAAAGGTATCTTATTCTTACACTCTAAGATCTTTTACACAAATTAAAAAGAGCTAAAATCTTCAGCAAACTTAGTCTCCAGATTTTGACAAATCTCATGAGAGTGGTTCTGTAAAATTACAACTTTCATAACTTCTTATGGTTGCTATTTATATTAAAGGCTTCCTTTCAGAATGTCATCAGTCCCTGAAAATCTGTCAATGTACAATGGAAGAGATTCTTGATAAAGACATCATCAATGTCTTTATCAAGAATAATTAGCAAAGACAAAGTTTCACATGTAAGGCATTTGAACAGAAGGTTAAAAAAAAAAAAATTTTGGTTGGTTGGGCTAAAATTAAATAAAGAAAAATCTAAGCACACATGAAAAAGAAAATTTTTTGGAGACCTCACAAAGTGAGATGATAAAAAATAGTTAAATATGAAATCTCCCATCATGCGCCAGAAATAAAGTTCTTTCACTTTATCGCCAATGGCCAAATGAAACAGATGTCCAAGGACAGTACTGACAGACAATGTGGGTCCCATCATATAAGAAAACTATCTCTGTTTATATTCTTTAAAATAGATTTCAGAGAAAATTGTATATGAAAACCTTTTACAATTTTGTTTGTGTTGTATCTTTTATATGATTTGTTTATAATTTATGCATTTCAGTTGTAGAGCTGATGACGTCTAATCTCCAAACAAAACTGTGTGTGAAGAAGTACATTCAGATAAAGCTGACACATTATAGAACAGCTCACAACAGGTCTATGCCCAGATTGAGAAAAAAAAGTTTTGTTGTCATGTAGGCTTGTATGAAATTCAAAAGGTATTTAGTTGGTCTGAAATCTTTCATACAAGAAAGTGATCAGAATTCGTTAATAAATACAAGGGACTTTTCTTTCTCTTTTCAATACGAATTTTCTATTTGTTCTAGTATTTTGCCAGCACTGCTTTTACCAATATGTATTTCAGCATTGTACAAGATTAATTCTTGACAGTTAAACATCTGAAGGATTATAAAAAAGCCGAATAAGAAATTTAAATTTTTACCCATGTCTAAGTAGTTGATAACATTACAGATTGGCATCAGCAACTTTTAAACAGTGAGAGGAAAAAAATGTATCAAAAAGGACAGTTTTTCTTTTGATACTTTTATTACCTCATACTTCTCTCAGAAATTCTTACTGTTTTAAAAAATCTATTGTTAGAATTTTAATAAAACCTAAACATATGAAATTGAATTTATACATTTTTTTCCTCAGCTCAATGTATTTTAGTGAATTTATGTGGTGAAAGCAAATAAATGCCTGAAAAATGCAGTTTTTCAAAATTAATTAATTACTCAACAATGTATTTATTTAAATGTTCTTGTCCTCTTGTTCACATTTTGATAAATGTATGAGTAAATTTTATTTTCATAGTTATTTCTTTATAATATGGTAAATCTATTGAACAGGTGAAGAGGCTCATCCCTTGTTTCCTGTTTAGGATGCGGTTTCCGGTTTTCTAATCTCACTTTTTTTTTTTTTCAATTGGAGTAGATAGACTAAACTATCGCCCGGTTCACACTCCACCCATGTCTATTGAACAGGTGAAGAGGCTCATCCCTTGTTCCCTGTTTAAGATGTGGTTTCCGGCTTTCTCTTTTCCAATCTTTTCACTCCAGTGGCGTTACTGCTTTGCTCGGGGTGATATGATTAAAGAAAAAATGATAAATCTTTCATTATAGTTGGTTCACATTTTTTTTCAAAATCTTGTAGGCCATCAGGAATCTCCCCTCACTACTATAAAGTATCAGAAAATGTCATTGTTTGGGTACCGCACACAGCATAACAACTTCTGCAAGACCATTATGCAATGGCCTGTTGAAGGTAAACAAAAGCCGAGATGGCAACACAAAAGCTGGTTAGCCAACATCAAAGAGTGAACAAACATGACAATTTTGGAACTCCTGAGAGATACCACCAACAGATCATCCTTGAGAAGGTTATCCGTTTCTTCTACCCCATTATCACCCCCTTTCTGATGACTGAAGCAGTCAAGAGACATGATGAGTCATAGTGTAAAGAGAAAAATTGTTCTTTTGACAGTTTTTTTTTTCCGTAGGTATGTTTATTAAACTTTGCTTAGACATCTTAGAAAATGTGTAAGTGAAGAAAATGGTATGCAAGTGCTAGTATCAAATATCATCATATAAGCTATTAGTAATAAAAGCGTGCTCTTTATGAAATTAGTAAGTCAACGGAAAAACAAGAATTGAGTGTCAGTGACTAAATTGGAACGTGTTCTTCAAAATATATTTTAACATTATTCCATTTCTTGTTCCAAGTAAATAAGAGAAAGAAAAATAATTTTTCAGAATTATATAGTTTATAGAAGAAAAATTTCCTTTTATAATCACACAAAGTGAAATATTTTTGCTACTTTTACAAATCCAGATATGAATAGTTCTTTTAATGAATCAAGGAATCATCCAGTTATTGTTATTAACTTCCCTATTCAAAGAAAAAAAAGAATTAGAACTTATTAAAAACAGTTAACAACATAGCCACAACATTTGTTTATACTTGAAAGATGAGATAGTATTTACATTATTATATATATTGTTCCGACTGCTGTCCTCATCTTTATTGCCATGTTTACAACTTTTCGACTGTTGTACACTCCAGCCTTCTTTAGTTGCTGAAAATTTTGAACTGAACCTTTTATTTTAGTGATCAAAATAAAGGGTTTGGTTTGAAATTCCTAGCACCTCAAGAAGGCTGGAGCGTACAATGACCAAAACGTAAACATAGCAATAAAAATGAGGACAACAGTTCAAACAATGTAAATAATAATGGCCACAACATTTAGCGCTTCGTCAGTCATATTCAACTAAAAATCTTTTTAGTCTAGTCATTTACCAAGCATCATAATTTTGTCGATTAAAAAATTAAAATAAATTCCAAGCTAGAAAAATTAAAATGACAACAATGAAAACATATGCATACAAGATCAAAGAACAGCTTAAATTAACCGAATCAGGCAAATTATTTTTGGAATCAGTCAGTCAGTTAAGTGCCATACATGATACACGCTTGGGCGATCATGTCTCAAAAGAGACATGACTGACTGTGCAGAAGATTATCCTGCAGTAGGTTGCCATTACTTTCTGTGGTAGACTGGTTGCTGACCAAGGCTATAGAACCCAATCTGCCCTGCTATTTAACCCATAACTGGAAGGAAGAGACGGATTATTACTTTTCCCAAGGGTTTTTTTTTTTTAATCATATCACCCCGAGCAAGGCGGTAATGCCACTGAAGCGCAGGAGGCCACATCCTAAACAAGGAACAAGGGATGAGCCTCTTCACCTGTTCAATAGACGTGGGTGGAGTGTGAACCGGTCGATTTGCGTGTCAGTGAATACAATGGATTCAACTGGAAATGGCTAACCTCACTAAAGTTCTTCAAACAGAAATTTTAAGATTTTAGTAAGCTTACAATAAAAAGCAGTTTTTCTTTTAAAATTCAGCTCAAAATATCAGTATAATGCAAGTCATTACAATTCATATTGTATTGATAATAGATTTGAAAAGCAAGTTCAGACTGCTTTGATATGAAAAATGCTAAAATAAATGATTGAAAAGGTTGATTGCTGTTATAGTGTTCAAATAACCAATAGCTCGAAACTATTGTTTTGAATTGATGCGTAATGAGACTAACCAAAGCAAATGATGCTGGTGACAATAACAGCCATCAATATAACAACAGTGACAAAGTGAAAACTATAACCTTATTTTATTGTCAATATAAATAAATAGAAATGGAATGCTTCTATAAATATTGTAAGCTGTGAAATCAGTCATGATTAAAACTTTACATTAGGAAAATAATTTAAGGTTTAAAATACAATGCATCATATTGTGTTGTGTGTGTATATAGCAAACATTGACGAACCAAAACATGACACATTAATATTGGAGATTTCTGTGTTTGACAATACAAGACCCAATGACATAATGTGAGGTTGACCTCTCAAGGTCACTAGAGAGCATAACTTTCTAGCAAAATAGAATGAGATATTAAGTTTGCAATGAATTACAAAAATTATTTTGACATCACACATAAGAGGGTAGATAAGGTCAAATTCAACATCCAATGTCAGAAGTAGAATTTGTGACTTTTATTGCAGCCAATTACATTCTGTAACAGGAGTAGAATAAAATGATGCTAAGCCACAAAGCCACTAAAGATCACCAGGAATCAATTTAGGATTAAAATACCATTTTTCTGCCAAAGAAATCTGAGAAAATTTCTTTTTTTCTTTAGAGAAAATATTGCACATGCAATACAGGGGATTGAAAAAATAAACAAATAAAAAATAAAATAAAATTTCAGAATTTTGTTTTTTTATTATTATTTTTTCCTACACTTGCCAATTGAGATCAAGCAAATTCAATTCTCTGTGAGGTGAGACCCAGGTTTGCTATGATCACCAATATGATACAAGATCTATCTCAAGATAGCTTGCTTCAACCTGATTTCTTCATACTTTTCCCATGACTAGCTCTATGTTGGTTATAAAAATATATATAAATATAAAAAGAGAGTAATGCAAAATTTTATACACACACACACACACACACTAGATACATTCACTTTTTTGTGATAATTTGCAATACCAAAGTTTTAAAATGAATTTTGATAAATGAGAAGAAGAAAAATTTTTTTTTCTGAAGCTTTCATTTTAGATTTAATTGAAAGATCAACGTTTAGAGTTACTATTGCCATTAAACAAAATACTCAGTAGTGTACTTTTCAAACTAAAATTATATTGATTGAAATTGATTTTTATAAAATAACTGATTAGCACCCTTTTTAGTTATCTTTCATTTCAATGTAATTTTCTTTATTAAAAGAATCTTCCAAAAATAAAATACTTTTCTGAAACTTTGAGGATTATTAGCTGATTTAAAGTATAATTAATCTAATTTGAAACAAGTATCATTCACTTTAAATTAAAAAAAAGGAAAGAAAAAAAGCAGAAGCAGAGAAATGGATTTTAAAATGAACAATAGTGGTGATTTACCTATCTTTCAACACCCAACAAATATTTGTCAAGCACTGATAAGTTATTTACATGTTTATTGCTGTCCTACGAAGATTTTATCTGTGAAAACATAATTTAAGAAAATGACAGGTGAAAATTTGACCTGTTGACTTTAAATTTACTAATCATCAATCTTATTTTATGATAGTATGGCTGACCATACAAAGTATTTTCAAAATGAGAACATTTTATACACATAAAAAAATTTTTTAAACTATTTTAGAGAGTGATGATTTGTATAAAGCTTTTCAATTTTCACTTAGTAAATAGTCTTCACTTAATAACCTAACACAGACAAAGTTTAGAAGAATTAAGATTTTTGAAACTATAAATTATAATTTAAAAAAAAAAAAGAAAAAAAGTCAAAACAATTCTTGTAATTCATTCTTGATTGCTATTTTTTTCTTCAGGCTATAATATCCTTAATATATATTATTTATAAAAGCAATTAAAAGCTTATCTAATTATTGACATCAGTTTTATTTCATTTTTTATTTCACTATTTCAAAAATTTGTGAAAGTGTAAAAAAAAAAAAAAAAAAAAAAGCATGATTTACTCTAACAATTTCTGTGTTTGATTAACAAAACAAAGATTTTAATTTCTAGAAATTTCATGAGATTGGAGGGGAGTGCGAGATTTGGAAAGAAAAAGATTTAAAGCAAGATTTTATGAAAATATTAGATTCATTCATTTGTGAATAAGTCCTGAAATGAAAGTTTCATTAGAATCCTAAAATTTCATTTCTGCAAGAATTTTTTAATTAATGTATTATTCACAAAGGTGCCAAAATTCCCATCATTAGCTATAAAAAAAAAAACAAAACAAAAAAAAAACATTTTTTTTTTCAACCATGCTAGAAAGGATTAAAAAAAATAATTAGAAACTCTTTAGTCTTTCCTCTTAATAATAAAGATTTTGACGATAAAACTTTTATGTTATGGGCCTTTTTTCTCATCATGCAATACTGTTTTTTTTTTTAAAGCAAAAAAACGAGGGTACTTAATATTTTATTTAGAACTCATACCTCATTAAAGTTATAAGCAATATTAAATCATGTAAGTGATTGTTTTGTTTTTCATAGCTTATCAACCTTTTGTGGTTTATCTGAATTTTTCCAGCTAAGTTCGGCTATATTTTCTACAATTTGTAATACATAAATCAATATAACTAACTTGACAGAAATTTGGAAATTATAAAAAGAATTAAAGTTTAAGACTGATAATGAAGACATTACCATTTACTTTTGGAGTAAATTGAGGGGGTGAAAATTTTGGCCTTGTAAAAAAATTACTTCCACTAAGAAAAATGGAAAAGTAAAGAAGAAAGCAAATTAAGTATAAATCCAAGATTTTTATATTCCATAAATAGTGGCAATTTACAAAGATTTCTTCCTATGAAGATCGTTTTCATACAAGGAATAGACTAAATACTGAAAGATTTCTTGATGACTGACTGTTACATCTGGTTGCCACTCAACCTATCATGTGAACTCACATTTGGAGTGACTGATTACTTGATACATTGTCCTTTTATGTATATCTTATATGTGGATGTCATAGTAGACAGAATGTATGCAAATATTTAAAACTAAAAATGCCCAGCTCAATTCTAAAGTGTTACATGAACAGCATAAAATTTCTAATAACTATACAAGCTTAAAGCTTGAAACTTCAGATTAATAGTTTGATACATGCTTTAAACGCTGTATAATTTTCATCTTTCTCGGTAAATTATAAGTTAAATTTCATTTTCAATTGACATCCACTCAGTAAGGATATCATCTCTTAGAAATTTCTTTTTCGTGAAAATTATTAATATTTTGTCTGAAACTGATTATCAGAAAATGTTTTGTGTCTGCTACAATTTAAACTTATTAATTTTACCAAATCTTAATTTATGTGGATTTTTTTCTTCATAAATACTACACTTTTGATATTAACAGAGACTTAAATACTATATATTTTGTGACTAAAATTAAATTTATTGATGACGTTTACTGAGGTTTGCAAAGTGTTCATTACATCAGTCTAGTAGTTAAATACGGTTAACTTTTATCATTAGTAGGTTGCAAAAATGGTATCTAAAAGATATAAATATCTGTAGGTTAGATAGACTAATCTCACACTAACAACCCTATTAGCATGCAAACAAACAGCTAAATGTTTCAAGTATAACAATCACAAGATTGATTTGTTTTCTGCAGGTTATTTAAAGCCAAAATATTTTGGATTACAGTAATGTATTTTTAAGAGATAATGGTTTAAGTGCAACAAAACTTAACCCACAACTGGAGGGATACCTTTTCCAAGGGTATTTACATGTAAGTGAATATGACAAACGCGACTGGAATCTGAACTCAGCTCTCTATCAAAGCCACTATCGAAAGAGAAAAATGATGGATGCTTTTACATCACATTTCTTGCATTTTCACAATTACAATAAAGAAATTAAAAATTAAACAAAAGTAAAATGATGTTGACCTTAGTTCAAAACTACTTGTATTGTTCATAAAGTCAGACAGTATATTGAAGTTTTGTGAACAATTGGAATCTTAATCTTTAGCAAATAAATTCTCAAGAACTGATATTTTTACATTTAACCCTTTAACATTCAACCTACCCCATAAATATCAGCTCTATGTTCAACTTGTCCCATGAATACTGCCATAATATATAACACCATCAACACAAATAACACAGGAAGTCATCCAAACAGCAAGACTGACCACAAACAGTGAAAGTTTTAGGAGCTGATATTTACAGGGTGGATTTGAGCATGTTGACTTCAAAAGAGTTAAACCATACAAAACATCAGATTCACTTTATTTCAAAAACTACTTTTTAGCAATTTTGCTTGCTATATGTATATAACATGAAATAGCATTTATTCTAAGCTACCCAGTTGATCTAGGCCAGATTTTCATTAGCTTTTAAAACTAGTGCTTGTTTTACAATGTTATAATACAAAAAACTTCAAAGTTTAATTTCATTTACCTTTGTTCATCTCTTCTGATGTATATAATTTATTAAACAGAAAGTAAATAATTTATGTACAATGAAAGCAAGTAGCAAGGACTAAACTTCAATTGCAAGATGACTGAATGCATGATTGTTAGCAAAAGGAACAGCCCAAAATGCAAATTACATACTGGACATACCAAAATCAAACAGGTGCAACAATTTAGACATATGGGAAGAAAGAAAGTGTGACATTTAAATCCAAAGGCGTATTGGAATAGCAAAAAATGCATTTCAAAAGTTGAGCTAAGTATTAAGAAACAGAAAAATATCTTTAGACACAAAGAAGTACTGAATTGTTACATTAGATATTGCCATCTATTTGATACCTAAATTTAAATTTTAAAAATAAATAAGTTATCTTAAAGCTTTAAAATTAGCTTTAATTGAAAACCAAGAGATTAAATTTTAATTCCAGAAAAAAAAATAAACTGAAATTATGTTGATTTTAATCTAATTTTTTCTGAATTGGAAAAATTAAATTTAAATTTCCCACCATTTTTCATTGATCGACACATTACGTAAACAGTAGCCAAATTTATGGTTTAAAAATCTTGCAAAAATAAAATATATCTAGCTGACAAGTCATTTAAGTCAATTTTTAAAATTCAAACTTACCTTTATCAGATTTCAATCAAGTAATAATTGCTTACTGCCAGAAATTTACAATAAAGAAAAACTTTTTAACTCTGGTAGCCCTGTTTTATCTCCGCAATCGAGGTGACGAAAGATACGACATCTGGAATTTGTCAAGAACGCTAAAAGGGGGAAGGGGTGACCATATGGGCCAAAATTTCAATTATGTTAATAAAACATAAAATTTTCAAAATTTAATTTCGTTTTTTTTGGTTTTTGACTAAATAGTAAAATTAAAAATTTAACTTAATATTTTCAGCAATTATGTAATATTTTATAGAATTTTAGTTTAGATTTATAGCCAGACATCTGAATATACTTTTTGAATAAATAAAAATTTAAAAATTTAAATTTCTTTTAAAATAATTTTAATTTAATAAGAAAGAATGAAATTGAAATAACCGAAATAAGTTATTATTAAGTTTAAGGCATGGTAAAAAGATCTAATTTAATTTTTATGGAAACATGTTATGAATCCTACGGAACATCGTACTTAATCAAAATGAACATATTTACGCACAAAAGTTTTTTTATTTTTTTTTTAATTAATTTAAAATATTTCTGCAAAACAATTTTTATTAAACTTTTCAATTTTGGATAGGCAATATAATCATCAGTACTTAACTAAAAAGTCTACTCGCAATCAATTCTTTGGAGATTTTAAAAATATTTAAAAAATTTTATATATTTTTAAATTATTTAATAATTAAAAAAATTAAAACAATTCTTTTAAAACTTTATTATTAATCAAAAAAAGTTTTTTTTTCAGAGTATAATGTCCTCGATAGTTATTTATTCCAGCAATTAAAAGCTTATCAAATTAAATTATATCAGAGTTTTATTGCATTTTTTATTTTACTCTTCGGAGAAGGTTTTCAGATAATGACTGCAAACTTAAAATAAAAAAAAAAATAGATGATTTATATTCCCCAATGAGTCCTGCATTGAAATAATAAAACAAAAGTTAGCCATGAGTGTAAAATTTAAGATTTCATGGATTTACGTGGAGGGAGGGAGGAGGGGTTAACAGAGGTAAATAAAAAAATATATATTTTTATCAAGATTTTAAAAAAAAAAAATTTAAGAAACAATTTTATTCACTTATGAATGAGTACTGAAAGTTTCATTAAAATCTGACAATTATTTGAATTTTGCGAGAATTTTCAAATTAATGTGTTTGTAACTGAAAAAAGTGAGTAATGCAATCATTAGGTGTTCAATGTAAAACAGTAGTAAACATTTCTTAGCCAATAACTCAATCAAAACAAAACTGACAAAATTTTGAAAATGTTAGAAAGGATTAAAATTTTTTAAAAATAATTAAAAATTACTTTGATCTTTCCTCTTAATAATAATAAAAACATTTTGAGGAAAAAGTTTCTTTTATGTTTGGGACCTTTTTTATTCACACTATGCAGTTTTGTTATCGATTTGACTGGCAGTACCTATGTTACATAATATCAGCCCTAAGTGAATGCTGGACAATTTTGAAGACGAAGATTTGGATTGGTTGTTTTACCAGTATATCAACCCTCTTAGATCATTTAATACTGAAAATCAGATTTTTATTCAATATCTTAGTTTTAAGTTTTAAAAGTTATGAAATATAATTGAAGACTTGGTTGTATAGTTCATCTATAGCTGAAGTTGTCTGGATTAAATTTTGGTGTATGATTTACTTTTCCTCAAATAGATCAAAATGTTTTTTCATTAATGTTTTCGAAAAGTTCTTTTAGGCTTATTCACATTATAAAGGTGTTTGTTTACAGATAGAGGTAAATTTGGTACAGTCTATCATAAAATATTTTATTGTGTAAGTTCCCTGTCATACTATGCATTTAGGTGGATCCTCATCTTTTAAAGGAAATGAATGTGTGATATTGGTATGACCAATTCTGATTCTTGCTAAGATTATTTCTTCTCTTTGGGAAAGCCAGGTTTTATATCTTCCTAAGTGAAGGTTTAACGTTGAGAGTCTTTAACTGCCTTTCAATTTCCTTGGATGGCTACAGATCCAGCAGAATGTGTTTTCGGTTACAAAGTATACTGATTTTGATTAAAAAGTTTGGTTATTACAGGATTGGTCAGTTTTATAATTCAATGATGTAATAACAGATACAGTGTCTGAGGATATAAGGCATCTGTCTGACTCATCTGTGATAATATCAAATCTATTGCTATAGCTTCTGCACCAAATATTGGGGAGTTGTCAGGAAGGCGCTATTAAAGTATGGTTTTGTTCAGTACAGATGAACATCCCACTATCAATTTTTTTCGAGCTGTCAGTGTATATCTGCTTACAATTTGTATGTTTTCATAAGATATTATGAATTTCTTTCATGAATACAGATGTATCAGTTTCAGAGTGTTTTGCCAGACTTGATATTACAGTAGGCTGTTTTATTGACCAGAGAAGAGTTTTTGAGAGAAAAAATTTGTGCATTAGAGAAGTGTTTATTTCAAATTCACTGAAATTATTTTCTACGTGAATGCCAAGAGGTTTAATGACATTTTCATTTAAATTATATAATCTAAACTTATTTATAAATGGAACTTTGTGTGAGTGTGTGTCTGTGCCCGTTACCTATAGACTCAAAAATGGCTGAACCGATTTTCTTGAAAATTTACACAGTTGTACTATAAGCATCTGCGAGTGTTCTTAGCTAGGTTTTGTGTCGAGGTACCCCCGATAAATATTGACAATCGAAAAAAATCAGGTTATAGAAGGAGTGGTCCAATTTTAATCAAATTTGATACACTCATAGACATAAGAAACGATATTCAGAAGTTTCAAAATTGCAGTTCTTACAATAGTGCAGAAAATCGATAATATATAGAAGCTTTCATTACACCCAAGCAACGCCAGGCTATACTGCTAGTTCTTTATATTGAGGTCAAAGAACACAATTGTATGCTGAATTACTTGAGCATGAAAAAAGTTTGATATGTCATTGTAATGCTAACTTATGGTGTCTTAATGCCGAAGATGGTTCGTGTTAATGAGTTAAGTTCTTTCATATATGATTTTCTTGCTGCACCATAGATAAAGCATCCATAATCCAATTTGGATCTAACCAATGCCCAATAGAGTTTCAGTAGCATCTGTCTGTCAGCTCTCCCAGTCTTTGTGAAAGATGATCGAGTAGTTGTATTGCTTTAATACATTTCTCAAAGATATTTTATACAAAGTATGAAGGCTAATTTCTTGTCAAAGATTATTCCTAGGTATTTGTATTGATCTACTACAGGCACTTCTGTACTGTTAAGTCTTAATTCAGGATTATTATTCGAAGCTGGCAAAATTTTCTTTGGCTCACTTGTTTACTTTATTGAGACAGAGTTGCTGTTCAATTGTATAGATACTTTTCAATCTGTAAGGTATTAGAAAGTCATCTTCATACAGGGTTCAAGCATTTAATAATGCCATTTATTTTGACGTTGAAGAGTTACTGATAATGTGCTTCCTTGAGGGACACCCATTTCTTGTTCTTGTAGGTCTGAGAGTATGGTAACAACAGTAACAATAAAGGTTTGTTCTCTGAGGAAGTTATTGATAAGAACTGGTAATCTTCCTTTAAGACCCATTTTATTTAAGTCTTTCATGATAGCATATCTCCATGAGTTGTTACATGCTTTTTTCTAAGTCAAAGACAAGACTTGTCAAATGTTTCTTTTTAATAAAAGAATTTTTGATAAAAGTCTCCAGTAAAACCCGTATAGTTCTTTCTGAAGCCATATTGAAAATTTAATTTTAACTTCAAGAAACCAAGTAAGCCTATTATTAACAATTCTTTTAAACGTTTTGCATAAGCAACTTGTAAGTGCAACTAGATGGTAGTTTGAGGGATTTTTCAAGTCCTTTCCAAGTTTTGAGATTTAAATTACAGTATCTAGTTTCCAGAAACTGTGAATATTACTACTGACCAATATATTGTTTAAAATTTTGAGTAGGTAATTCAAAGAAACATTTGGTAAGTTTTTTAGAATTTCATAGTGAATTTCATCTGAGCCAAATGCTGAGTTGTGCATTTATTTTTTCAAATATATAATTTAATAATTCTGTTCAAGTAAGAGCATGGTTGTAATTTTCTTTATTGTGAGAGTAGAAATTTAAGTTTTTTTCTTTTCATTTATTTTGATATTCTAAAATATATTTACTAATGTTATTTGAGGAAGAGTTTTAGAAAGAGGTTTTGTGCTAATAAATTTGCAATATCTGCTTGTTAGTTGCTTTGACATAAATGTCTCAGTGGAATGTTTTTATTTTTTTCTCTGAACTATATTCAATACTGTTTTGGTTTTAAATTTAATATTGGATACAAAGTTCTTTCATAAATATCACTTAAATTCTTTAATTATTCTGCATGCTTTAGCTCTATTTTGTGGATATCAAGATCTTCTTGGATTGGATGTAATTTTGAACTTATGTAAAGTTGGACAACACAACCTGATCATTTTTTTTTTTGTTGCACCAAGGTCTGTCATGTTTGACAGCTTTAGATTTTGATATGTATTGTTCTGAAATACTAAGTGTTTTTGTAAAATAAGTGATGTGCTTTGCATTGTCTACACTGGCTTCTGGTGTAAGCTTTCAGGTACATGCATTTTTATTTTTCTTCCGGCTGGCCTTCTTAAGTTTCCAATATGGTATTCCTTTATCTGGCAAAGATCTAGAGTTTTCCAACACAACTAGGAAGTGATCACTACCACATGTATCAATGTACTTTCCAGCTATAGTCGAGGTATGTTGCAAGATCACTTAAGGTTAGATCTATTGCTGTATATGTACTACTTGATAGGTGGAGATAGGTAAATGACTTGTCATTATATAGACCTATTGTTTCTATTCATAAAATCCTCCATTAATCTTATTCTGGTCAGTATTTTTGCAACTACATATGATGTTATGGCTATTGAAATAAATGTTGAGAGCTGCTTCAGTAGTTTATATAATTCAGTTTCATGTATAGGATCATTAGAAGAAATGTAAACTGAGCACATGGTGATAGTTTATATAGTGAGGCTCATATGGCCACTGTCTGTAGTGCTATATTCAGGTTGATTTTGCTTTGAGAAATATAATTATTTTTACAAACAGAAGTACCACTCAAAGAAAGTGTATTGCAGTGCATTAGTCAGTAATAAGTAAAAGCAATTCGTTTTAATTTTACCCCTCTTACGTTTCACTAAATAATCTTATTAACAATGATTGTTATGTTGAGGTTTTCAGTTTTTGTGGGATTATCTTGAATTTCCATTTTTTCTAAGTTTTTTTTTCTTTTTTTTTTTTAGGTGGCTTATTCCTTCCAGGGTTTCCTTTTAGGACTGGGTTCTGTGTTTCCTTGGTTTTTGTTTTAGATGGATTTTAGGTGATTTCTGCCATTACAGAGTTGTCTTTTTGACTAGTTTGTAAGTTTTCTTGCTTTTTGAATTTGCATTATTTTTTTTTTTTTTTTGAAGATCTTCCTCTTTGGGTTATAGGTGAGGAATCTCTACACATGATGAGATGATTCTTTTGGTCTTTTAATTTCTAAGTTTAACCAGTTAGAATTTTCCATATTTTGAGTGAGTATATCAGTTTTCTTATGGGATGTAATGTAAATCATTGATTTTCCCTTAATCGGTTTTTATTATTTCAATTTCTTTAGTTCTTAGATTGATGTTAATTCACAGAAATTATATTTTCATCACTGTGTTGTTGGGTTTTCGTTGCATTTGCATAATTCATTATAATATTTTGTCTAGTGTTTTCAGCAATTTACCTGACTTCAGGAAAAGTTATATTTCTTGTATATCTAATCAATTTTTTTTTTTTGCTTTTTGCCAAGCTTTATATAGATGTGAGTATGCAGGGAGGTTCTTATTACAATTTATGCATTTTATGGTACCTTTGCACTCAGTTTCTTGATCTGTATTGCTGCATTTTGGACATAATGGAATTCTAGTCCGTCTTTATGATGGCCACTCTTTGGTAGTTATGACAACTTTTGTGATGATAAAATCTATTTTTATTTCATTTGGTTATGATGTGTTGAATTCTAATACATATCTGTTGGTGCTTATGGTTTGGCCATTTATTCTGGTTGCATTTATTATATTTTTTTTTTCTTAGGTTAACTTTGATTTAAACTTTGGTGTGGATAGGTTAGGGTTATTAAATGTTGATTATTTGAGGAATTTTTCTGCATACATTTTTTCTTACTTGAATTATTGATGTATTGCTTAATGTTTTTTTAACAGTTATACAAGTAATTTGAGAGTATATTATTTTTCAGTTATAAATGATGATAGTTTTGTAATAGGAGTTTCTTCAAGTAACTCCATTACTATATATTGAGGGAAATAATTATGCAATTTTGATTCTTTATCAGAACAGGATTCCGATAGGAATCTTTTTTGTTGCCATATTATATATATTTTTTCTTACATCATCCTTACTCCCCACCCTCTTTAGAGCCCTATCATGGGAGGTGGTAATAGGGAAATCCAATTTGCCCAAACATCTCAGGGATACAAAAATGGTACACTCAGATTAAGTATTTATATAGAGTCATCAATAATTTCTTTCATCTAACCCAGTGAAGTCGTATATAGTTTTAATTTTTGATGTTACATTTTAGTTATAATCTGCCTTCTAATACAAATTTGGTTAAATTTGGTTGTGGGTATGTTTTTTTTTTTTTTAGTAGGTTGTGAAGTTATTGTTTTTGGCGAGTAAAATGGTGCAAGGGCATGACATTACTAGCTGACTGATCTGATCAGATCAGATCAGATCAGATCAGGCCCCTCTGAGCACTTGTCTAGCCCAAGTAAGGCCCAAAGTAGTGTGTGGAATTCTACACAATGCTTGAACCCCTCAATTACCAGAATCCCACCCTCAGGCATCAAGGGTTAACACCAACAGCAAACAAGTGGCCTTAATTTTCTTTTTTGAGGGGGGGGGGTGCCCTTCTGCAGAGGTGCAGTTGGCATACACTAAAGCCCCAGCTGACAGAGTGAGATGAAGAGACTTGAAGCAACAGAAATGTGCTTCTACAGGATAAGAATACCATGAACTGAACGTGTGAACAACAACAAAGTTCTAGAGACAATGGTAACAAATACCCTTGGGAAAGGTATTAATCCGTCTCTCCCCTCCAGTTATGGGCTAAATAATAGGACAGATTAGGTTCTGTAGCCTTGGTCGGCAACCAGTCTACCGCAGAAAGCAAAGGCAACCTACTGCGGGATAATCTTCTGCCCAATCAGTCATATCTCTTTCGAGACATGATCGCCCAAGTGTGTATCACGTATGGCACTTAACTGACTGATGCTTAACAAAAGAGTTAACATTTCTGAGGCACATAATGAGAAAAGAGAGTTTACAAGACAGATTGACGGTAAAAAGGGCAGAAGAAAGCAACACACAACCTACCTGGCAAGCTTGAGCAAAAGGATATTGGAACAGAGTTTGGGAGAGATGGCAAAAAAAAATAAAAATAAATAAAAGCTACAAAAGATAGGAAATTGAGGATAATCATGATCACCAACATCCTGAAGGAAGAGTATTTTTCCTCCAGCGATAATAATTATTTGGTAGCACTTTATAATTGTATAAACAAAGCTGAGCAGAGCATGTGTTTTCTTTTTTCTGAGAAAAAAAAAAAACAAAAAAAAAAAAAAAACAAAAAAAAACAAAAAAAACAAAGTGAATTGCATCTGGAAAAATTACTAATTCTGCAAGGAAAACCTTGGGTGGCACTAGAGTCTAAAAGAGTAATTAAAATATTAATTTACATCATTATAGAGGCAGACATAGAAAAACAAGCAAAAAGTTGCAGATAATAAAGCTTGTTAAACAAACTTTAGAAAATACTTGGTCAGCCTACTTTATGCATAAATGTGCTTTAATGAATGAACAATTGAATCTTCTGTATAAAATAAACTTAAAAATATAGTAAAATATTTATTGTATTAAATCACTGGTTTAATAAAAGCAATAAACAGATACACAGGTACAATTTTGAAAATTTATAAAAAGTCCAAATACAGAACAGTAGAGAAAGTTTATTTTAAAGAACCATATAAATTATTCTGCCTTCTTCAGCTATATAAAAGCCCAAAAGCTAGCCTTGGTATTGTTCTCAAATGTTTTCCATCCACATTTGATAAAACCAGACATTATTAATAAGTAATGCCAATAAAATATTATCTTATTGATTTCTCAGAGATTTGATCAAAGGAGTGTGTGCGTGTGTGTGGTTGAATAGATTTAAAGTGTATACAAGCTACATTGTACTGGATTCTCTCCTCCACCCCCACAAACCCAAGACTGTTCATCAAGCAGCCGGACAATTCGCTGACAGACAATTCACAGACAGGACAATTGGTTAAATCATCAAGACTTTTCAAGTTCAAAAAAAAGTTCTAAGCTCTTCAGTATCATGGAGTTTGTCAAGACAAGCTTTTATTTGAGAGATACATCTATATTGTTATATTGTTAACAAAACTAGAGAATCTAAAGTTGCTAGCGGTGCTAACAACAAAAACAGCAATGCAAGACTAATAACAATTGATGTAGAACACTCACATCCCCCAACACCTGGACATTTTGTCAACAGTTTTATATATATATATATATATATATATATATATATATATATATATATAAAAACAAACTCTGGAGGAGAGATTGAACTTAGAAAGGATTAAAGTGTGGCTGAATAGCCCTATCAGCAAATTGTCTGCACATGATCTCATGATGGCATTTATTTCCAATCACATCCTGATAGCTACAACCGCCAAGAATTTAAATGCAATATCAGTCCCCATCTCTTACCCACTTGACACCAGTCCTTCCCTTGTCCTTTCTACATCACCTTGTGTATCGTGTTCTTTTCCTTTCTTACACTACTTTAGCAACTGTCATCACACCTGTATTCCTATCCTTCTCTTGCCCTTTCTGACACCCCCTGTAACTGGTTCGTTTTTTTTTTCTTCGCTCTCCTCCTGCTTAATATTTTACTTTCTTATGCAGCACCCTGCGCACCAATGGCCATACCACTTTGCTTGGGGTGAAAAGATTAATTTAAAAAAATTTTTTTAAATATCTCAATTCCCGTTAAATTCTGACATATTAATTTATCTAAAATCTACTGTAATGAACAATAATAATAGAAATGGACAAAATTTGTAAAAGATGAGAAGGATTGGAGAAGTGAAAATAAATTAAAAGAATTTAATGTCACTCTACAATTTATACAAGTTTTCTTGTAAGTAAAATAGAATTATGTATTGATACCCATATTTCAATCTTAAACAATTAAACAAGAATAGGAAAAATCCCCAGTAAACTACAGACTTGTAACTATGGTAACAAAATAATCAACTTGACATTAAAGTATGATTCTACCAACCCAATACAGATTACATTAATTTCATACAAAACAAACATTACAGAAAAATTTAAAAAGAACAAAAGGAAAGGAAATTTGGCAACATGAAGGCAATTTGCAGCTTAAATCACAAAACAGATTTAATCTTAAATTAAATAATCCCAATATTTAAGACCAAGATAAAGTGACTAGAACCCAATTACAAAATCACATGATTTCATGAATTACATAACATTCAATTATAAGCAGAGTTGCTGGGTTGATCTATGACAGACATATAGACCTAATTTAAGAGATGGCTAAGAAAAAAAGCAGGTAATGAAAACATTGTTCTACTAGACTAGCCATAAACCCATTGAGTTCCTTTTAAAAGTAGTTCATGATATAAAATGATGTAGTAGCAATGTTATCAATTTTATCAATTTTATTAATAACATCTTAATTTGTATTTTCAATACAAGTTATTGTAATTATTATTACTCATATTATACAACATTACTTACATCAAATTAAATAATAAATAGAAAGGTTTTTAGAATTTGTGAAAGAAATAAAATAAAATAAAATACTGTCCCTGATGCACATAAAAAACAATTTTCAACATTAAAATTATTAATGTTACCATCAAAATAAATTTTAAAGTTTTAGAAACTCAAGATTCCACATATAACAATTTATCAGAAGGGGAAGACATTGTTAATTACTATGAATTGATTACATAATTTGACAGTAAAAAAAAACAAAATAAAAATAAAAACAGTAATTGTTTGCTTATAGAGGTTTATATTTATTGAAATAAAGCATGGATGCCTCCTTTTTGTGCATATAGTTTCAGTTTCAATTTTTTTCTGAAGTATTTTTTTTTTTTCCTTTTCGAAATTTTTTTTATTACACATACTGGTTTCTTCCTTACATCTATTTCAAAATCTACAAACCCTAACCTTCTCAAAAAAAGGCTGCACATTGGGATCACCTCCCCAGACTTTCCTGACAAATCTACCATGGTGATATTCAATAACTGGTTTCATTGTTTGAGAGCAAACACTGACCACTCAGCCATACAGCTATATAAGGCATGTTTAGACAGCAAGTATTCATCCAAGCCAGTCTAATTAAATACAACTAACAAGGTCAGTCTATATAATTTTTTTAATTGTACTTTTTCAATAAGATGTATATTGGTATCAAAATTGTGGATAAACTGTCCCAAGTTCATGTTTGTTCTATTGCTTTGCTCAAGTACTTACAACTGTCTCAGTCATGTTCAAGAATCATGTAGTATCTGTGTAGTAGGCAAAATTCAGTTTGCTACATCCTGATATTCTTGAGAAAGCTGAAAGTTTAAAGCTGTCGATGGTGATGTATACTGTTTAAGAGTAAAACCACACTAAAAAGAATGAAAGTCAAAAGTACTTAAAACAATTGAGCAAACACGAACTTCAGACAGGTTTTCAATTTCAATCCCAATATACAACATTTTATTCAAAAATTGGGGAAAATAAATTTAACAGATTTTGTCAGTTGTATTCAATCAAATTTGTTTTGATACACAATGTGTGCACATATGCACAAGAGAGAGAGAAAGAACTTGCTAATACTCTTACTGTCAAATTTCAAGAGGTCACAATAGTTTATGTAAAGAAAATCAAAACAATCTACACTAATAAAGAAAACAAAAAGTGTGTGTGTGTGTGTGTGTGTGTATATTCTTTCCTTTAAAAAGTATTGAAAATTTGACAAGCACCCAGACATTTTTTTTCTTTCTACCCCTATATATTTTAAAGTCAAAATTTGGGTGCCCTTGAAGCCAAAATTTACTCGTGGGAAATAGTGCCATAGTGAGACAAACAAACTCACTAGAAAAAGAAGAAAAGGGAAGCGATAGCTCAAACTCTCGCAGAGAATAAACAAAATTTATAAATACAATAAATAATTTACATTACGTCAATTATGGGTTGCGTTTTTTTATTTATATGCATACATTATAATACTAAATTGTTATGCAAGTGTTTTTCAAGCTTTCACAAGGATAAGAAAAAAGTGCATAATTCTTTGCTTTAATATTAACCAAATATATAATGGTTCAGAAAAATGGAATATTTCTTTTTTTTTTTTTTTTTTTTTTTTTTTACTTATTTCAAGTAGAAATTTATTTATAATTGGATAGTTTACTCTTGACAGTATATTGATTTGATATGTAAATAATTTGGTTTTTCCTCCTAGACAATCATTCCAATCTGAAGTCATTTCATGAGCATTCTTAGTCTCAAAGTATTGGTATAAAACTAGTGGAAGCTCCATTGTTCAGCATATTGTCACTAAATATCATAAATGGCAAGAGCTAAGGATGTATTATTCATACTAGCAAGATTAAAAAGAAGATAGTATTGAGGTGGAATACTCTTGGTCTGCTACATTGAAGACAATCTTGTTCAAAATTCCAAAGTAGTAAAAACAACAGATATAGATGGGTGTCAACTGAATAGGATTTTTATTTTCAATCAATTTGTCAACTGTAATGAAAGAGACTATTACTTTGGATATGACAGCAAGATACCAATTTCTAAGACACTACTAACAGTTAAGCAGAAAGGAAGCATTTAATCAGGACTACAGCCCATCAATATTGGTCTTCTGATCAATGGAACCAGGGAATTTTCAAAGATGAATCAAAATTATGTATTTGCTTTGGTGATCATTTCCGACCTCCATCCAATATCTGGACAAAATTCCCATAAGCAGTATGATGCGAAATATGTGTGTGGGGAGGGATGCTCTCAATCTGGGGATTTGTGGTTATATGTCTATCACTGGTGTCAGAAAGATATGTTTCTTGAAGAGGTTGGTCAATGCTACTATCTTTCAGAATGTCCAAGATCATTTCCTTATCCTATACAATAAGGACAAGTTTAGAGGCAATTTTTCTTCCAACATGACCATGACTCTCCCCCCACCCATGTAGCAAAATCTACGAAAGAATCGTTCAATGAGAAAATAAGTGTTTCCGATTGGCCTGCAAATATCCCAGATGCAAATCCAGTAGAATATTTCTGAGAAATCATCTGGAAGGAAATACTATCCATATAGTTTTGAGAAACTGAAGATAACTATTATTAAAATGTGGGCATTAGTGACACTAGAGGATTCTCGTTGGTTAATCAGTTCCTTACCATAGTGAAAGAAATAGTAATGTTAAAGATACAATGAAGTATGGAAATACTAATACAATTTCTCAAAAGTGTTAAAACTTTATTCTAATAAAAAATACTTTTTTTCTATCACAATCTTCAAATTTAAAAAAAAAAAAACAGATTTGTTAGAAAATGAGATTATTTTCCGATTGAATTATGAATAAACTGTTCCATTTTAAAGGAATTTGAGCAAGAAATATAAAAGTTATTAGCAAAAAACAGAATATTCCATTTTTCTGTAATCCTTGTATTTATAATCATTTTGAAAACAGAAGTAGTTTCATCTTTTGTGAAGGTAGATAATGTTATAAAAGCATAAAGAGAAAACGAAAATATGAGAATGATGGTTGGTAAATGAGGTAAGATGCCTGCCAATACAGTTTCACATTTACTTGAGTACAACATGCAATACATAAAAGTGCCAAACACAGGAATTTTTGTTTTTAAATGTCTGGTGTTGATTCTTTATAATTGTTCTAATTTATCTTGTATGAAAGACATATTGTGATCAAATCCATCTGTACACAAAATCAACAAAAAAGTTTACATTTGACAGTTTGAATCTAGAGTAAGATGACTTCATCTTCAGTTATAAAATAAAAGAAATAATATAAATGCCAAGGGGATGTATTTGTGATTAAATACTCATCTGCTTGTATTTAAATCTGTAAGCTTACTATTGTGCAAGTGTCTTTTTAGGCATATTAAAAACATTCATTATGCTAATTTAGTAATGTTATAAAGCATGCAAACTATCAGCATCTTTTTTTTTTTTTTAATCCCAAGTCCCTTCAAGATATAGGTGATAATGGTTCTCCACAGATTTGGGTTATTTTATGTGAATTGCTTTGACTACTTGGGAAAGAAAGATAGTGGAGTGGTTTTCTGATACCTTCTCCATAGTTTTGAATTTTGAGTAATCCTTTGAAACTTGTTACCACCCCTAGATGGGGAGAGAAAATATGGATTCATTTATCTTACAATAACAGCAAATGCAACAGACCTCACTAGAGTTTGAACTGTTTACCCATTCCACTTTCTGCATTAATAACTTATGCTATGTATGCAGTAAAAATAGATATGCAACACATAAAATGATTTTTATAGATAAAAATGACACTAAAATATGTAATTCATCAAATATCAAAAAAGAATTTAAATAAAGACAATTTATAATAATTGTTTTTTGTTTGTATGCATTTTTAAAACATTTAAAAAAAATCTCAAAATATTACTGTAGAAAGTGTTATCAAAGTGGTAACAATTAGGTAATCTTGCTTATAAAAATTATTCATGCAATTAAATTTAGTTCAGAGATACCAGACAATTATAAAACAGAATTCATTAAATATAAAACTGTCTAAAAAATATAGTTAAAAATAATCAGTTTTGAAAATGACAGCACAAAGCATAAACAATCTTTAAGTGAATACTTTTAATAGAGGACTTTCATTCAATCTTTGCGCTCAAACTATAGAGTGCGATGAATAAATTGTCGCCATTACATTTAAAAAAAAAAAAATTTTTTTATTTAAGTTGACTGCACAGTATAGTGGGGTCAATTGGACACTGAGAAAAAGAGCACCATGACGCAGTTCACCCCACCAAAAAATTTTGAAATGGCATGCTGCACTGTTTAACATTTGCATCAGAAGCTCTGATACGAATATTTTAGAGAGTTTAAGCATCAACCTGAGGAGAGTGCAGAAAATCTAGAGAGAGAAGAGTAATGGAGATTATGAAAGTACAGCAGCTCAGAAAATTCATTGATCTTTCTGATAAGATAAAAAAAAAATCTCCACACAGGGCCTCAGACTCAACAAGAAGGTCAACATCAAGTGCCTTGAGGAGGTAGTGCTGCTCTGGGTCAAGAGGATGGCTGCTGGAAGTCCCTGTCTGGCAACAGGACTGCACCATACCACATAAGCAGGAGAAACCAGTCAGAGTTATCAGACAATTTCTACAACTACATCACCCCCTTACATCTGGCCACGTAATTCCCCAGACTGCAACCCCCTTGATTTTTATGTGTGGGATGCAGTTAAGCGAGAGACCAACAAAGCACCTTATAATACCAAAGATGAACTGAAGGCAATGATTATGACAGTATTCACCAACTTGGACAAAAAGACTGTCCCAGAAGAGTTGCAGGAGATTCTGGAGTCTGTGGTTGAATCCAAAGGTAATTTTATTGAATAAATTCTTTAGCATTTCAAAATATTTTTGTGTAATTTTGGTAAATATATCTGTTAAAATGGGAAATCAGTATTATTTTCATTTTTGCTTAATTTACACAACAATTTATCCAGCACATGCTGGATAAACTACATTTTTTTCTACATGAAAATACCAGCAGGAAAAATTAGTTTGGGTCAGCTAAGCTTCTAACATAGATATAAAATTAAACTATTCTATCATTTCTCACTTGCAACAATAATCAACAAAGAGGACAAATTTGTAGATAAGCCTTACCATAACTAGTAAACTGCATGATTATACAATTCTCCTGCAATATCTAATACTTAAGATATAAAGAAAATTACTTTCAAAATAATATTCAATATTATTCCACAAGGAATACTTTACCTATATAATTTGGCAATGTTAAGTTTATGTTATTTAGACAAAATTCATGAAAATATTTAATTATTGATTATTGTATCCAATTATTCAAAATGACACTTCAATGATCAGCTGTTAGTATCATCAGAATGCAAAACTTCTTTCATTAGTACAATAGAAATGGTTTACTCATGAAAAGCACATTTTCCACAAACAAGGACTAATTACAGAATTTCCAGCTAAATCATGCTATTAGCCTCTAATAATTGAAATTTCATCACTCCTTGCACTAGATTTCATAAATTTGAACTACATTTGTTAGAAAAAAAAAAAATGTTTCAAAAATTAATGAAAACTTCTGTGTTCATTATGGACTATTGTCTTCACACTTGTTTTTATGATCACACCATTTCAGCCATTTTTGCCTTCCAACCAACTTCTGAAGTATTTCTAATAGAAGTGAGTAAGTTTGCCTATCACCCAGTTCACACTTCTCTCTGGTCTTTTAAACATGATTAGAGGTTTAGCCCTTGTTATGTTTAGAACTGTGTTTCCAGTTTCTTCTAAAGTCTGCTTCAACTCTATATTTCTAACATCTCTAAAATTTTTATTCATTAATTAAATCTTTACTTATTCAAGTCTAGAATTAGTGTTTATCTTTCCTGTATAGCCCAAGAACTTCATTTCTCGCCTTTTCTTAGGTAAATAGAACACAGTAACTCTCTACTTTGAGTGACTTTCGGGCTTTGCATTGAGTGAACATTAGTGAAAAAAAAGAAAAGAATGTTGATCAGGGTAACCTGCAGGTAATTTTGAAGTGAATCCTTTATATAATTTCACATTCTCCTGTCTATGCATAATGAGATGTCATTTACTTATTTAGTACAGCTCAGTTATTGCACCATATCTTAGCATGAAATGTTTTATTTTTGCTATAAGCTTCCATTTTGTCAATTTCTAGTTAAATAAAATAAAGAAGCATGTATATAGTTAAATATGATAATGCATTTTACATTAAAAATGTCAACTTATAGCATAGAAATGACACTGATACAATAGAAAGAGAGTGTAGTGATTAATTTGTTTTTACGGCTTGTACTATTTTAGGATTGTAAGACATTTTGAGAGATAATAATTTACTGATACAACTCCTACTGATTAACCCATATCTGGAGTGAGAATAGGTGAATTCATACCATTTCCAAATCAATATTATAAACCTAACTGAAACTGCTCTCCATTTCCAATTTTCAGCTATTATCCATTACATCACCCATACATCCAAGCTTACAACACTTGATATTCCAATGGAGTCAATCATTTAGGTCTTAACCAGGTTCAATGTTGCTTAATTGCATTAAACATATAAGAACTGGTTTCCATGTGATATGGCTGTAAGCCCACTCATCTACATCAATTCAAACTTTTTAAAGTATGTATACAAATAAAAAAAATAAAAAATTTAGAAATAAGCAATTTTCAGTTTAAAATAAAAACTCAACAAATAATTTATTTATCTTTGTTAGTAGCTTCTTTTTAAATTAAAAGCAGAAAAATTCAAATAAAAATGAGAAACTTGTTTTAAATTTTCCTCTAACTCCTGTGATTGGTTATGAAAAGATTAACATTAGAATATATGATCAGTTTAAAATGATTTTGATTTGTCTTCACACACACATAAATGAAAATAATTATCTCAAAATACAGAAAACTTCACATGACTGGAGGTATTGATTATATGAATCACAATAAGGACAACAGTTCAAATCAATTGATGTACAGCTATTGAGAAGTGAGTTATTACAGAGAAAATGATAAGCAGAAACATAATTAGTTCTTCATGATTTTGTTTTTATAGACATCATATAACAAGTTTGTTTTTTCCATTCTAAAAAAAAAACATACAATGTATACAATTTGTTTGTAAAATCTTCAATACTCAATTTTAATAAAACACCTAAAAAAATTTTTTTTTTCTAATGAACATTTCAACTTCCATCTTCATAAATGTAAATGATTTGATCAGACTCCTCCACCATCCACTGCAAATGTTATAAATGGGTGTTTCAATACTAACAAACCTCAGTGACAGTTGCCAACTAAATAACTCCTGTTCAGATTATCATCACCCTAACACTATTTCTCACCACCCAATATTGATTGAAGAGGGGAAGTGGGGAAAAATGAACAAAATGAAAACAGTTGGCTTCAAGTAATCTATGGACTGCTACAGATAAAGTCAACATAACTGGTTTTGGCTTTATCTTGTCCTGAAGATTCTTAATCCAAAACCAAATGGGAAAATTATTCTTTGTATCATGAGATAGATACTTATTCCCCTGAAAACATCTAAGTAAATGAAGTAGTTCATGATTAACAACTTTAAAAAGAAATAATTATAGAAGCCTCAAAATGCAATGTTATTACTTAAAATTCACTAATAAAACTATTAAGCATGTATAAAGACTTTGGAATAATGAATACACAAAAAGAGATCAATGTAAGCAAACTTATTCAAATAAACAAACTTTATTAAGTGATTTATAAATTCTACATCATTAACAATAAAAATTTACTACTATCCATACAAAATCGCAACTAAAATTCATAACTAGAGATAATACAGAGTATATTAGACTTTAATACAGTTATAAATCAAATATATAAATATTTAGATATTTTCAAATCAAATGAAAATATGAGATTTCAAATTATCTGCATGTTAAAATTTCTGACAATAGAAATCTCAGAAAAGCATTTTTAACTGAATCTTCGACAAAAGTGATACAGATATTCATAAAAAATATTCAAAGAACTTAAAGGATATTGGTAATTGAGGTCAATCTTAAAATGTCGGACCAAGAATTATATAATTATTAAGCTATCAATCAATATTATCTAGAGCAAGAAATCCAAGCATTAGTAAGTCATGTCAGCAGGTACACATGTAATACACAAAAGAACAGTTGCACATCTCACTTAACAATAAAAATAAAATAAAATAAAAATAAAATAAAAAAAAACATATTTGAAACAAGTTAGAACAAAAATAAAAATGTACGTATTTAATTGCCGAATTTCTACAAACCCAAGTACTGCACAGAAAAGATTACATTATTAGAAAATTACATTAGGCAAGTGATAAACATTATCAATGGAAAACATGTCTTTATTGAAGTTGTTCTTTTGAGATTCTGTTGTTAATAATAGATTATGTAGTGATAATGTAATACAAAATAAGATTTTGAAGAACAATAAGATAATAAAAATTAACAAAGACCAATATCTTGTGAATCACTTTTCAGATGAATATCACAATCATATTTATTTACTAAATAAATGAGTGATATAGTTATCTAGCAATGGTGTGTCACAGAGGTAAAGCAATGGAACTCAAAATTTATAATTTCACACTAGATTACAAGTCGGTGAACCAGCTTACCATCATCTTCTATGTGCCGTGTCCCTTCAGGACATAGGTGATCATGGCTTTGTCACTCTTAATACCCCTTCTGTTATCCAACTCAACCATCCATCTGCTCAAGTCTATCAGGTATGTCATGCATTGTTTTCCCTAGTAGTCTCTTTTCCTCTGTCCTGTGAGCATCAGGTTCTCCAAGCCCTCCTTCCTCATTACAAGTCCTAGAAACTTCAGCTGTCTTTTCCTGATGTTAAGTACCAGTTACCTTTTTGTGTCCATTCTCTCCAAAACCTTGTCGTTGCTTGTGTGTTGCATCCATTGTATCTTCAGCATCCTTCTGTAGAACAACATTCCAGTTGTTTGTTTCTTTAGTTTTTGATAGGATTGTCCAGCATTCATTGCCATATTTAAGGATAGACATCACATAACATTCCAGTACTCTGTGTTTCCAGAGAAATTTTCCTGTCTCTTAATACTCTCATCAGCTTCTCGAATTCATCTTTGGCCATGATAATATGCATTTGAATCTCCAAATTTCACTTTCTGTCCTGTTAGAACACTTCCCAAGTATTTAAATTTCTGCACCCATTTGATTTTGGTAACACCAACTTGTAGTTGGCATTTTAGGATCTTTTTTCTACTGATTACCATGCATTCAGTTTTCTTGTAGTTGATATGCAGTTGTTTCTTTCCGCTTTCTTTAACTACTTCCTGTAAGAGGTCTTGTAGTTTCTTTTGTGCCATCTGCGTATCTTATATTGTTCAGATTGTGGCTGCCAATGTCAAATCCTGGCAGGACTTCTAGAGCTCTCAGAATTTGTTTTGTTGTATATCTTAAATATACTGCATTCCTGAACCTCATGTTTATATCATGTCATTTCCTGGGCTTCTCCATGCCCATAATTGTCTTGGGTGATCTTGAAAATAAGTATTACCTGGTCATTCACTAAACAAACTAATTTTACAAAATGATAACCAAATATAACTGATAACTAATAGTTGCATTTTTATGCTGGCTCATTTCTAGCACTTACTATCTATAGAAACCAAAAGTCTGCCAATTACTGTATTTGTTATACTATGAACCAAAATAATTTTTATCATGGTTTAATATCCTAATTAACATGAACGACTATTTAAAATGGTGAGAAATCCACATAAGAATTCAAACATTAACCCTCTAGGGCCATTCATATCATATTTGATACAGTATGAAAACAAGCCTTGAAAGAAATATTTTCCTGAAAAATTTAAGAGAAATATTTTATAAATTTCAAATGAAAGCAGTACTGACTGCTCAGTCAATGAATACCAAATGTTTCCTTATAGGGAAATACCAAATGTTTCCTTATAGGGAAATACTGTATCAAATATGATACAAATGGCCCTAGAGGGTTAATCTGGCACTGAAATTGTATGTGACTTTCTATAAGCTCAATATTTTCGAGTTTATTTTTCTAATTGAATAGTTCCAGAATAACACTGCATTTTATAGAGAAACGGTGACATTAACAATCTGACCTATATACTTTAATACATGTATTTTTTCTTTATTATAAAATCTTAATTTTTTATAGTCAAAGTTAAAAAAAGAAAAATACTAGTATTTAAATTAAATACATTAGAGTGTCTTTGCTAATACAAGACAAAAACAATAACTTATTTACCAATCAGGAAATAAATAGAGGTATTTCAGATTTAAATAATACTTAAACTTGGGTAAAAATTAGTTAGGGGGTAGTAAAATGTTCAGCTCACTTCCCAAAAGTTAATCCTATATATATATATATATTACGGAAATCAACGAATTTTAAGGAAACTTGGTTATAAGCATCCGACAGTTTGAAATGAATTGTTTGAACATTATTTTTTATCGATACTCAATACTTGTATTTAAGTAGATATTCTGTTTTTAATGAAACAGTATTATATATTTATATCTGCCGGCCTGATTATTTACGATAAATTTTTATTACAAAAATGTGTGCCATTCGGCAGGATTCAAACCTGCGACCCCTATCTATACAGGGGAAGCTACCATTTGATCTAGTAACGTCTTAGACTTCTCGACTATGAATAGCCTCCAGTCCATTAAAAACAGAATATCTACTTAAGTACAAGTATCGATAAAAAATAATGTTCAAACAATTCATTTCAAATTGTCGGTTGCTTATAACCAAGTTTTGTTAAAATTCGTTGATTTCCGTGACATATTTACATTTGTTGACATTACGATACATTTCAGAGCATATATGTTTGTTTACGATGGGATGGATCGAAAGTTGTGTTATATAAGCTTAATAAAAACCTTGTTTGGACTGGAGGCTATTCGTGGTCGAGAGGTCTAAGACGTTACCAGAACAAATGGTAGCTTCCCCTATATAGATAGGGGTCGCAGGTTTGAATCCTGCCGAATGGCACACATTTTTGTAATAAAAATTTATCGCAAATAATCAGGCCGGTAGATATAAATACATAATACTGTTTCATTAAAAACAGATTATCTACTTAAATACGAGTATCGATAAAAAAATAATGTTCAAACAATTCATTTCATATATATATATATTACGCACACACGAGTTAAAGAAAAAAAATTGTAATATTTGTGTTATGGTTCTAAATCAATCTTGGTCTGGTGAGAACTTTTTCATCATCCAACTTATGCTGAAATATAACTTTAAAATTAATTTGGATATAGATTTCCCCACCCCCTAATCAAAATGTTAAAGCAATTTTTTTTTTAATCATTTCATCCCCAAATAAAGCAATAGAGCTACTAAAACACAAGAGCTTACTGTGAGAAAATATGAGGGAAAAACTTAAGGAGACAGAGAGGGAACAATAAAAGAATAGAAATTAAGAAGACAGAAGATAATGATTGAAATTAATCTTAAAAAATTTAAATGCAAAGTTGATTGAAAAGCAAGAAGCTTGATCAGACTCCCTACCACCATCCACTGCAAATGTTATAAGCGGGTGTTTCAATACTAGCAAACCTCAGTGACAGTTGCTAACTAGATACCTCATATTCGGATTATCGTCACCCTAACACTATTTCTCACCACTCAATATTGATTGAAGAGGGTGGGTGGGGGTGGGAGTTCCACATGCAAATGTGTGAGACATTGGTATAGTCCTCTGTACCACATTTCCTCTTCAAATGATTTGTAATCTGAATTTGTATTTAAGCCTCTGCTTTATTCATAGAATTCACCATACAATGTTTGAAAGTGGCATTATATCAAAATTTAATCTAAAGATAAATATCTTTATGTGTAATATCATCTAATAAAGGCCATAAAAATAATTTGTGCTTTTGGTTAGAACTAAAATTTTTATTACAGCACTTGATGGAGATGTAATATCAATAACTTGGTCAATGTCAAAGTTGGGGTAACAATATACAGCAACCCATTTGTCTTAGCACATACCTGAAGTTTATTTGAAATGGTTCTTCTTCATCACAAATGCGAGAGTTGTATGAATACTATGATTCACTGAGTGCTTTTTTTTCTTTACTTTGTTCCTTTAACGGTGGAGATGAATAAATGTTATCACTAATGTCTATTCCCTTCATCACACCGTTTTTAACTTTATCAGCATACATTGCAAGCTTTCTACTCTCATTTAGAAGGAAACTACTTTTCAAGATATTGAGTTCATCCACTGAACAAAATATTAAATGTAAATTTCATTAAAAAACCAGACAGAGGTCTCTGACATGGAAAGGACTTTTGCTTATTATTTTCCATAAGAGATTAGGGGAAAAAAAAACAATTATGAAAGGACAATGCCTGTTTGCAAAAGTTGAAAACCTATAAAATGCATCCATCCAATAATTTCATTTAACTGTGAAAATATGACCTCATCTCTAGAATTAGTAAAAGAAACAACCAATAAAAATAAATAAAAATAATTTTATATATCATGCACACTATAAATAAAAAAGGAAACTGATCAGATTTTGAGAATTACCTATTACATTTCAACTTTTTATGGAGCTATATATGAAACCAACTGATTATAAAAGGCAAAACATTGCTCTATAGGAGGTATCATTTTCTTTTCTTTAGATTTTAATTTCTCTGGTATTCTATCCACTAAAGTTTTCAACTCATATTTTTTGTGAAAGCCAACTCCAAACATTATCTTAATCACACCAAACTGATGAGCATCCTTTTTTTCTACTAGATTGGACTATTTTGTTTTTATATATATATATATATATATATATATATATATATATATAGGGAGAAAAGTTCAAAGAATATCACTATGAAATTGTTAGCTTTGAAAATGTGGAAAAAAATGTCCATCATTGAAATAGTGAAATGGAATAAAAACTAATTATCACATAAGTTATAGCTTTATAAAAAGAAAAAATGTTTATATGCCAATTTTTATCAAAATAGGCCTAGATAATAAATATATTCACTATTGTGACAAATTTTCAGTGTGGGCATTTGGAAGTACCTAAAAATAATTGATATCACATTGATAACGGTTTTGTTTTTTAAATAGTTTTTATCTCAAACACACACCTATAGATATGTTTGTGCATGTATTAGTATTCCAAAGCCTTACTCCAACTAAATTAATTACACATTTAACATAATAGAGTAAAATGGTAATTAGAAATACAGGGCATTTGTTTCAACACCATCATGTGAACAGTTAAACTACTTTGTTAAGTTCATGTCAACACAATTGTGATACTTGACAAGTTGCAACCTAATATAAATTGGCTTGACAAGGAAACATTTTTGGAATGACAGACTAAATCATTGTCAGTTTTTTTGGGGTTTTTTTTTTTGCTCAAATTTCATTTATTCAGCAGAAAATTCCATTTCTCTTTAGTTTTATTATTAAAATAATGAACCAAATGTAAGTTCAGTTTCAGCACTTCAAAATCAACTGCAAATTGCTCTGAGCTAAATCTCATCTTGATTACTAGTCTACTTAGAAATTAGCAAGTTGGGTACCATGATTACCAATTACCAAATCAGATCCAATACACATAATTATAATTAAAGAGTATAATTTCCTGACCAGTTTTTGTTCTTAGCATAGAGAAAACAACTATTACCTGAAAATGCATGCATGATTATCTATCACACACATGCAAATTCATCAATAACTCCATAGCCCAATGATTGGTAGGGAAATTGAATTTATTATACATTTTTTTTCTCTCTCTTCTGTATGAATTTCTGTCATGGGTTATTTAAATTATTTACATGAAGACTATTGTCTGCTTTGCTGCTGTTATCACTTTTTGGATGCTATGTCCTTCAGACTTCACCAAATGCATGTGAACTTTATAACCTCCAGAACATTTCAAATTGAACTCGTTATTTAATCTACAGGGATAAAATATTTCCACTCCACTGACCATGTCTAGGGATATCTCATCAAATTCTTATTTAGTACTGCTAAGTTATTGCTTGCTCCATTTCCACTCTCAACACCAAACTCAAACCAACCATGCTTTGATCCTCTAAGCTATTGTAGGACTATCCTGAGTGGGAAAGCTGCAGCTTTAAATCTAAACTGCCTGCTGACAAGTGCTGCTACTGTTTGTCACACTCTACTGCACTCACTAAAACAAAGTCAAGCATGACAAGCAGTAGCAACAGGCAGGTTAGGTTTAAGGCTCCAAGGTTTTCAATTAGGAATGTCCTAAAGAACAATAGCTTAGTAGATTAAAGCATTAGTTCATTAATTTAGTGACAGCTATTGTGAGTTCAATCTCTTGAAAACAAGGAAAGCAATAATCAAGTAGTACTAAATAGACAAGGTTAGACTTGATCATTTAATATAGATTCAATAACCAAAATTAGTTTCAAGGTTACCCAGCAAACATCTGATGAAGGCCATAAGATAACACGACTGAAACAATTTGATGACAACAAAAGATGAGGACAATAGTCCACATGTAAACAAACATTTATTTTTAAACTGTTAATACACTAAAGTCAATGGTGAATTTAATCACAAATTGAACCTTTTAGATTTAAATTCAGCTAATATCTACATGCCAATCTATACAATTATTGATGTACACTCAAATGCTAAGGATGGCTCTAAAATGGAACAGGGAATAAACCAAGATAAAGAGATATCATAAGTAATTAAGTGACAAAAATAGAAGCTGACAGGCCACAAACATTAAAAGATAACTAGAGTAAAATAGTGTTTAACTAGTACCCACCACTGGGTTACAAATGTAGAAGGCAGAGACCAGACAGAAAAAGGGCAGATGAGGCAAGGTTTTACTGGTAAAACATGGCAGAGAGCATCATTTTAAAATTGGAAAAGGCTTTTGTCCTGCAGCAAAAGCTCATGAGATTATATATATATTGCAACAAAGTTATAGAACTCGTAGGGTTTTTTACCCGCTGTTCATGCATTTACTTTTATAAAAAGTGCTCGATAAGGCGTAGAGCATTATCAACCATTACAATATATGTGTGTGTGTGTGTGTGTGTGTGTGTGTGTGTTTGTTTACATTGTATATAACATGCTAAAAGTTCACCTTCTTCTACTGAGCGCCCATAGCTCAGTGGTAGAATCTGATGTCAATTTAGTCGGGTTTCAATCCTGGCTACAACCAACCGGATGTCTAACTGTACTGATTGCTTTAGATCATTTTTGGTATTACAAGGAATTCTGTTGTTTTCTCGCTTAACCACATCCCACACAATAATTAAGGGGGGGGGGGTGAATCATCTGAGAAGTTATATGGCCACATATAAGCAGGGATGTGGTCACAGAAATTGTCTGACAATCATGACTGGGTTCTCCTGCTTGTGTGGCATGGTGCAGAGTCCTGTTGCCAGACACAGGGTCTTCCATCAACCACCCGCATGACCCAGGGCTACACTACCTCTTCAAGGTACTTGGTATAGGCCTCCATGTTGAGGTTGAGGCCCTGTGGGGAAGATGAACGTAGGTGTAATGTTGCCATCACTAGTGATCACTCCAAACACCTTCATAATCACCATTGGACTCATCCAGCTCTTTCTGAATGCTCTACACTGTTCTTAGATTGACACCATAACAGTTTGAAACATTCATATGAGAGCCTCCAGTATGAATAAGCAGTACAGTATGCCATTTTCAAATTTCTGGCAGAATGAATTGCATCATGGTGCTCTTTTTCTTACAAATGGTACCTAATTAACCCTACTATACTGTGCAGACACAGTAAAAAATAATGTGCAAGCACAAAATTAAAAATAAATAAACTACTAATTTATTCACAACTTCTATCCAAAATTTAACTTAACCTTTAAATAAGATCCATTTCAAGGTTTAAGTTTATATAAATTTAAAATTACTTCTTGGTAATTCAATACTATTCTTTATTGTTTACTAACAGTAATCTTTCAAAATTACTTTCATTCATTTTAAAATCAAGTGGAAATTGTTTCCACTAAATTGATTTTATTGTTTAACAAATAGAAAAGTATTAACATGCTATTAAAAAGTACAATATACATTATAATCATACAGATTCTGTGTTTACACTAAAAAAGAAAAATTCAACTATGTCTGAAAATCTATGAACAAAAACCAATGTCTGGTGAGAAGAAAGAAAGCGGAGTTACTTGATCCAAACAGTGAGAAGATTTTTTTGTAACCAAGGTGTTGTATTTTCATTGATTGGAACAAACTGTGCAGTAAAGGTTGCTCACAAGCATTAAATTTACACTTGTTTTTAGTGTCTACACATAATTGAAGCAAGTACTATGTAAGTTTTCAAAATTAAGTAGGTGTTACAAAGGTTATATAATCTTTTTGAAGAGGAATATGATACTGGTCTATACTCAAATTGAATGTGTTAAGTTACATCTATGTAGTATTGTTTAGTGATGTGTAAACAATTTATGCCCACCAATTTCACTCAAGAAAATTATACAGAAAAAGAAAAAAAAAAAAAAAAAAAAAAAAAACACAATTAAGATGTCTTTTCATAATTTTTAAAAATTAAAATTTCTTTGTTCAATAAGTTGAATAAACAAAAAGGTTTAATTCAAAGCTATAAAATTATTTTTGACAAAAGTGAGAGATAATTGATAAGTCACACAAAGAGAATTTTTAACAGTTGTGTAAATACTTATGAATAGAATTTTTCGAATGTATTTTTCTGTGGTTATTTAGCACAAAATACTTCCTGTTACATGTGCTAGATGAGTTTTCAAATAGTTTTTTTTTTTTTGGCAAGTTTTTAAACTTTTAGAAGACAGTTGAATATATTTATATAAACAAAAATATAATAAACTCATACAAGTACAATGTAAAGACAACAGCAGTGCCTGCAATGAAAATTATCACCAAATGACAACACTGGGATGTCAGATATAGTTCTGATGATGAAACATTACCATGAAAGGAACCCCAACACTACCTTATATTACCAAACATGTTGGTCTTCTGTCCGTGTTGAGATGCAAGATCCAACTACAATTTTTGCACGATTTTGGAGCATCTTACATATTTTTATGCAAACACATAATATTGCCAGTAACATAAAATGATATGAGCAATTAATACTGTAGAAAGATTGGCTATTATTTTAATATTGCAGACAGTAAAAATAATCTCTAGCTTCAGCATGAATCAGACATAAAAACTCTTATAATTAGCCTCCCCTACCTGATAGCTTAACTATAAACTTTCCAGTCATCAAAATACAGTCATAATGAAAGTGGATTCTTAGATTTTCATTGTCACTTCATGCAAATGATACTTTTATCGTGTAAAATGTTATAAAAATCTTGTGACCCTATTAAAAGAGGATGGGGGGGAAATGTACTTTAAAGTACAATAGACATTACTATACAGAGAAATAGAGAAATTATATTTATTAAAATTTATGTTGTATCTTTCAGAAATGTACTATTCATCAAGTGTCCTTGGAACAGAACAAACAGAAAAAGTTTCCAGTCACCCACTTATTTTAACACAAAGAATAGGGATGCTTTCATGTGTGATGTTCTCATCTGAAACAATTCATCACTAAATATCAGAAAAAGAACAACATTTTTAGAGATGCTTTACACCTGGGGAGGGAATTATTTTCTTGACAAGTATAAAGCATTTGTTTCAGCAGTAAGGATTCCTGCTGACATTTATTGACTAAAACATTACAGAAAAGAGTGAGATTATTTCTGAGGAGTTGAATGATGACTAACATTACAGAAAACTAGGACAAACATTCTAATATACAAATAAATTTTAAGAAAATCTATCATTTTTTGCCTCATGATTATTACTTTCATTAAAAGAAAAGCAAATGAATTATTAATTGATGCTTTGACTGAATACTGTCATTTATACAATGTAAAATTTAAAACTGTGCTGTTTGAAATCAATTTTTTTTTTAAATTTTTGGTGCATAATTGTTAGCCAATAAGATGCAGGGTTTCCCCTCCCCACTAAGGAATTTTGTTTGGCTAATAGAAATTCATGTCCTAGTAATATAGAGCAAATCTTTGCTGCTCATCTATCAATAATATCAGCAGAGTGCTTAGACAAGAACCAGTACATTTATAAACTAGTACATAATCTAAAAACTTCAATACTGGGAACTGAATATAGATTGTTACACTCTCAAAATGAATATTTTTAACAACTGTACCAAAGAGAATTTCTTATTTACAATAATTGTCTTTGATATTATAGAAAGACGATATACACACAAGAACTTGGGGGGGGGGGGGGGGGGCAATGATCAGAATTGTAAAACTTAAACATACAAGTGAAATTATACGATTTTTGTTTTTGAGAATTTACAATAAAAATTTCAAATGACTATTAGAGTGTTTATTTACAAGCATAATTTTATTACATGGAAAATGTGCATGCATGTAAAGTAATATTCTTAAGATTATATTAAACCTGGAAAAGTAAAAGACAAGATATTCTAGCGAAGAAATTTCTTACTTATAATATTGCATTCAAATTTTATTTTTAGCTGCAATATTTTAAGAAATTTATTTTTTACTTCACTAGAATATGTTGTCCTTTACTTTTCCAGGTTTAATAAATCTTAATATTACTTTGTGTGTGTGCATTTTTTCCATGTAATCCATGATTTTTCCAGGCATTGCTATTAATTTAATATAAATTTAAAGCTTGAAAACCACATTAAAAAATATTCAGAAAAAAAAATTCATGTGATTAAAAAAAAAAAAATTGATTACAAATAATCAATTCTGATAAAATAAATGATAGGCCAAGTTTGACTGACAAAAATGATAAAAGATATCAGAATTTAAATGTTGAAAACCACATGCAAAAATATTAAACTGAAAAGTTATAAAAAAATAAGATTTATTATTAGAAGCGTTAGTCACTCACTCATGTAGTTAGTTATCCTTTTTGAACTTCATATTTTGATGTAACTTTTTTCCTACTGAACCAAAATTCAAAAATTTTCGAAATGTAGCTAAGGTGGTGTTCTTTCTGACTCTGTAAACTGTTTGGAATTTGGTTAAGAACTGAATTAGGGGTGAAGCTTGAAAGCCGCATAGATTCACTTAATGTCAGACTTAAGAATATATTCAACCACTGTCGTGGTTGAATGATATTTGCAACATTCTAAAACCTGAAACAATTTTATTAAAACTAATGCAATGCAATATAAGTTACCAATTTATAAAAAAATAAAAAACAATTCTTTATTCATAAATTTATAAACATTATTAAAATATGTGAACAAACTCTAAGGAAATCCTTACCATTTTATAAAGTTTGAATCAATTAACAATTAGCTAATGTTTTGCCAACCATTCATTTCATTTAACAATCTAATAGTGTGTTTATTTTTTGTAAATTCTCAAAGGACAAAGAAAATCTATTAATTTACTTTCATATATTTAGGTTTTATTACAATTCTAATCATCACTTTTTAAAACAAATATTGGTGAAGAGTGGGGGTAATTAAAATAACAGCAGTGTCAATAGAAAATCCATCCTTTCGACATTCCATTTTTTTTTGGCAGACACAAAGGTCGAAGTTTGCTGAACTTAATAAAATAGACAGTAAAATAGCTGGATACAAATTTGAAATCAATCTAGGAAAAAAAAAAAAAAATACATAGTTTCATTTTTTTTTCTTTCTACATTGGATAAAAATAATTCTCCCCACCACCCTCAAAAAAGAATTTTGCTTCATCAATGTTGTTTTGACAAGAATGTAAGACATGTCTTCAAATTCTTAGGTTAATATACCAAGACAGTTTTGGACAAATAATCAGCCAAGCAGATAATTAAAACACTCCCACATATTTCATTTAGTAAACTACCAGAAGCACTGCCCAAATGGCAGTATATCAAAGCACAATCAATTCTAGAGATCTTTCCATTCATCAAAATTCTTAAATTTCATCCACTTACACTTTAATATTTATATGAAGAGATGAAAAATAATTCACTTTAGGATAGACAAAGAAAAAATAATGAATATATTATAAAATACTATTTTTCTATTTTATTTCTTATATTTCAAGTACTGGGGGGGGGGGGGGCATATATCCATTTTAAAATATTTTCACTTTGTCAAAAAAAAAAAAAAAAAATTAAAAAATATAAAAAATACATTTCTGATAAAACAAGCATTTGGAGTATGTGTGTTGGTAGTGACAGCTGTGAAATATCTGGCAACTGTACAAATGTATCCTAAGCAGCAGTGCCTTGCGTGCCAAGACTTGAAAAGGTATTGGCCTAGACAACATGTCCTATCTATGCACAAGGAGAACAGTAATTGGAAGAGTTATCCAGGTTTATTCAATACCTTGGAATAACCAAATGCAAGAGTGCATAATTGATGGCTTATAGGATAAGACACTCAACTCAATATTTAGTACAATTGCCACCTGAAACTTGTTTTATACTAAATGCTGAGCAAGAGAAAAGGAGAAGCAACAATCACATAAAATGTATCAATGACAATTCTTGAAGTAGACATACATTTTTTGTTTAGCATTTATTACAAATGATTAATCTAATTTTCCAATTCATAAATTAATGCATTTTTAAATCTCAGCACAGATGGCATAATTTACAAACTTACACAATTCCAATTTTCATTATAAATCATTTTTCTAATCACAAATTTATGTATTTTATCTATCTACCATAACTGCAGATACTCAAGATTAACTAACTCGTGACCGGTTCACATAAAAATTTTAATATGTAATTATATATAAATGGTTCACGAGTGCAGCACAAGACTACAGAATTAAAACCAAAGGTTAGACATTGTACCAAGTTTTTCTAATGTATTAAATATAGGAGGGAAAAATCTTTCTATAATAAAAACAAAGTTAACTACAGTTGAAGTTTCATTTCACAATGTTTTGTTTTTGGTTTTTTTTTTACAGTAAACCCAAAATCATAAGAGAAACAAAATTCATTAAAACATGATCTATCTAAAGATTGGAATAAATGAATTTATTACATGATTCTGATATCAATGAACTAATATCTTTAAATCAACTTATCAGTGTTATGATTTTATCAAACAAATTCAAGAGAAGGAAACATTTGAAAACATTCTAACAAATCTACCATGAAAATATTGCCATCATTCCCAAGAGCTTCGTGTGTTTGCTCAATAATATAATTGATAACTTAAAAGGTAGATTCAACTTAAAATGAAGTCTAATGATACAGGCTGATCAACTGAGGAAATACGACTAAAATTTGATTAATATGCTAAAAACAGGCAAATCACATTACATTGTTTTCTCAGATGGAAAAAAATTCTTTCATATAAGCTGAATTATGACTTTTCTGAACCAAATTGCAATAAAATGAGAGTAAAATCTCTCTAAAATCTTTATAATTAGTTATCAACAATTGGAATTATAATATAAAGAGAAGGAACTGGAATATAATTCATCAGCAGTAACCAAATATATTGCCTCTATATCAGTCTTAGTCAATGGTAACCAATAATGTAATCCTATGAGCTGGTTCCTTCAGGGTACTGTGTTTATCATCTAGCTGACTTCTCAGTTGTAAATGTGCTGCTCATTTTCCCGTTGCTATTGTGTTAATGGCCTAGTTCCACTCAACTTAGCTGGTGTTTGTTCATGAACATCTACACCTCTGCCATGTTGTATTTTTGATCTCAGAGGGTGAGAAGATTGCTCATGTTACCATCATTTTTATGTAGAATTACCACTCATATACTATAGTCATTAACATCCGAAGCCAATACTATTTCTGCTTTCAGATCATAATGTGCTAATGATAAGTCTGATGTTAGGATTTATTCAAATGCCTTTGGACACTTACCAACCTACCTCCATCTATTTTTTTTTTAAAGCAAACTGTACAGTGGCACTCTCAAATTCTGCATATTAGGTACATAGATTTGATAATTTGCTAGTCCTAAAAATGCTTGGAGCATAGTAACATTTGTTGGAGAAGTCATATTCTTAATTGCACTTGCCCTCAATAGATCTGGTTGATGACTATTTTTGTCAGTAATTTGTCTTAGGTACTTGATTTTAGGCAAAAAGAATTTGCACTTTTTCTCACTAAGTTTGGACACTTGCTTTTCTATTTTTTTTTTTTAAATTCTTTTTATAAGTTTGATATGTTGTTCCTTAGATACACTTTTAATCAATATATCATCCAGATAAGCAACTGCAAAATCACAATCTGCAAGTATAGTGTCCATAACTTATTGAAATATGGCTAGAGCCATGTTTATCCCAAAAAGAAGTTAGTTGAACTTATACAATCCCTTCTGTATATTTATCGTTATTAATTCTGACCATCCTTTTTCAACTTGTATTTGCAATTTGCAAATATGCCTCAAAGATCCAGCTTCAAAAAATTTTTTCCACTATTTAATTTTGCAAAAATTTCCTCTGGACTTGGTAAACATTTGTTCAACCCAGTTCCAAAAATCAGTAAAAACGCTAATTTTATTTTTTTTCTTTACATACACTGCTGGGGCTGCCCATTTTGAATGGTTAATTTTTTCAAGTTTGTCTAATTCTTCATTGATCAAAGGCTTCAAACAGTACACTACATTTCAGTTTAAATACTGGTGTTGACCCTTATTTTTAACCTGAAATTTTGCTTTGACTTTGGCATATCAACCTAACACATCTGACAGAACATCCTGAAAACATTGTTTTCAATTCTTTCTTTAAATTTTCTCATTGATTAAAAAAAAAAAAAAATTTGAGAAAAAGGTCACTTGTCTTATTTTTGCAATAAATATTTATAGGTAAATCTCATAACCCAACTGATTTCATCCAGTTAGTACTGAATAAGTTTGTATTATTTTAAGCACTACACTTTTAGCTTTTACACACTTGTTGCAAAATGAAATGTTGCCAATCATTTCAGCAATAACATAATTTCTCGCCTGACATGCTACATGCAATTTTCAAAGTTCTTTTTAATATAGGTTTTCTATTTGCTTTCCATGTGGCTTCATTGATTATTATATCACTAATGATATCTTGTATTTTTTCATCTTAATTAATTTTCACATACACAAATTTTCTTTGATTTTCTGTAATTATTTTTTCTCAACGTTGCGCATGAAATCTTTTTAAGACCTTTTCCTTGTTTTAGTTTTACAGTGACTTTATGTTTTACTTTTCCACACTGGTAGCACTTTAAACTCTTAAAGAAACAGTTGTCTCCTAAATGTAACCACCTATCCCTGTAAAGTGGATTAATTTTTCTTTGCTTTGTACATATGTGCATTCTTTTTCTTCAATTTCCTCTATATCAAGTCTCAGATTTGGAATTCTAACATTCATCTGATATTTCTTGTAGTGTTAGTTTTTAATTCTGTTACAGTTTCATTAAGATTCTAGCACATATTTTGTCTGTATCCTTTTTCACCATTAACCCTTGAAAAAAAATTAATCCTTTGAAACATATCCAGAGTCAGCTTGTTTAATTTGAATCTTTCACAACTCTTGTTAATGATTCCAGCATATCTAACAAAATTTTAATTTTTTTTTTGTTTTTTGACAGATTCATACACTTCCAACAAGTATGGGGGGGGGGGGGGGTCACTAAAAATTTTAGAATATTTACCATTTATTCAAAGCAAATTCTCCTGGTTTTCTCAGTAGTACAAAATACAGTATTTTTCATGTTCTACTGGTGCTAACTTGTTTTTCCTCTTGCCTTCCCAGTCAGTGTATTTTTCTCTGTAAAATAGCTCATATCATCTAAAATAAGCAGAAACAGTAATACCATAATCTGAATTGTATGTGAATCCCCTTATGGCATATGCCACTGCATCAGGAGTGAAAGAAATTAGAGAATTTCCCATTCCCCCACTTTGAATTATTTCAATTTATTTGTTTTGTTGTTTCTGGAATTCCAACAACTGCTGATTTTGCTATATTTTTACCACCTGAGCTAACAATTCTTCCAGGTTTAAGAATCCTCCCCACACCTTTACACATGGCAAAGAAAAAAATTACACCAACATGGTTCTAATTTTGTCATTGCTTATGTGTGCCACAGCAAAAAAAAAAAAAAAAAAAAAAATTTTTTTCCTACTCTGTACAAGTCTCAGTTCCTCATCAATACCATTATAATTCACTAATGACTATAATGCCTTGACTACCTCCAATGGTACTCTAATGAAAATTCTCAGAACTCTGTCACTGAACTCCGAATTCTTTAGTTAAGGTATCTTGTCTAGTTCATTTATGTTGTTGGGGGTTTTATTTACTCCATAACATAACCTGAGAAAGTCATTTTTCAGATCCTATATGTAACAATCATAAATATTAAAACAGTTTTTCATGAAATGTTCTCAATTTTTATTATTATAATGACATACATAATTAGCTATCACAAATTGGCTAGTTTAGGGTGCGAAAACTGGTAAATATAGTGAAATTCTCTTCAATTTCAACTTACGATATCTCGCTTATTTTTGACAAAATTTTAAGTAAACAAAATTTAATCTTTTCTCTTTATAAAGATATAATTCTTTAGTGTTATTAATAGTATTTTTTGCAGGCCACTTCAAGTCAAGTCACTATTTTCGGTGATGGTGGCATTATTTTTTTATGTGAAAAAGTAGGTGTTATACAAATTTCATGTGTGTGATATTGTTTGTCTCTACACATATAAAAATGGCCTCATTTAAAAAAAAAAAAAAAAAAAGGTCACTCATCAATGTGGTGTGCTCAACTTCATGTTTTAAGTTGTCGTTCACAAAAAAAATAAAAAAATAAAAAGTCAAGTTGAAAACTTTAGTGGATGAAATACCAAAGAAATTCAATTTAAAAATTTCCGAAATTTACACTATTTTACTAAATCTCATCTTTAATAATCTGTTGGTGTCATATTATTATGCTCATAAATCAAGAAGTACCATGAATAAAAGTGGGCATACCCTCCACATGTCAAGATTTACAACCCCAGACACAGTGAAGTAAACATACATCACCAAACTCAACTGCCAGCACAACAAAATAATCAAATAAAAACTTCAACAAACAACTTGTTTCACTATGTAGGGATAAATTGCAGTTCTTAGATGAGTTTAAATTCTTTTTATATTTTCTTTGTTTATTTAAAAGTTGTATAAAGTACTTTATTGCTTAAAATAACAAATTAGAGAATCCTATATTTTCAGTTGAATTTTTGCTAATCAATAAAAAATATGAAAATGTAAAATTTAAGTTTTTCAATTTCTTTAAATTCTCAGTACATATTGGTTCTGGCAGGAATTATCAACTAGAACATTTAGTTTGATAAAATTATTAACTCGAATGTTTGGTTTATTTTTTGTTTTTGTTTTTTTTAAGTAGACTGAGTAAATATAAAGAATAAATACTGTGATTGGAGAATATATTTTTAGTTGAAATATTTGTGCATCAATAAAAAAAACGAAAATTTACACAAATATACATTAGTTTGTTTTTTTGAGGTAAGGTATTGTTTACTTTTTATTATCCAAAAATAATTTACTTTTAAGCACTTTCTTTAATAACTATAACTTTTAACACCTTAAGAATTTAACAATAAAATCAAGAACACTACCTTGGCGGCTTTTATTAGAATTTACATGTATTACATTAGCATAAATTTAATCTTTATTACTTAATATTGTGATTTACCTTTTTTTTTTTTCATTAATCTAACTGTAAAAGGCAGCTGCTGAATATTTGGAAATTTCTGATCCCTTGGATAATCAATCAGAAAATGTTATTTCACAAAAGCTGTCATTGTTATTAAAAAATAATCTTAAAAACTTTTTGTTTCTTTTGTGATACAAGAACTGTATATTTTTATTTACAGATTCTTTAGTTGCCAAAGGAACAAATAAGTTGATCAATGAAACAGTTCCTCAGCTCCAGCATTACTTAAAGAAGAATAATCTCAAGTTCAGTAAGATGGTCATTGCGGATAAATCAACTTCTGTTGTCCAATTACAGTGAAAAGCATTTATACTCAACAACAAAAAAACTGGTACAAGAGAAAAAAAATGTAAAAGAAAGAAGAAGGTCCCCAAGAACTGCAACAGTTTTTGACTTCACCCTTCCAAGAGTTAACCTACCTTCCAAAGACAAATCTCCAAACAAATCAGACACTACTGAATACCTATCTGCTTCACAAGTGAAGGTACTGAAAGAAGTCCTTGTAGAACTCTGAGTCTAAGAAAGAATTACAGAAAATGAAAGGCAAAGGAGGAAAGAGTGTCAAGCTTTTACTGAGAAACAAAAAAATCATCAACTGTATCAAACATGGTGGTCCTGTGAATTCCATTAAAGAGATACAACTGGTTTCACTGAAAGACCAACTGAGATATCTCAAGGTTGTCTTAGGTATCAAGATCAACACCAATGGAAATAAAGTTCAGCTGGAAGCTGCTCTCTGTGTTTACTTGACAAGAATAAAACCAGTCGATTCATCTCCAACTCTAAAGCAACAAAAAAAAAAAGTCATTCAGTTAATTTGCTGAACATTCAAATAACTCCAGCAGTTGTGATGAAGAACCATCTCAAATTATTTTCATTTACAAGCACCAAGGAAAATGAGTTGCAGTATATTTTGACACCAACTTTTACATTGGCCAAGTTATTGATGTTACATCTCCATCCACTGCTGTATTAAAATTTTTTTAGCCCAAATTAAAAGTAGAAATGATTATTTTCAATGGCCTTTGTCAGATGATAAAAATAAATATTTTTTTGCTCATTTCAAATTTTTAAGTTTAAAGCTTTACAATAAAAATTTGAAAAAATAATGATTTTGTATAACAATTTTCTAAATTTTATTATTTTCTGGCCTTTTTTATCAAATTGAAAACTGCATAATTTCACCCCAAGTAAAAATGTGTTTATGACCAAAAGCTTTGATATTACAAAGACAATTTGTTATTTTAAATTCCTCATCCAAAAATTAGTAAAGCTGCAAAGTTTCAAGCTTGTATCTCCAATGGATACTTTTAGTAAGTTTAGTGACGAATAATTTTGACTTTTTTAACCTATTTTTGTTCTATTATCAAATTGTGTTTTTGTCTGTTTTTACATAGTTTTTTTTTTTTTTTTATTGATTTATTATTAAAAGAAATGTTTAGCTTGATCTCTAATGTGCTACGAATCATATTAAGATTCAATGAGTTAGCTGTTGAAAAGAAACTTTTATGAACAGTCTAAGTTACACTTTCATGGTGTTATTGCACTTTTTTCGGGGTAGACAATGGGTTTTTTGCCTAATGTTTAGGCTGATTTACTCTAATAATTATTGCTTCTGTTAATATTAATTTTCATTTACCACATGATGACATTACATTTGTAAGAATTTTTCACTTGTGTGAAGCCTGCATTTTCAGTTGTATGTTGTTAAAATGTGCTTCTAGACAAATAGCATGACACTGTCACCATGAATCCATAAGACAGCAAATTTTCTAATTTCCAACAAACTTTGAATGGTTATAACTTGGTGGATAATTGAGCTACCAAAATAAATTTGGTACCATTTATTATGTTTTGCAAAAATCTATATGCCGATATGGAAAGTTTTTAGATATAATGAAAATAAAATTTTGGTTTATGATACCAAGTATAATAATGGCTTTACACAATTGCTTTGTATCAAAACCTACCTTCTGAAATTTATTACTTTCAAGTATCTGAATTTATCAGTTTCAAAGAAAGATTTGAGTTTATATGGAGCACGTAACAAAACATGATTATATTTTGTTTAATTTCATTATGATGAACAAAGTGTATTGTGTCATTTATAGAACTTTCATAAAAATAAATCCTAAGAACACAACATTTTTACATCTAAATTCTTGGAACGTTTTCATCAATATCTCTGCTACATAACTTGATACTTTACACTAACACGAAAAACATTTTCCTGAACCAGGCTCAATTTTAGTTTGTAAAAATTGATACACTTGGATGAAAAGACTAAGCTATGATTTCTCGATTCTCCCAGTAATATTGCAACATTAATATGATAGTACTATGAAAGAAAAATTCAGGACAGTGTACTTTAAAAACTTAAATAACAGGTGAAGAAATATGAACAGACCAACAAAGATTTAAAAATAATAATTTTAAAAAACACTAAGTAATTTGAAATAAGTCATTTTTTTAAATTAATGCACAACCATGCTAAATCTACCAGCTGCTTGCAATAGCAAAAATTACAAATGGAGTCTCAGATATTTTTGAAAAGAAAATATTAATTGAAGTTCAAACATAATGAAATTATTTCTATATCACACCATCACAAAGAAATTTTTTTTATACAATATAGACAGGAACAAACATGGATTCATGGTGACAGTGTCATGCTTCAAGCTATCTTCAGACTTCAAACACTATATCAAATGCTGAACACATCACCAGTGTGTGTGTGTGTGTGTGTGCATGCGCATATAATATAAAGCATCACAAATTGAGAGCTGGTGTTAAAACTGTGCTCAATTATAACAGAGTTAAAATTTATACTAATAAACATTTTGTTCCTCACCAGTAACACAACAGTTTCATGCATGTTGCTTGAAAACTGACTCGCTAAGTTGCACTACGAGTGAGAATTAGTTTGATAATCTATAAAGTATTAGCATTTTTGGGTGGTCTTCAATGAGTTTTAGCCAGAAAGTGCCTTCATATATATATATATTTTTTTTTTTAATAATTTTGTACTTTTAGATTTTTGTGTCTTTTTATGATATTAAGACAATTCCTGGCTAAAATTTGTCAAACGCCCCTCCCAAAAAAACACCCACACTTTGGGGATTAAAGAAATACATAAACGAGACTTTCTGAGGAGACCCATTATATCAAAAATGGGCAGCACCATAACCAAAATTTTAACCCCTAACTTCTTGATACAATTAGCTCATAGCACAAAGAAATGGTTTTTATATATATATATATATATATATACACACACAAACACAATATCAAAATCCATTTGAATTAAATGAAACTGATTAGAAGATTGATATTTTATTAATATGTTTTAGCTTTGCCGAGTGACACTGAGCCCTCAGTTTATTTTGTATTTCAAGCTTTAGTTATATGTGCACACACATATATACATACTATTACAGTTCTTAATTTTGTCAGATAAATAACCTAATGTAATAAAAAGCTGCTACTTTTAATACATTATCATTCTAAAGGAATATACAAATATCTACACACAAGTTGGAAGATGAGAGAGAGAGGGTGGTGGGTGGGAGTGAAAGTGCTTGCAACCTGCTGTCATAGGTGACCTACAAGAAATGGGAAACTGGAAATTCTATTGTTTGACTATCAATGCCTACAATGTCTCACAGCAAACACGAGCATTGCACACAAGAATATCTACCATTATCACTGCACCAAGTTACCCCAGGAAGTTAAAATGCATCATAAGCAATTGTATTTTTAACTTACATTTACCTGAACTTGGCTAATTGCACAATAACTTACAAAATACAGTTAAATATTTATCTAATGTATATATTCATTGAAGCCTATTAAAAAAATAAAATTTTAAATATATAGCATTCCAGATTAGATATAATAAATTTTTTTTTTATTTTCAGCTATTCTAACAAATGATACTTTTACAGAAAAATCAAAATCTACAAACCTGATTAAGAGAAGAGTAATTCGTATCCAGACAAAGATTTCCACCACCCACAAGAAAAAAAGTATTGAAAATAGATAAAAAAACTAAAATATTTCCATGCAAACCTTGATAGACTTGAAAGAGAAAAATAAGACTTTAACGAATTTTTAAGAAATTATTAGAAACAGGAAAAAAAACGCTGAACAGCTATGTAATATCAGTCTTCCTATATAGCAATGAATGTCTGACAATTTCTTCACAGATTAAGAGGTGACTTCAGGAAAGAGAAAGTTTTAATTTCTGATGTTGGGAAGAGCCATGATAGCCCACATCCTAAAGGACATAGTACATGAAAGAATGAAATCCTTTAAATGCTCATGTTCATTCAGTAGTTTCATAAAAATTAAAAAAGTAATATCATTTAGACATTTAGTTTCGCATGCAAACCAAGACATGTTCAAACAGAAGTACTTTAAACAATAGTTAATGACTTATTTACTTGTCCAATTAAGGAATAGTGAAATTTTTTGTTATTGATAGGGTCATTCCATGTCAAATCATCCAGACCTCGACACCCTTACCTCTCAGATTTTTTTCAAATTTTCACCATATGTTGGTATCATAGAAACTAGAAAATCCTGAAAATTTGAGCGTCTAACTCTAAGCGGTTCCGGAAATATCGCACTTTTAGTATTTTATGAAAATCGTGTTTTGTTGCAAATTTCCGCCATTTTGAATTTACATTTTTGGGCATAAATCCATTTCTAGACAAGGTTCAGTCTTGAAAATTTGCACTAAAATGGTTTTCCACATGAGGAGTCCAAAAATCATATCTAAAACCTCTGAAAATGAACAGTTTTTGAGTTATTGAACTTTTAAGCCGAGGTTTGGGTATTGGTCTCGCGCGTCCCAAAAAAACATGTGGCACTATGGGAAATTGAATTTTTTTTGTTTCTACACATTCTTGATAGTCTGAACTTGAATTCCTCCAAAAATGGTGTTTGGTTCTTTTCTCGTTAGCTCACAATTGAACCTCAAAGATGGGCAGTTTCAGGGGCCTCACTTCAGACAGAGCTGTGTACAAGGAGTCACTTGACTTCATCACAAACAGGAAAACTTGAATTTTATTTTGACTTGCTGTTCCTTTAAGAAGTGGTATTACTGCTTTCTGATGTTTCTCTAAGTTGGATGAAACTATTTTGTTTGATGCAAGGGTGCAAGTAGCAGGTAAAGCCATGTAACCGGATAAGGACGAAAGGAATAAAGAAGAATTAATCTTTAATTATATTTAAATTTATCTCTGAAATTATTTGCAATATAGAATTCAATATGTTTCCATTCTGTATGAACAACTTCTATATTGCATCCTGTAACCACCAGAAGTTTTCTAAGCCATTCACAAATAATGTCTATTTCATAATTTACAAAATGGATCAGTTCTCTTTTACATTCTGACTGTCATGATTGTACATGAATACCTTAATGAAGCTTTTCACTGCATCTTCAGTATTTAGTTATATTTGTTCCCAACAGATTTTGAAATTTTGACTCCCATTCTTTTTCAAGATAAAACTTAATTCACATTTTTCTCGTATTGTAGAATGTTTTGTAAAAAAATGAATTTAGTTTAAGAAGTATATAATAATATTTAAAAATTCATTTAAATATTTTTATCAATAATAGCCTAGAAATTAAAAAAACAGTTTAAATGATTTTATATGTAATAAAATTATATTCTTTTTTTCACTGGAGCAAAGAGTACTGCACTCTTCACCCCCTTGTAATATACTACAAAGACAAAGATGGATTTCTACAACATCATTCGCTATGTTTTATCTCTGATGACAATACACATGACACTTGCTTTGTTCACAAAATACAGACCATGATGACAGATTTCATCAAACAACATCTCACAGGTATCAACAAAATCTACTATGCTTCAGATGGTTGTGGTGCCCAATATAAGAATTTTAAAAACTTTCTTAATCTGTGCTTTCACAAAGATGATTATGGTATCGATGCTGAGTGGATATTTTTTGCAACCAGCCATGGAAAATCCCCTTGTGATGGGATTGGTGGTGCTGTTAAACGGCATGCAGCAAAGCGAAGCTTGCAGAGACCATTGAACAACCAGATTCTAACTTACAAAGCATTACTGGAAGTGTGCCAAGCAGAAATGAAGTCCATTGTGTTCTTTGGAATTGACAAGGAAGACATGGTTGAGGTGAGGAATAGAATGAAGAAGAGGTTTGTGGATGGGAAAACAGTACCCGGGACGAGAAGTAGCCATCACTTTGTTCCACAATCAGGATGCAAGATTGGACACAAACTCTGTAGTGAGGATGAATCCTTTGTTGATATTCACGACTTTAAAATCCTCACTCATGTTGACATTGGAGATATTGCTCCTTCAACATATATAACATGTGTGTACAACTCATTCTGGTGGGTCGGATTGGTGCAGAAAGTAAACCTCAATGAAGGTGATGTTGATGTTCAGTTCATGCACCCCCATGGTCCACGTAAAATATTCAACTGGCCTTCCAATGCTGACCAGTGTCCTGTTCCTTTCAAAAACATCATTTGTAGCATCCATGTACCTACAACAAACTCAAGTGGAAGGAGCTTTACTATTTCTGACGAGGATTATGATAAAACTGTGACAGCATATGTTGCCTTACACTCATAAGATGTTGTGTTGTCTTGATAGTTTTTGACTTTAATGTACTATCATACCACATACGCACCCGGCATAGGTACTGTTTCTTAGTATCCATATCCCCTGCATTGATTACCAGAAAAATGGGCTTCTGTTCTTTCTTCCCAAGTTCACAATTAAACCTAAAAAATGGGTTAATCACACGACAATTTTTATGGGTTCATAAATGCTGCAAATACATTGTATCCACACCACATGATGCAGTTAATTTGGGAATGTCCACTGTGATTGGCCCATCTTTGAGGTTCAATTGTGAGCTAACGAGAAAAGAACCAAACACCATTTTTGGAGGAATTCAAGTTCAGACTATCAAGAATGTGTAGAAACAAAAAAAATTCAATTTCCCATAGTGCCACATGTTTTTTTGGGACGCACAAGACCAATACCCAAACCTCGGCTTAAAAGTTCAATAACTCAAAAACTGTTCATTTTCAGAGGTTTTAGATATGATTTTTGGACTCCTCATGTGGAAAACCATTTTAGTGCAAATTTTCAAGACTGAACCTTGTCTAGAAATGGATTTATGCCCAAAAATGTAAATTCAAAATGGCGGAAATTTGCAACAAAACACGATTTTCATAAAATACTAAAAGTGCGATATTTCCGGAACCGCTTAGAGTTAGACGCTCAAATTTTCAGGATTTTCTAGTTTCTATGATACCAACATATGGTGAAAATTTGAAAAAAATCTGAGAGGTAAGGGTGTCAAAGATGTTTTTTTCTGGATGATTTGAGATGGAATTACCCGATAATCCTTATAATAATAAAAAAAAAAAAAAAAAAAAAAAATCACATTTTGTACTTTTATCAATAAATGAAAAAAAAAAAAAATTGTTTCACAAGTAAATCTTTAAGCACACAATTGACAGTTCAGTTGTATTGGGTTAGAAAATCCATACAAAATAAAACATTAGAAACTCATAAAGAATAATAGTGTATCATTTTCACAAGAGAAACATTACAGGCCAATATTTCTGAAAACTTAAATACATAATCATTAATGTTATATCCTTAACTACTAATATTCATTACAATTTTTATTTTTATCTCCTGAAGTAATTTAAAATGAACACTAATACAATCAGCATGACTAAATTAGTTGTCATTTAAAATAAAGAATAAAAACTTGTAGCATATTTGAAAACTTCATTTAGCAAGTTTTATTTTACAAATACCTCATTAAAACACTCCAATACTTCAAAATTTCTGGGTAATCTTGAGCTGAAAGAATTTGTTTTAAGTCTCCAAAGACCACCAATTTAGTCATTATTATCAGACAAAAATAATGTAGCAGTTCTTTTGGGTTTTTTTTCCTTCACAAAATATAGCAGAACTTTAAAACAATTTCCTGTTAAAAAAAAAAAATCTAAAGTGTACAGAAAGAATTTTTAAAAAATTTTTTTTATTTGCGTCACTAAATATTTTGTCTACAGTTTGACTGAATTATTATCCATTTATATTGACAATCAATAGATTTTGGTAATTTAGCTCCTGTTGATAAAAATCCTGGGACAAAGTTTTAAACAAGCTGTAAAACTTAACACTTACTTTCTAGTCAAAAACCATTTTTTCCTGGTTCATTATGAAGAGAAAGAAAATCAAATGAATTGTTTATATTTCCAACTTACTGCAATAATCAGTAAAACTAGAACTTAAAAAGCTAATTTTTTAAAGGCGGCTTGTAAGAATGATACAGGACAATTTTTCTCCATTCATTTCTCTACATTTATCCTTATGCTAAATTAAGCTTAATAATCATCTTGGTCCAAATTCTAGCTGAATTCACTTATGTGTAAATACCCTTGTGAAAGGTATGAATCCATCTCTTCTCCTTCCAGAACAGATTGGGTTCTCTAGCCTTGGTTGGCAACCAGTGTATTGCAAAAAGAAATGGGAACTTACTTCAGGAAAATCTTTTGCCCAGTCAGTCATGGATCAAGAGAGACATGATCGTCCAAGCATGTATCATGTATGGCACTTAACTGACTGAATAATCTTGCGAAGTCTTAACAGAGGATATAAAGTGTGACACTGAAATCCAAAGGTACATCAAGATAGCAAAAGATGCCTTCCAAAAACTAAAAGTATTAACAGGAAAATTTCATTAGAAACAAAGAAAAGACTACTGAATTGTTAAGTCATATTAGTCCTCCTATATGGCAATGAATACTGTACAATCTTCTTACAGATGAAGGGACTTGAAACAACAGAAATGTGATTCTACATCAGGATGCTGAGAATACTATGGACTGAACAGGTGAGTAATAATGTTTTAACAACAGCAACATTAAAAAGAACACTTATGCTTAACATAAGGAAGAGAGTGGCAATTTCTGAGGAATATCATGAGAAAAGAAAGCTTGGCCTTACAGGTCATATTGAAAATGAGAAGGATAGAAGAAAACAATGCATAACCTACCAAGTGAGCTTGGAGTAAATGCAGAGTGGAAAAAGTTTTAGGAAACAACAAAAGGCAACATTAATTAAGATTTACAAAGGGCAGGAAATGAGAGAGCCATGAATGCCAACATCCTGAAGAAACAGAACATTTTTTTTTTTTAAATCGTATCACCCCGAGCAAGGCGGTAATGTCACTGATGTGCAGGGGGCTACGTAATAGTGAAAAGATTGGAAAAGAGAAAGCCGGAAACCACATCCTAAACAGGGAACAAGGGATGAGCCTCTTAAACTGTTCAATAGACGTGGGTGGAGTGTGAACCAGGCGATAGATAGATAGAAAAATCATCCCTACAATAGAGCATAGAAGCATGTCATTTTAAAAAGCTAAGCTGACCCGAATGTGCAAACTGACAGGATTTACTGTAGATACTAAAAGAGAAATGAAATACTGTGTCATCAAGCCTGTGCTACTGCTTTTATTTTTATTACTTCTCAGATTATGATTTATATACAAATGAAATATTCTGAACTAATCCAAAACAAATGTTAACCAGATAAAAATATTTGCAATCTTTAACCTTTGTGTCCACAAAAACAACACATGAAAAGAATGATTTTTTTTTTTTTCCTTGACACTGCTATTTTTAACTACCTTCACTCCTTGGCAATAAAAGGCCACGATTAGAAACTTAATAATAACTAAACAAATGATAAAAGTGAATTTATACATTTATTTTGTTCTTGAGAATTTACAACATAAATATTAAAAACACTATTAGATTGTTTATTTACAAGAATAATTTTATTTTTACGTTCTAAAAAAAAAAAAAAAATTAAAAAAAATGCAATAACTATAATCTATCAATTTATAAATAAATATGAAAGATTTTATTCATAAATTTATAAATATTAATTATTAAAATATGTTAACTATAAGAAAATCCTTATTTAACATTTTATAATTTAACATTGGTAATTAATATTTTGCCAATAATTCTAATTCCAATAACTGACATAATAGTGTAAATAAACAATCTAATAAGTAATGGTTATTATTTTTGTTGTCAATTCACAAGAACAAAGAAAATGTATAAATTCACTTTCATGTGTTTAGGTTTTATTAGAATTCTAAACAACTTTTTAAAAACCAATACCAAGGAGTGATGATAGTTAAAATAACAGTGATGCCAAGGGAAAAACTGCCATTTCAACACTTTTTTGCAAAATTGATACTTCACAAAAGCAAAACAGTAAATATTACATCTTTACAATATAACTAAAACCATAACAGAGTTTTTCTACTTTTCTAAGCCAAGATTTATGGTCTAAATTAAGTTAGAAAGCATTAATATATCTAAATTTTTAGTAAAATGTCCTTTTATATAAATACCTGTTAGAATCTTTAGGCAAGTTATAGAGGATTGGTGAACGCATTGGTTCTTTTGATCATGTGAAACTGAAGAATAGAATGATACCATATTTCTTCAACTCCAATACAATAAATGCATTATAAGTTCATATTGCCTTTTGATACTCTAGACACTAGTAGAATAATCAAGAAAGAGGGAAGAAAAAAATAGCTGGATCATTTATACTTGGATCAGCATAGTATCTGTGCAGAGAGTAATTTGGTTATTCTTAAGTTACTTTTACTGTGCTGTCTAAACAGCAAAACAGTGGCATAACGAATATCTCATTTGCTTGCTTATCTCTGGGTTGGACATTTAGTATGATTCACTTATTTTTCTATATGCTTGATTTAGCGATACAGAAGATAAGGACAGCAAACCAAAGAAACATGGGGGTGGGAAAAAACATAATATAAAACCTGAATATACATTTATCAGTCATGCAGCTTTATCTCCTTAGTAAGGAAATATTCCATTGTTAATGTAAGGCATTTTTATATCATCAAGTTATAAGTATATACAGTGTGCAATGGATGAATTGTTTAAATTACGCAAAAATGAAAATAAACCTGACATCTCATTTAACAGATATATTTACCAAAATTACACAAAATATCTTTAAGTATTAATGAGTAGATACCTTCACTTTTTCACTAAAACAGCATGACAAAAATATAAAAAAATCCAAAGTGTTATCATCAAAATGTTTGTTATTATAAAGAGGAAAGACCGAAGTATTTTTACAATTTTATTTTTTTAAAATCCCGACACATGCAAAATTTTTGTTTTTTATGTAATTATTTTTTTGCATCAGTGGAGTACTAGAAGTGATAATGGCAATTTTAGCACCTTTGTTTCTGATGAAAAAACACAATTTGGAAATTCTTGCAAAAATCAAAATTGTCAGGTTTGAATGAAACTTTCAGGACTTATTCACAAATGAATAAATTTATTTTTTAAACTATTATATTTAGAAAATCTTGGTGTGTGTATATTTATATATAAATATATTTTACATGTTACCCCACCAGAAACTTTATAGAAATTAAATTCTCTCTGCAAACTGTTTTATTAGTTAACTTCTTGGAGAATGTAAATCACACCCTCACCACCAACACAAACTATAGCCCCTTTCCTGAAAATCTGCTTTGAATAGTAAAATAAAATTAAAAAATGCAATAAAACTATGACATCAAAGCTTAATATAAATCATGCACTAAGATTAAATAAAAAATTTTAATATATATAAAACATTCCGCTTTTGAAAGTATGGATGACTGTGCACAACATTAGAAAGTTGGTGAATGCTGCCATAACCCTTGCCTTTAGTTCATCTTTGGTTTTACAAGGAGTTTCGTTGGTCTCTCACTCAACTGCGCCCCACACATAATTAAGGGGGTTGCAGTCTACTGAGTTAGGTGACAAGATTTAAGGGGTGAAGTGGTCACAGAAATTTTCTGACACCCATGAGAGAGACCTGTTACCAGACATAGGATCTCCCAACAGTCACTCTCTTGACCCATGACAGCACTATCACTTCAAGGCACTTGATGTAGGCCTGTGTTGAGTGAGTCTCACCAACAAATTCAGGAGTTTTTTTGTTTTTTTTTATCAGAATGACCAGTGAGTTTTCTGAGCTGCCATACCTTTGTAATCACCATCAGACTTGTCCAACTTTTTAAATCCTCTGTACTATCATCAGATTGACACCCAAACATGCTGAAATGTTTGTATTGCATGTTTTGGTGGGAATGCCAAGTAGTAAAGCATGCAGTTTCCAACTTTCTGGCAGAGTGAATTTCGCCATGGTACTCTTTCTCACAGATGGTCCCCAACTGACCCTACTATACTGTGCAGTTAACAAAATCAAAAACAAACAATGCACAAGTACAAAATTAAGAATATAATATTTACCCATCATATGATTAGTACATCAGTAAGATAAATCTCATTAGTAAGTAGAGGAAATCAGGTTGCTAATATCACTTCCTTTGTTCCAGTTTTTTTCTTTGGATATATTTACTCAATGATTTAAGTATGAAAAAAAAAAAAAAAATCAATTCTTACACTTGACAATAAAAGTAACTGGAGAGAATTTTATGATTACTGATGCAGATAACCAATGCAACCGAAAAGCTATTTGAAAATAGCCATCAATTTTTAATGGTATGGATAAACTAATTATGCAAAATAAAAAAATTAGCTATCTAATACAACTTAGCTAGAATATATAAAAAGTATGATGAGAATTCATTTATCTTCTACCACGATACAAAGAATACAAGTAAGAATTATCATTGTAGGGACTGTAATATCAACCTATTTCTTAAATCATTAGATTTTTCTTAGTAAAAAAAAAAAAACACTTTATTCTTGAACATTGTCTTATACTGAGGCAAAAATAAACATGTTCAATTTCATACAAGCATCTAATTATGAAGTGTTAATAATTAATGAGATTTCACAAGAGATTATTTAAAGAAAAAACCTTGTTCTATAATCTTGACATTTCTGATTTTGTCAGTATACACTATGATGAGATCAACTACAGATAAATAAATGAAAGATTAAATTAATGCTAATTTGCATACAAACTACATAAAATAAGAATTTCATTTGATTTGTTTCAAATGCTTTCTCTTCCTACTTCCATTGCAGAAAACTACAGCAAGTGCAAGTATCCAGTAATCTATAATTCAAACAATTTTTTTAGCTGATCATTTTACTTAAGAAATTTCAAGCATATAAAATAAACAAGTTTGGAATATTAAAACATCAGAAGTCAGTACAATTATTGATTTTATATTAGAAAAATAGTTATTCACTTCTTGATCAAACTGAAATATACAAACAATGCACAAGAAAAAGATAAACAAAGCTGACATATTTCAGAAGATTAGGTTTTAAAAATTCATGATGAAATAGAATTTCTAATCATTTATAAGTGAAGGACTTTTTAAAATTAATAATTTATATACACATAGCTGCAAACAGTTATTAAGCAGAAATAAAAAGAAAGCAAAATTTATTTCATCAAATCCCAGCCAACAGTTCATAGTAAACTTCAAAGTTTTTATAATTATCTTTTAAAATAGTTGCCAATACTTTTAAATTGTCTTGGAAACCTCGACATTATAATGGTTAGCAAGCTTGTCTCACTTAAACAATTACAATTCAGTAGTGAGTTCGATCTTTACTTGGTGCCTCTACTTTCAGCCTTGTGCCACATTTAACCTAAGCTTAGAAAAAAAAAAAAAAAAAATCACCTCTTAAATTGTTTCAATAAAAGAGAAAAAAAAAAACAGCAATTTTAAATGAATTCTTACCCAGCTTAGTATAATTTAAGCACACAGAATCACAGACTAGTAAGACCATAGTCATGTCATACCTAAAACCCTTAATTTGTATAGGGGTAGGGGGTGAGAAATATTAAGACATTCACTCCACACTGAATATAAACTCGTTTGTAAGTTAGTTATTTCAGAAACCCAAATTACCTGATGGCTTATTGTTTCACACATGACAAGATCATATAAATTTGTGAATGGGTGAGGGATTTGGAGAAGGATTTGAAAAAGAGGGAGCAGCCAAACAATAACTGGAATAACCAAACTAGGAAGATATGAGAAGAAAGTCATTTGAACAGAGTCGCATTATAAAAGATTACAAGAACATTTACATTAAAAATTAAGCAGACATCAATGTTTAATACATTGCTGCTCTACAAAAGAATATTTTTCATATTATAATCAAAGTTTTATATAAATCTGAAAATCACTTGAAATATAAAGATGTTGATTTCTATAAATCAATGCTGTCTATATCTAGAAACACACGGATAGCTATGCAAACAGCCAAAATATGTATGTGTAAATATTCTCAGATGGAATGTATCTGAGAAGAAACAAAATAAAAAAGAGGCAAGAAAAAAACCATACTTAGCTGACCAGTTTTGTCCACTGAGGGATAAATTTGCAAATTTGGGTGATTTTACAGAGTTGAAAAGTCTATCAGAGGATTAAACATGTCAGCTCAGTACAGTTTCTACTCAGTTCTTTTTTTCATTCATATAATGGTATAATATATATATATATATATATACACACACACACACACACACAAAATTAATTTTTATTTATAATCCAACATTATTTCTCATTACTATATGCATTACATTTAGTAGATACAGGTTTTTAGTAAATATTAGTTTTACAAAAAAAAAAAAAAAAAGTATAATTGTCATCTACAAGTCAAAGTTTTTATTAAAGAAAATACACTCTTCAGTAAGGTTTAAACCTGCATCCCTCTTATCTAGGTGGAACCACAGTATAGCCTGGCATCACTTTTTTTTCTCTTTTTAAGAATGCTCAGACACAAAGGACCTCCACAGTGAAGTAATGTCTAATTACTCTTATGAAGGAAAGCATATCTCTTGTTAAAATCTTTCAAAGCTCATACCTGCTAACTTTATTTTCATATACAAAACAGTCATTTCCAATTAATTGAAATGTGTATATACTCACACACAATAGTGTGAGAGAAATTATAGCTATAAACAACCGCATCTAATATTAAATTTGCTACATTTAGAATGAGAGGCTTTGCTGGTATTTCTGAGACAATTCTAGGATAGAATACAGAAGTTCTGGTTGAATATAACTACATTGTTGATATGCAGAATATGAAAATAAATATAACTTATTACAGTAGCTTTGAAAGTAAGGCTTCCTATTTTATTATGTTGGCCCACATCAGAGGTAGATGCTGGCTGCATCATAGCACAGGTTCAACTTTATCACTGTGACACTATCTCCTGCATGTATACTTTCTTTTGTTTGGTTTAATACAGCGGAGAGAGAGGAATTAATATTAGTAGTATTATTGGTTGTGCTTTATTGTAAGTCGTGATGTGAGCTTATGTAAAAAAAAAAAAAAAAAACTATTTTAATACTATCATGTACTTCTAAAATCCGGGGAATAGAACAACTATTTTTGGAAAAGAAAGTTAGAAATATAATTATTCTTCTTTCATGTTCAAAGTGGATATTTTGGGTAAAGCTAAAATTTTATGAGTAGCCAAAACAAAGTGTGAGGATTGGTTTGATGGGGTCAGGCGAGGTTAAAGTGCCTCAACAGATGTTCCCTGAGAACAGAAAATTTGTGGGAAACTGAAAAATCTAAATATGACATAATCGAAAGGAAGTCAGCTAGTGATATTTCATTTGTCGAGCTAATCGAGTGGGTGGAAAACAATTTCATTGGTCAAAGGCTTCGAGTCGGCTAGATCCCCTGAGAGGATTTGAGAGGGTTATAAAAATAGAGACTCAACGAGAAAAATCAGTTGAGTCGGGAGCGAGCTTCCAGATGACAAGGAAACCAACCCCACACCGCCATCAGACGGAATCATCACAACCAGCAACAGCGACCGAACCAACCGGCCAGCCGGGTGGCAGTGTTACAATCACTAATAACTTCTTTTGCCTTGCCTCCAATTTGGAAATAGGTCACATTGAAAATTTCAGCTGGACTGTCATACTCAACACACTATGAATTTGGTGCTTTCCAACTTTTATCTGCTCAAACCAACGAAAGATGAAGTGTGTTGACAACATTTTCCTGTTTATGGCAGTCATCAATAATTAAGATTTTTAAATATTTTAAATACAAAACAGCATACAGGCTCTTGTTTATCATTGGAGAAAAATGTATAACCAATAATAGTAGTGACCATGTGAGAAAAAGGTTTCTTAAAGCTGAAAACCTATTCTATCCATAGCCATTACTGTGTTCCTTATATCTGTTGTTTCCATGGTTATTATTTTTGGAATTTCTCCCCTTTTATTTTAGTGGCTGGTAAATTTATTCTTGATCTTAAAATGGTTTTGATATATTCAATTTAAAATGAGTTCCAATCAATAAAACATTTTCTTATTTTGATTAGATATGTGCAAATTCAAATAAACTGGAAAGTTCAGTTGCAACAAGGAGTCATTTAATATGTATTAAAAAATTGAGAATCTTGAGAAATGCTCAAAACAGGATTTTGATATGAAAAATCCATATAATGAATTTGTGTAGTTATATTAAAATATTTTAAAATTGTAACTACTGATGAGTAAAATGAATAAAAATACATTTCCAATACCTTATAAATTAACAAATATATATGGATTACACAATTCAAATATTTATTACTTGTTAATCAGGTGTGTTATTTTCTTACCACTTTCATGGTAAAAGAAAGATGAAATGGAGCAGAAACCTCAATTTTTCATTCATTAAATAAATGATTGAATTTCCTATTCAATGAACATGAATAAAATTTGAATAATATTTTTACATTATCACATTCACAACATGAAGTATTTATTATAAATAAAGATAAAAAGATGAATAGGTATTAAGTGTTTCATTAAGCATAAAAAACATTAAAGACTGCATGCCTGGATGTGCAATAAAATAAAGAAATTAAATGTAAAAATTAACAAATTTCTGAATTTTACCCTAAAAATAAGTTATAATAACCAAGCCATGGCATTTAATCAAACTTAATATCTTAGACTGCTGTTAAAACTTTAAGTCATCTAAATTAATTTTAATGATATAGGTTAAAATAGATAAAGTTAATCTTGTATATTTCAGATTTAGTATCTATGATCAAGACATTTATCATGGAAGTGATTGATAAACACAAGATAGAAATTATTTTTCATTTGTCAACAGATTTATATTTATGTAAAGTACTTGAAGTTTTAAGGTTGAAACTAGAATAACTTAATACAATTAATTTTAATATATTATTCATTTTAACAATTTTATGTATTGATTTTAAAAAATTCACAAGTTAACATTAAAGCAAGCTATCTGTTCCTACTTTATAAGTATTTTTTTCTAGAAAAAAATCTAGTATTAACCAGATTGTACACAATTTCAGAACGAGAGTAAAAAAAAATTTTTTTCTTCAATATTTTGTTAAGCTTAGACTTATCCAAGTGCAATGTCTGTATTCAAAGTTTGACAAGTCCTTAAAAATAAATTCACATTTATGTTAGAATAAAAGACTAAGGTGGTTGTTTTTTTAATTTTATATTAAGTTAATGAACTGTCAACAATCAGTAATAAGATTAGAATTTTCTCATGCAATCTGCTTCTTAAATGATTGAAAACATTTATAGAATTACAAAAGTTGTCAGTCTTCAAAAAAAATCATAAAAGATGGGATTCAATGAAGAACTTTGATGGTTTGTGTTTGACTGATGAAAAAAGCCATCAGATCTCAAGCCAAGCCAATATCCTGTAGGACCAGATGGTTATAAATAGCCAATATAGTTTCAGTGAAAGCACAAGAATGTACACTTGAATTTTTCCCAAAGTTAAATTATCATAAACAAAAGAATTTCAAGATTAATTATTCAGAATGTTATCCTTTTATTGCACTTGGTATATTTCATGATTGTCAAGTTAAATTATATTTTTCATGTGAGGGTACTGAAAAGTTGCCAGCCAGAAAAAAAAAAAAAAACTAGAAAAAGTTTGGTTAGATTTTTTCTGGAAGTGGTTTGGACAAGAACTTTTCAGCATCCCATCATATATAACCAATATGAAATTATATGATATTGAAGTGGATGAATTGGACAATGTGAAAAACTGTCTTATTAACTATGCATTTTGCCTTTAAATAGGCTTCTTTAGGCAGAATGAAAGAAGTGTGTATTTTAATGTTAAATCATTAATATATGTTTGTTAGGCAGATATTTCTTGTCAGAATAAAAGAATTGCCAAATTAGTCTACTTTAAGCAGATTCCTTTAACACTCTCCAGCAGTCTGCATACTGCATTATGCCACTATTGCTTTTGTCATGATTGGTGATATTATGTATGAACTTGGTCTGAGATGTATTGTTGGGAACTGAGATCAGAGCACACTCAATGCATTGACTTCTTAAGGAATCTCTCTCTTCACCAGACTGGGATTTATTAAGTCGAAATTGTGGCTAGATTTGTTTCAGTGAGTGACCAGTGTGTTCAAAATGTTATTATGCAGCATATCATAATGGAGATCTGATTGTAGCAGGCTAATTTCAAGTATAGCAGAAATTGGCAATTAAAAAAAAAAAGTTTTTTCATTCTAACAGAAAGATGCCAAATAAACAGACATTAATGACTTTAATACAAAAATCAGTTTTATTGTTCCATTTCAACCGGAAGACATCAGCTTAAACAGATTATATATATTAAATAAAACACACACATTATAACTTCATACTCAAATAAAGAAAAAAATTTATAGGAAGAAAATAGAATATATTGTGTAACTTCAAAACAAGTTCAATTCACAACATAAACTAACATTTTTTTTTTCCAGTTCTGAATTGCTCACTGAAATGAATGAACAATAAATCTACATTTGCTTATTAAACAAACTGAAAATTATAACAATTATGTAAAAGTTTTTAAAAAAGTAAAAATATATATTATTGATTAATAAATTAGCTTGGGATTTTCTCCAATTATGAATGCACATCAAAACAATTAATGTTGTCAACAATTCCCCACCTCCAATATTGTATTTTGTAAGAGCAAAACAAAATGTCAGAATTATAATGCAATCTTTTTTATAAAATTGCATAATAAATGCCAGTTGCGAAATACAAAAATCACAATTGTAAATTATCCATAACCACAGAAACAGTATTCTTCAAAAAGATTTTCAGACAATCCAACTTTGTTATTTTATTCCCCACAATGTTTCATTTGGTCTATTCCATAGCCTCCTACAAATGTAATATCCATTTGGAAAGAAACTGTTTCTTACAATAGAACAAAACCAAAAAAGCAGTAGCAACAAACATGTCAATAGCAACATCACTTGTTTTCAGCAATGTGTGCAGCATAGATATCAACACTTGAATTTTCTGCTTCTTTCTATTGTTTTTGTCCTGCACTACTACTAGTTAAACACAGAGGTTCAATTGTCCAAAAATCTTATACAAAACATCATAAAAGATTTTGAAAACCTGTCTGCACTAAAATTATGTTCATCATGCTCAAGGAACACAATTATAAATTGGAATGTCACCCCCACAAGTACATTTAAAAGAATCTAGAACTCACTGTTTACTAACAAATTAGCAAAACGACGAGGATTGGGGAGGTGAGATTATATATTCACTTACTTTCTCTTCCTTCTGGGCATTACTCTGCTCAACTAAAATGTCTACTTAACTCTGCTGAACTCATCTCTAGAAGAGAGTTTTAACAGCCACTTTCCTCCTCACCATATACATGTTTTACAAGATAAAGTACTGATCACAAAGCAGTAACTTGTCACATATTAGAAAATGCATCTTAATTTGATTAAGCAAAGTAGAAGGCATTTTTTAAATAAGTATTTAAAAAAAACATCTTAAAAATAATTAAAAAAATAAAATATAACCAAAGTCAAGATATTTGAAGAGAGAAAGAGATCAGGGATTAAAAAAAAATAAAATAAAATAAAAAGAAGCAAGACTTAGGTCAGAAAACAAATTGAAGTTGAAGGGAAAGTACTTATAAGCAATTAAAAAAAAAAAAAAAAAAAACCTGAAATAATATAAATCTTGCTGTACAACACAAGAATCTAGAGCTTTTTGGTAATATATCAAGTATCCACTCAGTTACAAAGTGGCAAATTTCTTTGGTAGAGAGTATCCCCAAAAAAAACATCTTCAAAAGAAACTTATTTTAAACTCAAAGACAAAGACAAGTCAGGTAGGAAGTTCAACAACAACAAAAATGTCGAACACTAATGAAGCAAACATCTATTAATAATCCCACAATATATATAAATAACAATATGCAAAAAGGCAATGCATAATAAAAAGCTTTTATCTGGGAAGACTAAAGCAGCATTGCTTATTATCCAACTCAATTTAGCCAAGATGTAATAACGTGGGAATCATATGAAAATAAAAACTGTTTCACTATAGCAATTAGCCTAAGGAAGGAAGCAAAAGATATCAGACAAATTAGGAAATACTAAATGATATTCCCAGATTGAGAACATATCCACGAGGCAGTTGTAGTAAAGTATGAGGTGCACAGACAGTGCATTTTACATGAATTAACTTGACTGAAGAAAGAGAAACAAAAACAATGAAAGCACTGATGACGATTATATCTACTTGAAAATTTCATTTAATCTCAGAAATATTGTAGATATATAAAAATAAAAAAAATATTGCAAACAAGAAAATACATTTCTTAAAAGGATTACCATTTTATTTAAAATAATAATATCCAACCGCTCATTTCCAAGTTCACTTGTCTGCTAGGGTAACTAGCTAATCCCTGTTGAAGACAACCTTTCAGGCACATATGCTTCAACATCAAACTTATAGTAAATACTTAACTATATTGACCAGAAATTATTTAGTTTCAAATTAAAAAAAAAAAAAATATGCATAATCTGGCAGATGGAACAAAGCTACTCTCAAACCTCCAATCATGATAACTTGTGACTTTGTATAAATAATCATTAACAGTTTTGTTTACCTAATTTCACTCACAAGGTTCAGATCAACTCATGGTATGGTTTTCAGACACTCTCCAAATGGTGCTGTATCCTGGGGTCATTTCTTTTACAAACTGACTGAGTCTCACAGTCAGAATGCAAATGTTCTGACCACTCAGCTACAACCTACATATAAAACACACATACATGGAAGGGGGGGGGGGTATGGGCCTCAAACATTCTCTCCTGGACCAAGAATCTCTTGGTTATCAAGAACATTTCAAGAACCTTCTGTGTACATACATCTGTGTGCACATTAAAGAAAAGATTAAAAGGCCAAATGTTAAGTTATATAAAGAGAGTTGTCACCTTTTAAACTGTTAAATATAGTCTGTCATGTTCACACTTACATGGTGTCATGTAACATCAAGTAACTCTTGTACTGACACACAAAAAAGTGACAAAATTACAATAAATTTTGCAATAATTGATAAGAGGTTCAAAAATGATATATGCATACATGGAATTCTTTACTTAAGAATGCCATGTATGCATATCAAACAAGGTTATTCTTTCAGTGATTTTAGAAGCAAGACCAAAATTAGAGTGATAGCAAAAATGAAAATTTCTTAAATATCAAATGCCAATTACAAATCTTTCTAATTAGGCGTAAAGTTGCCAACTGAATATTTTGATTTAAAATACCTCTTGGAATGCATTTTAAATATTTGTTTCAACACAAATTCTTCATGAGAATGAAAGTTTTCAAAAGCAAAAACACAGTCAGGTAACAAACAAAACACTGAATGGGTTTCAATTTACTAAAAATTAAATAGACAGATAATATAGCTTGATTACATTAGACATACAAATCAATACATGCACAAGTTCCAAAATAAGGGGTCTATTAACAGTAATCAGATCCCACATATCTTCCCTGAACACTAACATTGGTTTATATTCTCACAGGCATACACAATCATACAAACAGCAAATATCATTCCACACCACTTACAACTGTTGATGTGATATGTTAAAAGTTGTATGTTATCAAACTGAATGAGTTTACCATGAGTTGTTCAATGAGAAACCTGCCTGGTAACCATGCTGTCCAGAGAAGAACATCTTGCAAAATATGTTGTGTAGGAAGGACAGTTTTCTGCTAAAATATCACATCACCTTCCCCGAGGAGGAATAAAGGACAAAAACAGATTGAACAATATTCTGGATGCACACGACTCTTCAACATTCTCTTGACCAACACCAAAGGTAAGTGAATGTTGTAATTTATGGCACCTTATATAATAAGGTCAGTGTATTGTGAGCAAATTACATAATGAAAAAATTGTTGCTCCCTTGATCTAGATTGCACATGCAATAATCACTTGCATGAATGCAAAAGCAGTTCTCTTTACTGAACATTACAGAATGACATTGAGTCACCCAAGTGACCATCTTGCAATACTAATGCAAAAAATGCATGATAGTTGTGTCATGAATGGAAATCTGACAAAACATATATGCCTATAGTCCTGCTGTAACTAAATCTTTCCTCAGAGTCAGAGTTGCTGCTGGGGTTCCATACTACAGAAACATTGCCCCCTCACCTCAGCCTTTACAATCTGAGTTGATCTTGGTGAGCACCTGTACAACATACCCATCTAGAACCAAGTGCAAGAATGTTCCTTTGATGACTGTTACCAACATAAAAACACCATTGTTGTGATCACTAACATGTGCTCAAATCTCAAGTATCACAGTATATACTTTTAGATTTTCATGCCACCAGACAAAGTTTTTTGCATTATTTTAATCAATATTTAATATAAAGTTTTAGTGTCTTCTATTTTATCACACTTCTGAATTATGAAATTCTAAAAATATTAGTCCGTCTAATATGTAGTACGAAAACAAAGGTATTCACTTGAAAGCAACAAAAAAATTAAAAAGCTATGAACTGATTGATAAGTGTTCAGAAGGCATATATTTTGATTCTAGAAATTTGCAAACTAGTGTGATAGCTGAAAGGAACATGAATTTACACTGAAAGAAAAGAATGACTTTAAAAGAAACTATATCAATAAGAATTTTATTAGGACAGCCAATTTTTAATTTTATGAAATATCAAGACAGATTTGTTTCTTTCTATTTCCAAGTGGACCTAAATTAGTGCAATTGCAGACAATTACTGTCTGAATTTTATATGAGGAGTTACTATTATTTACATTAATGCTTTCATCATTGTTATATTTTGACCATGGTGCACTCTAGCCTTCTTGAATCAGGAATTAAACTCACAATTACTATGTCGTCAAATTCACAAATTAACATTTTAACCAACTATTTTATAGTGATAACAAAAATGAGGATTACTGATTTTTTTTTTTACAGCTTATAACAGGTTATTTAAAAGCCAGAAAAGTTTTGTTTTAGATTGTAAGAAATTTTTTTGAGATAATGTTTTACTGACACAAGTTCTACTAATTAACCAATAGCAGGGTGGGTGGAGGTGGATTTGTACCTTTCCTGAGAGTTTTTTCACATAAGTGAAACCAACTGAAACGAGAACTTGGCTCTCCAATTTTTAATTCCAAGTAGTTATCGATTACACCACTTACACATCTAAGCTTATAGCATTTGGTATTCCCAAGTGATCACTCATCTAGGGACTAACCAAGTTCAATGTTGCTAAACTTCAGGGATCATACAAGAAGCAAGGTTTCAACATAATATGGCTGTAAGCCAACAAAGATTAAGGCATTAGTCTGAATGTAAATAAAGGACAATTTACTCTAGTCTAAAATCATTGCACTTGATCTACAACTTTACAAGGTTACATCTTCATATTATTTTTGGAGATATCAATTTTTAAAAGTAAAGTATCACAGCAACTTGTATAAAAACAATTTCATCCAATAGTATGTTTGCAATTATGAAGGAATAACACAAGATATTAGTAATATCTAATTATATGAGCAGATATTAAAGAATATCAAAAACTGCTACAAGAGGCATATTTGTGAAATCTCTACTTTTACAAAACCATTATCATCCCACTGATATTTTACAACCAAGACAATATTTGGTATTTTATATTGTGTGGTAATGTAATTATTTTTTTAAAAAGATTTTTAATTAAATTGTCTATGTTCAAAGTATTTGGTTTTCAACAATGATTTATTTAAAAATACACAAAAATTAAAAACTAGAAAAGATTCTGCAAATCAAATTTATATCCATCAAACTAAAAAAATAAAAAATTCAAATCAAGCTTCACTGTTTTCCTTTTCTATTTGATAAGATCTACATATTCCAGCATTAAATAAAAATTAGCAAGCAGTACTTTTTAATGATATATGTCAAAATGTGTTTAATTATATCCAATATACTGTGCATGGAAAAGCCATTATATAAACTTTCATTCAGAAAATTAGATACTTCTAATAATTTGTGGAAGAGATAAAAAAAAACAAAAAAGGTGATTAGAAAAAAAAAATGGTCCAAAAGTTTACTTTGTCATTAAGAGGAAAGACAAAGAATGTATTAAGGAGACTATTGTCTTAAAAAATTTTCTTGAAAATTGAAGAATAATGAATTTTGTACCTCCACTAATTTTGGATATCTTGGTTTAAAATGAATTTTTATAAATGAAAAAAACTTTCATAAAGCTTTCATTTTAGCATTATTTGAAAGTTGGGTCAAATTTACTACTTGCAGTAAGTAAAATATTCTAGTGTATTTTTTATAAAATAGCTGATTAACTTTGATTTTCACTTAGTAAATAGTCTTTACCTAATGCAGACAGTTTTGAAGAATGTTTTAAAAGATTTTTGAAACTATAAATTACTATAATTTAAAAAAAAAAGAAAAGAAAACTGAAAATAATTCTTGTAAAAAGTCATTATTCCTTGCAAAACAAATTTTTTCGAACAATAACGTCCTTAATATTTCTTAAAAACTTAATTGATTAATTAGAATAGATATTTTTATGCATTTTATTTTACTATTCAGAGCTCATTTTTGAGAAAGAGAATTGTTTGAATAAATTTTTTTTTTAAAAATTGATCATTTACAATACATTCTTCAAGAAGTCCTGCTTTTAACTAGCAAAGTTTGTGAACAGAATTTAATTTCTAATATCAAATTAAGTTGAAAATATGCATTACACATTAAAACTCGACAATTATTTGTTTTTTGCAAGAATTTTCAAATTATTTTTCATCGGAAACAAAGCACTAAAAATTCCCATCGTAAACTGATCCCACACTGACGAAAAAAAAGTTTAACCACAATTTCGAACGTTAGAAAAGATTTTAAAAAATAATAATCAAACAAAAATTAAAATACATTGGTCTTTCCCAAACAAACATTTTTGACGATAAAACTTTTTGTTTAAAAAGTGCCTTTTTCATCATACTATTCTGGTTTTTAGCGAAAATGTGGAGGTACCACACTCACAGATTCATGATACGTAAGTTTTTAAAATCTTTCATGAAGCTTTTATTTTAAGCTAATTGAATATTAAATATTTCCAGTAAGCAACTCTACTTTTTATGAGAAAAAGTAGAAAACATGAAAAATGAAAACAAAATTCTATCGTCAAAAAATGTTTGAAAGAGACCAAAATATTTAATTTACATTTTTTTTTAATCCTTTTTAGTACGTTCGATTTTTTTTTTTTGTAGAGGTTGAAAATATTTACCTTTTAGTGTTTTAGCGCCGTTTTTTTTTTTAAGGTGAAAAATACATTGATTTAGAAATTCTTGCAAAAATCAAATAATTATCAAATTTAAATGAAACTTTCAAACATTGTCCACAAATGAAATTATTTTTTTAAATTCTCAGAGAAATTAAATTTTCATCCGAAAACTTATTTAAAATGCAGAACTCCCTGGAGAATGTAAATTAATTATATTTTTTTAAAGAACTAGTTAGTTATTTTTATTCATTTCCTGAAAATCGAAAAAAAAAAATACAACAATAAGCCTTCTGAATAAATAAAACTTTTTTTTCTTTTTTAATAACACAATTAATTCATTGTTGTTCTTACTACTGGGTTAAAAATAAAAAGACAAGTGCTTAAGGAAAACATAGCATACCCTCTCAAAGAAACTTGTTTGAAAAACCATAATACACAGTGGTTGATTCCATTTTTAATTTTAATAATGGTATGACAATTTTCTTAACATAAGTTTTGCCAAACCGAAACAACCAGCAGATTATGAAATTAAAGACAAAGTACAAACAGTTTTTTAAAAAGATTCTAGAGATGGAAAAAAGTCAAGGGTTCAAAAATAATTCATTTAAATAAAACAGCTTTAGGTGAAATTATGCATTCAGTCAATAATTGTGATTAAATGTGTTACTGTTTGTGTTTTGTATTTTTGTAAATTTCATTTTTATCAGAAAGTTTAACTTTCATTTCCTTCAGAGACAAAGCCATTATAAAAATAAAAAAAAAGTAAGAAATCATCCTTACACATTTTGGTCCTAATGAGCATTAAAATGAATCAGTTTCACATGATCACTTCATTCGAGACCACCACCAAAGACTTTTTTTCAACATGATTTATTATGAATTCAGAAAGTGAAACAATGAATCTAATCTTAAATAAAAATGTTTAAGTCTGGTCAATAAGTTCTTTTAGCGAATCAAACACTGATGATCTCAACAAGAAGAACATATCACTTAGTTTTTGGGGGTTTTTTTTGTCATTCGTAGGAAGTTGAGAAATTATACAAACGAAAAAATCTGGGGGTTGATAACATGTCCCTGGAGCAGACAGAAGAATGAATTATTGTCCTCATTACAACAAGCAGGTGATGGATATTAGCCGAGATTTTGACAAGATACAAACACACAAAAAAGTCATCACTTTTTTTTTAAAGAAAAAAAAATCGATTAGTCAAAAAAGAAGCTAATCGTTTTTAATTTTATAGAGACCAACAAAGAGGAAAACTCTTACCAGTTTATAATTCGATACAAATTCATAAGAACAAAATCATTTAACAATTGTCTGTTTCTAAAAATAATCACATTTTATAGCAACAAAAAAAAACTAAGGTAAGATAATTGATGACCGGTTATTCATGTCGCCCGCCAGATTTTGTATTTACACTCGTTTATGCACTCTACTGGTCAATGAATGAAGTGGCGAGGAAAAGAAAATGCACTAATACATTTACTTGATCTTTAAGGGAAAATACGATTTACGAAATCATCTAAATTTTATTATGTTTTGTTTATACAACAACGAAGTCACAAAAATTGTGTAAACAAGAACTTTTTAAAAAAATAGAGGCGGCGATGGCAAAAAAATAATTGTCATAACGTGTTGTAAAAACTTGTCCATTCATTAAATTCCGTTTAGACTTTTTTTTTACTTAACGATACGCATTCAATCAACAAAAATTGGAGTGTAGTTAGTGATTCTTACATGAAAAGTAGTTTTCTTGACTTCAAAAACCGAGGTTTGGTCTAACAAAAACAAAACATTACTGGACGACAGTTCTTTACTCCAATCCAAACCTCCCATCACAATGGCTTTTTTTAGTTTATAAAAGATAAAATCATCAAGTTTTATTTTCATACTATTTCTATGTTTTACATAGAATGAGAATCGGCAACATAAGAAAAAATATAAGAAAAAAAAAAACAATGTTAAAGGCTCATTAAATTTTACTAATTTTAGCCAGTTGACGCACTTAGGATCTTACACTTTTTTTACAAAGTAAATTCAAATTTCCGTTTAAAAGAGTGTAAACAACCAAAATTCAAAAAGTGTCTTCGAAAATAAATAAATGCTAGCAATGTCTTTTATATCAAACGTAGAATTACGAAAATTAATAAAAGTGCACGAATGGAAATTTTTTTCAAAACTCGTCAAATCATCAAAGGCTTTTGGATTGATCAATCAAAGTTTATTTCAACCGATTTGAAATTATTAAAAAGTATCATTTTTTAGCTTAATTTTTATACAATCAATAAACAATAATAAAACTTGTAATTGTAACCAGTTCTGATAACTTTCTTTAATGTTTTATAGGAAAGAAAAATAAAAAATGATCTTAGTTATTCTCTTTCATTTGAGAACTCTCTCTACACACAATCTTAAACGAAACCTCTGATGAGAGTCAGGTTCAATTTATTTCACAATGTTTTATGTTTTTCATTAGCACACTTTTTTTTTATCAGAGCAATATTGTCAGTGGTTAACTTTGTTAATATTGCTAATAAAGGCATAAAAAATATCAATTTTTCTGGAATAAAGAAAATATATTTAATTTAAAGAAAAGCAAATGATTAATTTATGTTTTTAGAACTAAATATTAAAAAGAGTTATTTAAAAAATGCTTCACACAAGTGTGACGTCACAGAACGGGGCAGACAAAATTTCCAATGGATGTTAGTCACTTTTTATTTAATTTTGTTTAAATCATTAAAACTTTCAGATAACTCTCAAAATAAGCTATTTTCCAGAGAACAGAAACGTGAAAAATATCTAATCAAGCCACTTTATCAACATTTAGAAACTGACCCGTCATCATAATCTGGAAAATCAATTAAACAGCAAATAGATCCTTTCTTTCCTTACTTTTTTTTAAAACATGATCTCCCCCTCCACCTTCGGTGGTCACCCCCGAGGCTTTTCACGTGTCGCATTTGCTAGTAGAAATTTCAATTAAATACAACACTTACGGAAGAGAAAAGAAGAGGATATAAAGTAGAAAAACAAGTGAAAGGTATAAACCTAGAAAGATGTAAAAAACAGAAGATAAAGTGTTAACTAATATGAAGTCGCAAAAGATAAATAACTAGCAATAGACAGCAGTAAAACTCAAAGAATCATATACTAACCAAAACTATTTGAGCTGCGTGCTCCAACTCAACCATCGCGTGTTCCGCCATCTTGTTATTGAATGTCGCTCTCCAGTCACTTGTAATAAAAATAGTTGCAGCAATATATTTTCAATTCCTTACTTTCGTATAATTGCACCTGCTGAACAGGCTTTTTTTAAATACAGCAATTTAATCTAATTTTTTAACCATAAAATATTTAAATGCCTACATTTCAAAAGAAACAATAAACTTATTTAACTTTATTATATTTTCACTTAAACTTTTGTTTAAAATTTTTTTTTAATGAATTCATTTTTCATTATTTTTTATTCCCATAAAAATAAAACACCTGTGGTGTCAACAAAAGAAAGGGAGATTAATGAGATTAATTCGTTTCCCAAAATATAAGCAATGAAATCTAGTGATAATAAAATAGATAGCAGTTTGTTTTGCCTTCGTTACGTTTGAGAATAAATAAAGATCATATGGTGACAGATGAAATGTAAATAAATAATGTTTCCAAAATATCTGAATATTCAAAGTTTTTTAAGTATCATTTCAATGCAGTAAAAGTAAAGAATATTTTAAGACGTTTTATTACATTTATATTTAAAAATGTTTTAACTAAAGATTTTTAAACAATTTGGATATTTTAGAAAATAACACATCAAATTTAAAGTTTTACTAGTGAAGTAAGATGAATTAACTTTATAACAGAGGAAGAGTGACCTTCAAATATATTTCATAATAATTTTCCTTCCCCACCACCAAAAAAAGGTAATCAAAAGAAGTATATGCTAAGAGTATTATTATGACATACCTGGTGTACTTAGTCATTCAATGGTTACACCAACATATGACGAGCCACCAAATATCCATTTGTTCTTTATCCAATGTTCAGATAAACTGAACTCATCCTTTGTTACTGGTAAGATCAGCATGTTAACAGCAACATTGTAAGATATTTTCATTTATTATAATATACAATCTTATTTTGTATAAGGACAGTATACAAATAATGTATTAAGTGTATATATATGAGTACATTTTTATATTCAACTAAGTGTATGCATTATTTAGTGACAGATACACAGAAAGTAGAACCATAACACTTTATAATGGTCACCATCAGAAATGTGAAAATTGCAAAAGAGACTAATTCATTTTAACAATTTGATATCTCTCTCACCCTCTCTCATTCCATTCTCTTCTCATACACAATATATATATATACAATGTTAGATTGTAATCATGCTGAGTGCAAAATTGTAGTTTTTTCAGTAATCTATTGGTAGAAAGGGATGTTACAGAGCTGAGGCTGCTAAATAAATTTGATATTTCAGAAGGTATATTTGTAGGCTGTGTTCAATTACTCCAACAATATTTATTAATTTTTGTATGTAAGACCCAAGATCAGCAATGAGTAATCACCAAATCTTCATTAATAATAACAATTTTTATGTACAAATAAATACAAATATTACAACAATGTTTTTGAAAGGATTAGAAGCTCTGAGTTCAAGTAAATATTAGATAAATATGCTGAAGAATGGATTGAAGTAATCAGCCAGTTAAATGCCATACGTGAAACACGCTTGGACGATCATGTCTCGAAAGAGACATGACTGACTGGGCAGAAGATTATCCTGCAGTAGGTTGCCATTGCTTTCTGCAGTAGACTGGTTGCCAGCCAAGGCTATAGAACCCAATCTGTCCTGTTATTTAACCCATAACTGGAAGGAAGAGATGGATTAATATCTTTCCCAAGGGTATTTGCACGTAAGTGAATGTAATGAATTCAACTGGAATTCGAATTTGGCTCCCCGATTTCTCGTTCCGAGTCGATATCCACTGCACCACAATGCACTTCAAGATTTTCTGTTTAATTAAATGTTCTGAAATGGTTTGATTTACCAAGATTTTTCAAATACTTTTTTTAACAATAACAAATAGATAAAAAAATGCATGTACAGTTATTTACCAGAGATTGTATTTTTGTGTTCGTCAACAGTTTTCTTGTTTGTTTTTTATTATTGAAGATTCTTTTGCTGCAGGTCTTTGCTGTGTATTTTTCATAATATTGTTTTGTTGAGAATAAAGTTTGATACTGTGCTGGTCAGTGGCGATTATGGAACTCTGAAAGTGGGGAGAGGGGTAATTAGGGGCCAAAATGTTTTTGAGGAGGAGGTGGGGTAAACTCAAGCAGTGCCTTCATATTCATTTTCATACTACACCACTTTCATATTACACAACATAGAAATTCAGTATCTGGGAATTCTTCAGTAGATTGGAGAAAATTACTGACCAATTTTTTCACTCAGCCATAAATCACTAACTGCCTATGTATCTACATATCAAGTTGGAGACATTATTTCTAATTGGCCTATTCCTTCAGATATGAAAATATGACTTAAGTCTCTTTCCCTCCCTAACAAAATGTCTGTTTCTATCTGTCTGATTGTTTTATTTTTGTTTGTTTTTCTTTCAAAATGGTTTCTGTATGTGTCCTTAAAATGCTAAATGAAAAAGAAAATGAAGAGGGAAAGTGCTGAAGATCAAATCTTATCAAAATCAGAGACTGATCAATTTCATAAATGTTTGAAGCTTATAAAAGCAGGGAGGTGGCCAACCAAGGAGTAAGCCAAAATTCAGGGTGGGAGGCTTGGCCACCTTCTGCTCCCCTCGTAGAATCACCACTGGTGTTGCTGTTGATCAACTTATAAACTATCTTGTCAATTTTTTGCTGAGTGAGATGCAAAAGGTCATACAATAAGGTACTAAGGCGCCTGCTCTTTGTTTTCGGAATTCTCACTAAGAGCTTTGTTTCACACCACAGAATTTATATTTGGTCTTGGTCATGTGACTGGTTCACTCTGAACATTCCAATTTTTAGCGTGAATTCTTGTCTACTGCATGTGAAAGAAAAAGTGACCAATCAGGAAACATTTTGACAAGTGATCTACTTTTAATGGGTTTAGTAGAAATAGAAAATATATTGCTATGATCCACTTTTAATGAATTTATTTTCAATTTGTCATATTTCTTAGCAATTATCACTTGTGATGAGTAAATTCTCATTCCGACCACAATGTAAAAATTATCATTTTATTTTTTACGTTCAACTACTTTTTGAATATTTAGTAGTAATTTTTTTTTATTCTAGAGTAGGGCTCTACAGGCATTTTAGGCAAGTTTTTTATCATAAAGTGCTCAATATTGAGATAGAGATTAAGCGTTAATAAAATTCATATGGAGAAGTTTGTCACTTAGCTGAACAGAGTTATTTAGCATTATTGTGATGTCTTCATTTTTTAGGGTTTTAGTTTTTACTGATATATATATATAGCATATCTTTATTCAAACGTTTCATTGAATAATATAGACATACTATGTTTAGTTATTTTTGAAATGATCCTTTCCAGTTCTCTAATCAGTTTTAAGATATTAAGATAAAGAAAGGTGCCATAGTTTTTCCTACCCAAGAATATATATATATATATATATATATATATATATATATATTAAGGTTTGGTTACTTCAACATGGTGTAATGGTTAGCAAAGTTTTTCTCACTTAAACTATTATGACTGAATAGTGAATTCAATCTTTAATGGGTTCTCCATATTTTCAGCCATGTGCCCATCTAAGCTTCACTAAATAAATCACTATATATTGTGAGGTCAGCTCATCTTGTCTGCCAAAGTGCCTGTTAGGTGTCATTGTATTCAGGATGTTAAAAAGAAGTGATATAAACCTTCTTGCACTTTCTTTTTACACCAAGATGCTGTGACAACAACAACAGGACTCTTCCCCTCTGGGAAGAAGCTCCCTGAGCAGGCCAACCACATGTTGCATTACATGCACATGAACACACTACAGCTATCTGTACACACATAAATATTAACTATTTTCTTGCTCTTATTTCTTCCTGAAATATATGTATAAAAATCCTCCACATGCTGAATTCATTTTGTAGGGGAGCTTTAACTCTGAGTAAATAATTATAAACCCCCTTATATATACAAAAATAATACTTGTAAAAATGAGAAAAAGCAAGACATGGAAACAACAAAACATGTATTATTTATTAAAAGGTTGTTAGTTGGTGTTGAAGAAATGAAAAACACTAATACTGAATGAAATTGTGAGTTTGGGGTCAAATGTAGATCAAATATAGATTGAAATTTAACAAAAGGATAAGATAAAGTTTAAACCATATGTATACAGTCTTTCTTGTACTTTTGTATGGGCATTTGCAATTAATATCTAGATAATTTAGTTGGAAAATACAAGAAGTTTCTGGAGTTTTCTTACCTCAAATTTTATTGAGTGCTAAAAGATAAATGTTACTATTATGGCCTGAAAAAGAAAAAGGGGTCAAAATTTTCATAGATACACATATTGATGACCTGTTTATGGTGTCACCTTGTCTGATAAATAAGAATATTATGTGTTTGTGTGTATGGAGTAGAAAAGTGAGGTCAGTTCTCAGTGGTTTAGAATTAGTGAGTTAATGATAATTATAATTGTTATGATTATTTTATAATAATTATTTTTTTGACACTATAATTAATTTTTATTTATTTTTTATGCACAATGATTTGAATCTGACAATTATTAGTTTGTTGATATGATGCATAGAGTGAACTTGTATAAAAGTGAATTTTATAACATTCTTGAGAAGCAGATAAATTCTATTTTCCTAAAAGTTCTGGTCAGTTAAGTGCCTTACATGATATACGCTTGGACACTCATGTCTCTTTCGATCCATGACTGACTAGGTAGAAAATTTTTCTGCAGTAAATTGCCATTTCTTTCCATGATAGTCTGGTTGCCAACCAAGGCTATAGAACCCAATCTATCCTGCTATTCAACCCATACCTGGAGGGATGGAGAGAGAAGAGATGGATTAATACCTTTATTCATGGTATTTGTGCGCAAATGAATGTAACGAGTTCAACTGGAATTCAAACACAGCTCTCCGTTTTCTAATTCTGAGCTGATATCCAGTACACCACAAGGCACAAAAGTTCTGATACTTATTTAATAAAGGAGAAAATTATTTTAAAGAAATTTTCATTTCAAAAGTTTACATTTTACAGAAAAAAAAACTGTATTTAACACATCACTCAATAAATCCCGGGTCTAACTAATAAAATAACTTTTAGGCCAAATCTGACTTTATTCATCAACATAGTCTCCTTCTAGGGTGATACACTGATTCTAATGCTTCTCTAACAATTCAATACCTTTTTGTAGAATGATTTGTTTTTGGCCTCAAAATATGCACTTCTTCATTAGAGCCAAATCTCTTTCCCTGGAGCATTCTTTTGTGGTTTGCAAACAGTCAGTAGTTATCAGGGGCAAGATCTGGAGAATAGGGTGGATGTGAAAGCAATTCAAAATGCAATTCTTGTAGTTTTGCTATCGTTGTGATTGATTTGTGACACGGTGCATTATCTGGGTGAAAGATCACTTTTTCTTCTTTATTTATGGCTGTTTGTTGGCGATTTCTTCTTTCAAACGCACCAATAATGCTATATAATATTCACTATTGATGGTTTTTCCTTTCTCGAGGTAATTGAAGAACAAAATACTTTGTGCATCCCAAAATACGGAGACCAAAACCTTGCCTGCTGATGTTTGTGTCTTTGGTCGCTTTGGACGGCCTTCACCTGCTGCTGTCCACTCAGCTGACTGTCGATTTGACTCCAGAGTAAAGTGGTGGATCCATGTTTAATCTCTTGTCACATATTTACACAAAAACTCCTTGTTCCGTTGAAGGTTGCAAACAATTCTCCAAATCATCGACATATTATTGTTTTTGATTAACTGTAAGCAAACATGGCAACCACTTTGAACTCAGCTTTCTCACTGACAAATGTTCATTCAAAATGGTGAATACACTGCCTTCTGATATGTTCAAGTCCTCTGCCATCACATGCAACTTCAATTTATGATTGATCAAAACGAGTTTGTGGATGTTTTTCGATGTTTTCCAGGACAACTGCCAAGTTTGGGTGACCTGAGCATTTGGCATCATTTGTATCATTATGGCCACATTTAAAATCAGCATGTCCTCTCTTAACTATTGTTTCCAATGAAGCAGAGTCCGATTAACATTTATCAAGCCATTGCTTTGCTTGAACAGTATTTTTCTCATCAGAAAACAATGCTTTATCAACACACAAAATTCAGATTTTTCCATTGTTTTGAAAATTTGCAACAGCAGCTTCACTTAAATAACTAATTGCCATATGCCATAATGTGCCATATGAAGGTTAGTACTTCATAAAACTCATATGAATTTTTTATTAGTTGGGCCATTTATATCTCAGGCCCAGGACTTATTAAATGTGTTATAGGATTACTGTTGTGTGGAATTACCTACACACTAAGGTGAACTCTACCGGACTACATAAATACCAAGAGTTATCTACTCTTGGGGGGTAGTAGTAAGTAGCAGCAGCTACGATACTCATTTGTTAGTACGCTGTTCCAGCGCTAAATACTATTATACTCTATTTTATCTGTACAATGTTTTCTTTTGTAATATAATATTGATTCCAACCATATACCGTGTCCGAGTCTTTCTTGTGACCTTTTTCCCAGGGCCACATCAATTACATACCTGTACTTAATTTGAAATAGCTTTATGTTGATGTAAGTTATATTGTTACCATTAATACAATATAAAATATCATATTCATTATGTTGACATTTTTATCTAAATTTTTATTGGATAAGAAAATTCACTGTTTTCTGGTTCCAAACTTTATTTTTTAATCATTTTTACCCAAGCAAAGCAGTAATGTTACTAGAATGGAATGGGATTACAGGAAGTGAAAGAGAATGTAAAGACTTTAGTGAGGAGAAGTGACAAGAAAGGATAATACAAGAAAATATTCAGGAAGACAGAAACGGTGACTGGCATTGCATTTAAAGCTTTAATATTGTGGCAGGAAAACAAGAAATTGGAGATAGTTCCACGGGCGAGAAATGAGAGTGTTATGTCAGGTAACAGAATTATGTGAAATAATACAAAACAACATAATAGTATAAAAGTAAGTGTATTGACAGGAAAGAGAAGTATTTACAAGAGGTGAGGATTAGTAGAATAGAGAACAAGGTAATTAGTATACAGTATTGTTGTAGAGATGTGATAGATTGACTAGTAGAACACTTCTGGTGCAATACCGGAAAGACCTGACTGACTCACTCACTCGACTTCCTTACTCGACTTCCTTCTTCCACTTCCTCCCTCGACTTCCTTCCTCGAGGTATAATCACTACTATTTTATATAGTGATTCGAATAGTTCATTTCCGTGGAAAGGTAGAGAGCACCCCAACAGAGAGAAAAGAAACTATAGTTTTTAGGGAGGTTATCTGTTACAAATGAGCTGTTTATATAATGGTAACATCAGTTCTAACCATATATCAGTATAACTGATTTAGGTATATATTGGCCTTGTGTAATGATTAAAAGAAAATGTACAGAGTATGGATAAATGCAAGATAAATCTTTATATAACACAATATAATATAATTAATACAAATAAAAGGTTTGTCACTCAGCTGATTAATGTTACTTTCATCATCCTGACTCCAGAGTTTCGTAGACAGACCCTCTAGGAATCACTCAATCCACTAATCAGAAACTGAGTCTTTATATGTCTCAATTTTTCTTTTTTATATGCACTTTTGATTGGTCCAAGTTTTTTTTTCATAGTGTATGTACATGTACACCTATGTACCTATCTTCATATATGTGCATATATGTAGAATAGCATATTAGAGAGATTCCAGGAGGAAGTAAATATATATGTATATGCATGTATTCAAATGTAGTAGCTGCTGCTTAGCCACATAGTGAAAGAAGGCATATTTGTTTTCAATGCAACAAGGTCAGTTTAGTCATAAAGCTAGTTGCGCAAATGTTATATTTCATCTCTGATTGGAGAATAAACAAAATTGATTCATCAACTATGATTTTGGTTGATTTTCCATCTGGTTATATGCACATCTATAGATCTCATGCCTCACAGTCTTATATCTTTGTTGTGAAAGTTTTCTAATTGGTTGGTCAAACTATCTACTTTTATAGATTTCCTTGTTATTATTTGTTTATTTTTCTTACATTCTGATTGTGAAAGCTTTCTGACTGGTTGGTTAAACTATGGCTTTCTTTTCCTGGTGATTTTTATTATCAATCTAGTTTTAAAGATCATGAAATTTGATCTTCTTATTATTTATTTTTATTTATTTATTTCTCTATCACCACAAAACTATTAAAATAGAACAGACTGTTGCATCTAGCTATTTCAACAGTAAAATGGTGAGACCTAGCTGCAAATTAAGTAGCATGTTTAAATTCATGCAGTCAAGACACCATGGAGAAAACCTCACTAGAACAACTGACATGAAAATATTTGTAGAAAAGACAGAGGAAAGAAGCTAGGAAATTGTGTCTGTGAGAAAGTGACTGAAACCAAGATGCCAGATCAGGATTGATTACATTACAGACTCTTCTTTGAATTTTGTTTAGAATTTTGAGATATATAGTAAAAGCACAAAGCAAGATATGGCTGCACTATTCAATGCACAGATGAATGGTAGACATAAATATGAAAGATGAATTCTAATGAGGAAAAATGGACTGGAATGACACAGTGAACCAACTTTCATAGCAGTAGAGCTAGCAATTGATTTAATATAATCAATCCACCTCATATCAGAGGAAAATATGAGCTAAAAAAAGTACAAAGAGTTGCTCTCTTGGTGGTTAGCATCAGCCATGCTGATGACAGCCAGAAAAAGTTTTCTATGATAATTAAATGAAAGCAGTTTTGTTTTGGAGGTGTTCAAATCTAAAAGCCATTCTTTACTCTTGTTTATCACTGATTGGATATACTTTTTGAAAGCAGTAAACTTACCAAATCTATTAAAGTTTGTTATCAAAGGACCTACTGCTTATATTCAGAGCCATTTCATTAAAATCTAATATGATTATACAGGATTTAATTCTCAGAAAACAAGTTTAAAATTTTATGCAATACATTAATTTTATGCCATTAACAGAATTTTTTTAAACATTACATCATCATAAAAATAATGTTTTCCTTTGAGAAAAAAAATGATTTATAAATAGATTTATCCCACCAAGAATGATCGGAAATAAAAGATACCAAAAAATTCATAAAAATTAAGTGAATTGTATTATTCTATTACTGCTAATTCCACACTCACGCATGCACAATAATTATCAATGTGCATTTATATATTTCCTATCTTATCTGTAGTGGGAAGGGAAGTAAATCAACTTAAGTAGTGAATTTATAAGTAATTACTTCCCTTAGTCATTTTAATAATCTATACAAATAAAATATTTCTCTGCATTTAGACAAAATTACTTCCCAAGAAAAATGAATCATTTAAGCACTCAGTTCATTTACTCCTACATTTCTTAGATTGCAGTCTTATTTGTTCACGCCTTTCATGTTAGACACACTGATACTTCTGTCTATTGTGATCTTCTTGCTTCAACTTTGACTTGATATAAGCATTGTCGTCACCATCTTTATCATTCTGTTGCTAATCTTTTTCTTCTGAGAGATATTTCAATTTCACTGTTATATTAAACATTAAATTTTTAGCATGAAAAGCTATAGTGCAAAATGCAATTTATATAATACCAAGAACAATCAAAGAATCATAGATACTATTGCATTTATTTACAAGTAACAATTACTTTCAAACAAATATATCATTGGGTTTTTATTATTAATATTGCCACAGAAAATACATTACTCACTATATATTTTATCAGAATATGTGAATTATGTTTTCCTAGATTCAACACACTTTTACTCTCTAAATATATAATTGAATAACTATAAATAGATATATTTAGTGTTGATATTGTAGGTATAATCACAAATTCTCATATTTTTATAATACATTTTAGTTTTGTATTGGTATTCAAGATTTAACACAAATTTGCTCTTTAAATGTAGAATTAAAATTAAATCACTCCCTATGTTTTATATTGTTTTGTGCTTTAAGGACATTTTATTCAGTGAACATTATAAAATGGAGATTTCCTTTGAATAATGGAGAAGATTAGAACAAGAGCAAAAGTAATATCAGACGCAGGTATGGCAAGCGTCGATAGGGAAAGATATTCTCAGGCATTGTATGAATGCCATGAAGCAATGAGAGCACAAGCCAGAAGATACAAACTAATGAGACAGAAGAAGAGGGTAATAAGAGGAGAGAAAACCTATGAGAGAGAGAGAGAGAGCAGCACAAAGAATAAAAAATCAAACTGAGAAAGAAGCAAATGTAAGAAGAAAAAATACAAGTATGCAAATAGAAGAATATTTTTAACAGAAAACATAAGAGCAATGCAACAGAAGGAGGAATGAGAATGCTGGAACCATGAGTAATGCACAAAAAAGAGTTCATAGAGTAAATAATCCTCTGTTGACTGAAGCCAATTATTAACAACATAACTGCAGCAGATAAAAACTAAGCCATTAGAATCTATCTTGCATTTCTATAATTCTACCATTCACCAAAACTTAGAATATTGATGTTACATATGGTTTGGTGTCCCTGTTTCTTAATTTAAGCTCCTTGATGAGATCCAAAAAAAGAATCAGCAATATTATTGGTCCTGATCTGATGGCTTGGCTTCAGTCACTTCCCTACTACTGTAAGTTTGCCTCTTTATGTCTTTTCTATAAATACTTTTATGGTAATTATTTGGATGAGCTCTTTGCTATGGTACTTGCAATTTTGAACTTAAGTGCAGTACTAGACTGGCATCAAGATCTCATCAATTCACAGCCATAAATTCTATGCTAACAGTTTCTTTTCTCACTTGTGAAATTCCCTTTTGGCTCCATACTTTTCAACTAACTTTAATCTGGGAAAATTGATATGCAATGTCAATCGCTACTTACTGTCCTCCTGATTACTCCCTTCTCTTTCTGTTCATCATTATTGTTTCTGTTCTAAATTCTTTCACACCCTCTAATGCCTTATGTCTTAGTGACATTACTGCCTGGCATGGGGTGATACTGATTATATATATATATGTGACACCTTGTCCTCGGCTGGCTCGCTGCCTCCTCAGTCCAGACACCAATGATGATGATAACCAGAACCTGAGTCAGGGTTGATGCTGTCGAACACGGTACCAGTTATGATGATGCTCTCAGGCCACCAGTTGTGATGGTCTCGTCACAGTCTTCAAGATGTCTATTACAACAGTGAACTTTCCTGCCCACACTGTGTATTTTGATCTCAGGAAAGTCATGTTGAAGACCCGGTAGCCATTTCTCTACCATCTCAAACCAGACGGGACACACTTGTACACTTGTGTTGATAAAATGCATAATAATAATAAAACGCAGCACCAAAAAAAAAAAATAAATAAATAAGTTCGAAGACACCTGAATGAGTTGTGGAAAAGTCTTTATATATATATAAAAAAAAAAAATTAGCAACAAAAGCAGAATGCACAGTTGTCAAATTCAATTTTCACAACGGAGTGAAAGTTTTTAAGAATAATCAGAGCTTTCAATTTTCCAAATTAATTTTTTTAAAAAGTCTTTTTAGGGCTCTGTTCCAAAGCCTTACGGAAAAGGCTGAAGTGAGGCGGAAGGTTGGTGATGGTAATAAATTCATCTTGTCTCTATTTTTGCTCGGCAACAAAAAATCTCCTTTCAGCTAGTTTAACTCTTTCTGGCTCATTCTGTTTCTATACATCTTTAGCCAGGACTCTATTGGAGGCACATTATTTAACTTTAACTCCTTTAAGTCAGTTAGTTGGCTGCAGACTTTTCTATGTTTCTTTACATCTTCAGCTCGGACCTCTATGGGAGGTGACCAGTCGTCTTGGTCATGGCTCCCAGTTGGGAACACCCTTCCCCCAATCATTACATCTCTAGGCCAAGAACTGACTGAACGTTGACTGCGAACTAACTTGCCTACTCAGGACCCGATTTTTATGCTTGTCCAAAATTCTCTTGGTAGGTACAGGCTGGACTCGGGGTGTCTTATGCAAATCAAATCTTTGACTAATGAGATTACTTCCACCTTCACATTTCTATGTGGGGGAGGGTGTGGGGGGGTTCAACAAATGAGGCAACAACACCTCCTCTGACATAATTTCTCTTCCTCTTCTTCTTCTTGATTACATCATTTTAGGTTTACAAATTTTCAGATCTTTTCCCAGCAATTTGGGAACTAAGGATCTGACCTTACCCTAACCCTATCAAAAGTCCTGACAGTCTTGTTTTGACTATCTCTATTTTTCACTTCTACTGACCAAAAAGCTTCTGATCAACTTTTGAATAAACAATGCAAAAATATATTTTTTCTTCCTATTCTCTTCAATTTTCAGCTAGTTTTTCTGTTTTTCAGATTTTACAAGCATACAAGTATTAGATATTTCTAACCCAAGCTCATAGTGCAATTTACAATAAACTGCAAAATCAACAATACCACTAATAATAATTTCTTTTGCTCCATCGTGTTAAACCAAGGATTACATTTCTTTCATATGCAGAAGTAGTGTTACATATATATATATATATATATATATATATATTTTTTTTTTAATCATATCACCCCAAGCAAGGCAGTCCACTGCCACTATAGCGCAGGGGGTTACATAGAGCGATTGGGTATAAGAAATGTCAGAGGGAGGGTGATAGACAAGTTAGGAGGTATGTAGGAAGAGTGTTGGAGGGAATGGGTGCAAGTTAGTGTGTTAGGAGGTGTCTATTGACCTTACATTTAAACTCCTGGAGGTTGTAGCCGTTGGGGAAGCAACCATGTGGAAGGGAATTCCACAGGCGGGAAGTGCGAGAAAAGAAGCTGTTGGAGTAGAAATTGCGGTTACATTTCGTTGGTTTCACTGTAAAGGGGTGGGACCTAGTTGCCAATCTAGTATCTCGTGCAAATTCACACCTAGGGGGCACCAGTGATTTAAGTTCATCCGAGCAGAAGCCGTGAAACTACTTATAGAAGAGGCACAGGGAAGCAACGTCACGCCAGTGAGAAAGTGACTGCAGGCGGTCAGCTAAGTCGGTATCGATCACATTACAGATTCTCTGCTGTATTTTGTCAAGAAGCCCGAGGAGGATAGCAGGGGCACCCGACCAGATGTGGCAGCAGTATTCAATACACGGGCGGATGGTAGATTTATATATGTGCAGGATAGATTCAGGCGGAAAGAATTTCCGGGCCCTGCACAGAGAGCTAACTTTCATAGCAGCGGATTTAGCAATGGATTCGACAATATAATTGTATATTCAGGTCAACACCTAGCAGTGACAGTCTGTTTCTTGCTTAAATGCAATTATGTAATATATGTGTGTGTGTGTGTGTGTGTGTGTGTGTGTGTGTGTGTGTGTGTGTGTGCATGTGCATGTGTGCACTAAACTTAATGTACACTTTTATAATTACATAGACTTTATCTCTGATATTTGAGCATTTTAACTCTTAAATACAGCATACCTTAAAACTATATTTTTATTATATTTATACATATATATATAGGAATGGCCACAAGACTGACTGGTTAGAATGCTTGCTTTCTGACTATGAAACCCAGGTTCAAGTCTCATTTGTCAGGAAGGTGGCTTCTTGATGTTATCAGTCTGTAGAAGGCAATCCCAGTGTATGGCACCTTTGGAAATTGTCTGAAAACCCAAGCCTTGTGGGTGAAATTGAGCAGAAAGTCAAAAGTCATCATGATCAAGGGTTTGTGCATACTGACCTTGTTCTGACCAATGATCATGCTAGATAACACACATTCTCCCAGAAACTGTAACTAAGGCCCACTCAACATAGTTGCAGTATAAACTACAAGTGGGCTCTGTGGGTGTTGAACAAACACAAATGTGCCTGAATAAAGGGGATTAGATAGCCACCCTAGTAGACTGGCATGCTAGGATATGAGTGGCTGTGCCATTTAGATTTACATTTATATATATATAAATGTAAATATATATATATGAGATTAATACAAAAATTAATTTTATCATTTAGCTAATTGATGTTATTTTCAGTACCTAGAGTTTTGTAGCTGGACACTGCAGTAATCACTCCATCCACTCATCAGGAGATATTAGCATTTAACTGTTTATTTTCTCCTTTTTCTTTTTATATTGAGTTAAGAAAAATTAAATACTGGATAAGTGAAGAGATATATAAACATTTACTTTACTATTTAAGCATTAATAATAATAATTTATGCACTTTTCATTGGTGCCAGGTTGATATTCTTTCTCCTTTCATTGTGTGTATGAGTGTGTACAAGCATGTGTGTGTATCCATTTGTGTATGAATAGGTGTGTGCATGCATCTGCATATCGAATGTCATGGTTATTTCTCCTTTATATTGATTTTCTTATCTCTTGTCTCCTTATTAGTTTTACACTTTTTTCTCTTTTTCAACTTTGAGTGTAAGAACCAAATGTACTAATTCATGTTGGTGTATTTTATTTTTTACTTAATGTTTTTTTTATTATAATTATTATTATTAATGCTTAAATAGTAAAGTAAATGTTTATATATCTCTTCACTTACCCAGTACTTAATTTTTCTTATTTCATTTGGTGGTATCTTAAGTATTAGGATATAAATCATGGGATGTTATGTTTATAATTAAATTTTATTATTGTTGTTTGAATTTATATGCATACAGGATGCAATGGATGAATTGTCGTCTAAATGGCACAAATATGAAAATAACACTGACATCTCATTTTAACATATATATTTACCAAAATTACACAAAATATCTTGAAATATTAAAATTTAAATATTTATTCAATAAACTCATCATTGGCTTCAGTGACTGTCTCCAGACAACTTCAGAATCTTCTACAATTCTTCTGGAGTGTTTCTTTGTTTATGCTGGCAAATGCTGCCATATTCCTTACCTTAATTTCATTTTGGTATTACAAGGAGTTTTGTTGGTCATTAACTCAGTTGCACCTCATATATAATAATAAAAAGAGTTGCAGTCTGGAGAGTGAGCTAACCAGATGTAAAGGATGATGTAGTTGCAGAAATTGGCTGACAGCCATGTTTGGGTTTTCCTGTTTGTGTAGCATGGCGCAGAGTTCTGTTGCCAGACCCAGGGTCTTCTAGCAGTTATCTTTTTGACTCAGGGCAGCAGTATATATATATATATATATATATAATTAAATTTATTTTTTAAACAATTAATTTAATTATTTATATATATATATATATATATATATATATATATATATATATATATATAATTAAATTTGTTTAAAAAACAAATTTAATTGTAATTATATTATGCTCTTCAATATATGGTGTATTGAGCACTTTTAAAAAAAATAAATGCCAGTGAACTTGGAATTGTAAAACTATTGGTTCCCTTCACCTCTCTCTCTCTCTCTCTCTCTCTCTCTCTCTCTCTCTATATATATATATATATATATATATATATAAGCCAAGATGTTTGTGTGTGTGTCTATTTGTCTTTCTCTCTGTCTGTATGTCGTTTATACAAATCCATAATCTTTATCTGATTCTCACCAAACTTCATACAAATATTCTTTAGGCTTCCAGTCATGTTATTGGCTACTTGTTTTTTCTGATTTCTCTCCAATATTGGAAATTGGAAATCAAGATCAGGATTTCAACTTTTTTATCGTGGTTCTTGCTGCAGAATTTGCTCTAACTTGGTAAAATTATAGGTTTTAGTCTCAAACATTAGTAGATCTTATCAGACAACTCATTTCCCTGATATCGGAAATCGATACCCCCGATATTCTGTTGAATCTGATCAATATTTTCTCCAACTTATTTGACATCGATACTGGAAATCAAAATTTGACTTACATCCATTCATTTTAGTAAGTTCTATGGCTTTGAGATCACTCTTTCAACAACCTACATTTTTCATGCCAACATCCAAAGAGTCTGAGCTCCAGAACCATGGATTAGTTTTAAAGCTTTCATTACACCCGAGCAATGCCAAGCTATACTTTTAGTATATATATATATCTTGTGGGCAAGAGAAGCAACCTATAGGATGAGAAAAATTAGCCTTAAGTTGATACTTTTGTCTGGTCAATTGACTAAGGTCACTGGTGGTGACAGTGCAACCTGCCTGCCGGTCTATGCCTGCCAACAGTGTCATAAGTGATGGTCTTAAAAGCGAACAGTGTTTTTTGCCATGCCTTTTGTTTTAGTGCCAACATTAATGATTGGCACATTTTATAATGTATTTTATATTTTTTGTAAGGGGATTTGTTTTGTGAGCCAGATCTAATGCTCAGAAAACAACATTTTTATTTCTATTTTTGCTTCTGTAGCATTCACATCTGGCCAACAGGTTTTGATGTAGAATGAATGAATCAAAAGTAGATCTAGTTTAAATCAAAGTATGACAACTTTTTCATATATATATATATATATATATATATATATATATATATATAAATTTAATTTGTTTCTTTTACCATTTAAACTTCTTGTTTCTTTTTGCATTCCTTTTAAAAATGCTTATAGTCTTTTATCACTTGTTACTTACAACTATTTTTACTGTTGCAATAAGGAAAATACTGTAATATCTGTTATTGTTTTATTGCTGTTAGTTCTCCCCTCATAACATTTGTGCTAGCAGCAGCAGCAGCAGCATGTTTATCTCCACCATAGTTTATATGGAACTGAGAGGTTGAGTCCATTAAGAACTTTGAGTGAGATAAACAATATAACAAAGACAACTAAGACAAAATGCCCGCAATCTTCTTTCATAATCTTTCAGTTAATTAGAGTTGTACTAAGCTATGTTACTACTGCCCAAATCAAATCATTCTCTATACTTCTTTCCTTTACAAATGCTGTTGTATTTTCATGTGTAAATGAATTGATTTACACAAGCAGGAGGAATTTATAGGCAAATGAATTAGCAAACATGCAAGTAATTAATTAATACATTTATAAACAACAGCATATACAAGAAGAAAAACAGTGATTGCAAGTTTTAGTTGAACTTGTGGTGCCAAAATTAACACATCACTTAATAACTCCCAGGCCTAACTAATAAAACAACAACTTTTAGGCAAAATTTGACTTTATTCATTAACATAGTCTTCTTCTAGGGAGATACACTGATTCCAACACTTCTCTAAGAATTTGATGCCTTTTTTGTAGAACAATTTGTCTTTGGACTCAAAATACACCTCATTTTCTGATATCACTTCTTCATTGGAGCTAAATCTCTTTCCCTGGAGCATACTTTTGCAGTCTGCAAACAGCCAGTAGTCAATGGGGGCCAAATCTGGAGAATAGGGTAAATGCGGAAGCAATTCTAAGTGTAACTCATGTAGTTTTGCTATTGTCACAATCGACTTGTGACATGGTGCGTTGTCTTCATTATTTGTGGCTGTTTTTTGGTGATTTCTTCCTTCAAATGCACCAATAATGCCATATAATATTCACTATTGATGGTTTCTCCTTTCTCAAAGTAATCAATGAACAAAATACCTAGCACATTTCAAAATACGAAGACTAAAACCTTGCCAGCTGATGTTTACATCTTTGGTCGCTTTGGACAGCTTTCACCTGCTCCTATCCTTTCAGCTGACTGCCAATTTGACTCTGGAGTGAAGTGGTGGATCCATTGTCACATATTTACACTAAAACATCTTGTTGTGTTGAAACAGTTGCAAAGAATTCTCTGAATTGTCGATGTATTGTTGTTTTTGATTGACTGTGAGCAAACATACCACCCACTTTGAACACAGCTTTCTGATTGACAAAAGTTCATGCAAAATGGTATATACACTGCCTTTTGATATGTTCAACTCCTCTGCTATCTCACAAAACTTCAATTTACAATCGGTCAAAACAAGTTTGTGGATTTTTTTGGTATTTTCCAGGACAACTGCTGATTTTGGGCAATCTGATTGTTCAGTATTATTTGTCTGTATGACTGCGTTTAAAGTCAGCATGCCACCTCTTAACTGTTGTTTCCAATGAAGCAGAGCTCGAATAACACTTATCAAGCCATTGCTTTGCTTTAACAGTATTTTTCCATCAGAAAGCATTGCTTTATCAACACATCAAATTCAGATTTGTCTATTGTTTGAAAATTTGCAACAGCAGCTTCACTTAAATAACTGGAATTTGTAAACTAATAATCTGATTGGGCCCAAATTTTCTCCTTGTATCATTTGAAGATTAGTACTTCATAAAAAACCATATGGATTTTTATTAGTGGCACCATCTATATGTCAGGCCTAGGACTTATTGAATGTGTTATCTTAAAGGAAGAATCTGCTTAACTTGATTCAAGATTTTTTTTTTAATCATATAACCCTGAACAAGGCGGTAATACCACTGATGTGCAGGGGGCTACATAAGAGTGAAAAGATTGGAAAAGAGATAGTCGGAAACCACATCCTAAACAGGGAACAAGGGATGAGCCTCTTCACCTGTTCAATAGATGAGGGTGGAGTGTGAACTGGGCGATAGTTTAGTCTATCTACTCCAATTTGCTAACTTTATGTCTTAGTCTTTCTTAGACAGCTTCAGTAATAAAAAAAAATTGAATTTAAGATTGGAGTTTTTGGTACCAGTAGAAGCTGGCTTGTAGAATGTGTGGGTGTAATGTAGGAGAAGATAACTCGATTCTAAATTTGAATAATGGCGAACTTCAAAATATTAAATTGTATTGGATTATACTGAGTAAGTTTTTTGAGTCAGCTGTTTTATTAATTAGAAATCACCCAGTCCACTACAAATTTTTAAGACTAGGTTTTATAACAATAGTAATTAATTTTATATTCTTGGACATATATATGAAGGTTATAATTCAATATAGCTGTTCTTTTTAAAATTGTGTACTTTGAGGAAGTTATTATGACAAAGATTTGATTGTTTTTTAATATGTTTTTAAATTATCTGATAATAATTTACCAGTAGTAAATAATATACTAGCACAGATACACTGCATCAGTGAGGTGAAAAAAGTAAATTCAAATGTATGAAAAAAGAAAAGATTATATTATTTACACAGTATCAGTAAAGGTTAGATGCTTCCTCACAGATGAAGAGACTTGAAGAAATATAGATGTGGTTCTATTGAAGGATACTGAAAATACCATGGAGAGATCATGCAAGTAACAAGAGAAAATGGAAACAAAAAGGACGCTTGTACTTAGAATCAGGAAGAGGCAGTTGAAATTTCTAGGACGCAAGGAGAGAAAAGAGCTTGTAGAATTTAATAATCACAAGAAGGCAAAAGAGGCAAAGAGAAACTTATTAACAAGATTGTATAAATGGATGTCAGAACAAGCAGCAGGAGGGAAGTGCTACTTTGCAATACTGATGTTGGCTTTACCTTAAACAAGCAGTATAGCCCAGTGTTGCTCGGGTGTAATGAAAGCTTTAAAACTAATCCATGGTCCTGGAGCTCAGACTCTTTGGACATTGGCATGAAAGACTAAAAAGCAATAGTTATTTCCAGTTAAAGCGAAACCATAGACTGAAAGATAAATGAATGGATGTAAGTCAAATTTTGATTTCCTGGTATCGATATCAAATAAGTTTTTTTCGTCGTAAACTGAATTTTGAAAGCTAAATAAGTCCTCTGAGTAAATGGTATCATAGCTGAGACTAAGAACTACAATTATACCTACTTAGAGCCAAACCTGAAGCAAAAACTAAAATAAAAGGGCTGAAAAAATACATACAGGCAGATAAACAGACACACACACAAACATCTTGCCTTTTATATATATATATTATCAATTTTCTGCACTATTGTAAGAACTGTAACCTTGAAACTTCTGAATATTGTTTCTTATGTCTTTGTCTATGAGTGTATCAAATTTGATTAAAATTGGACCATTCCTTCCATAACCCGATTTTTTCGATTATCAATTTTCGATATTTATCAGGGGTACCTCGACACAAAACCTCGCTAAGAACACTCACAGACACTTATAGTACAACTGTGTAAATTTTCAAGAAAATCGGTTCAGCAGTTTCGGAGTTTATAGGTAACGGGCACACACACACACACACACACACACACACACACACACACACACACACACACACACACACACATACAAAGTTCCGTTTATAAATAAGTTTAGATTTAGATATAAAGCTTATAGTATAAAGCTTAATGTGTTTACTTTTGATTGTATGTTCAATCTTAAATAATTCTTTATTCTTACCCTCTATTTATAGAGGGTAAGAATAAAGTGTTCATGTCTCAAATAAGCATTGCACCATTAAATAAAAGTTGGGATCTAAATCAGATGTTTAGTTTTAACTATTCTTGATTCTATATTTTTTCATCTGGTTTGCTCATAATATGAATATTTCTAGATCTATTATCCTACAAAATGTTTTTCTTTTCATTTCAAATACACAATTTTTTGCTGTTTATTTGATTGAAAGATTGACAGCCAGGTCTACACATTTTATAGTTGAAATGGCTATATGCAGTGATGGCATCATACCGGTTTGCACTAGTTCACATGAACCAATTCTAAAAATTATAAAAGCTTACCAAACCAGTTGTTGGATTATCCAAAAATAATCTTATATATTAATAGCCAATGGTCTAGGTAAAATGTTAGTTACATTACACTGTGTGTGTGCTTCATGAAACACACTTCATGAAACTCTAATAGGTACATCCCCACTAAGCAATAACTCTCATTATATAAATCATAAAATTCATAAATTACTTTATATTATGAATCCGGATTATTGGAACATGGAAGAAGCTGTAATTTTCTGGTAAGATGCTGAAGAGAAGTTACTGGACTTTTGTAAAGTATTTCATCAAATGATATCTGTTAATGATTTCTGTGATTACATTGAAGATGTAACAAGAAATTACTATAAACATGTTGTACCTAAAACTGTTTAAAGAGCTAAAAATTTAATCCTTCAGAGGCCGAAGGTGTGACAAACATAATTTGTTCTGAAAAAGAAATCAACATCTAGTTAGAAATGTGGCAACTTTTCTAGATATAAATTTGATAAGTCTTTGGGACTGTAACAATCCAGTTTGAAACTATAACACAGCTGATGGCACTAGAGTCAAAAAGAATAATACTTCTGAACAGAAATATGATGAGAACAGAATTTCAAACTGAAAATATCTTAATAAATAAGTGTTTTCTATTAAATTATCAAAATGGTTTAATTCTTTTTGGTACCATAAAGTGATTTGTTTTCATTCTCAGATTGAAAAGAAAATAAGCAGAATAGGTTTGTAAAGATTATCTGCCTTTATAAAATGGCTTCCTGAAAATTTGAAATGCCATTATTGAGTAGATGCAACCATAATTCCTATGCTAACAGTTTCTTCTCACACTTCTTGCTTGTGGAACTCTTTGCTGCCTTCTCTTGCTTTTCATTCAACTTGATCTTCAAAAATTTAAATGGAATGTTAATCTTCATCTTCTGTCTTTTTATTGTCTTTTCTTCTTAATGCTTTTTGTTCTCATACTCTTTCATTGTCAGTAACCCTTTGCATCTTAGTGGCTTTTATACCTTGTGAAGAATATTGTGTTTAATGTGTGTCTTTAATTTAATAACTGTTTTTGGAAAGTATAATCTATCTAAACTTATTTATAAATGGAACTTTGTATGTGTGTGTGTGTGTGTGTGTGTGTGTGTGCGTGTGTGTTCGTTACCTATAGACTCCGAAACGGCTGAACCAATTTTCTTGAAAATTTACACAGTTGTACTATAAGCATCTGCGAGTGTTCTTAGCTAGGTTTTGTGTTGAGATACCCCTGATAAATATCAAAAATCGGTAATCAATAGTCCGATTTTAATCAAATTTGATACACATAAGACATAAGAAACAATATTCAGAAGTTTCAAGGTTACAGTTCTTACAATAGTGCAGAAAATTGATAATATATATATATAAAAGGCAAGATGTTTGTGTGTGTGTCTGTTTATCTGCCTGTATGTATTTTTTCAGCCCTTTTATTTTAGTTTTTGCTTCAGGTTTGGCTCTAAGTAGGTATAATTGTAGTTCTTAGTCTCAGCTATGATACCATTTACTCAGAGGACTTATTTAGCTTTCAAAATTCAGTTTACGATGAAAAAAACTTATTTGATATCGATACCAGGAAATCAAAATTTGACTTACATCCATTCATTTATCTTTCAGTCTATGGTTTCGCTTTAACTGGAAACAACTATTGTTTTTAGTCTTTCATGCCAATGTCCAAAGAGTCTGAGCTCCAGGACCATGGATTAGTTTTAAAGCTTTCATTACACCTGAGCAACGCTGGGCTATACTGCTAGTTACTTATAACTCTGATGTAAGAAATTTTAATTTTTTTTCATAATATTAATTAATCTTATGTTTATTGCACCCATTACACAATGTGCAACTATGAATTTAAGCATAGTACTAGATTTGTGGTTAAGTCTCACCATTTTACAATTGAAATGATGAGATGTAACCGTAAATTCTATGCTAACAGTTTCTTCTCTCATACTTCTTGCTTGTGGAACTTTTTTCTGGCCTTTCTTGCTTTCCATTCAATTTAAGCTTTAAAAATTTAAATGCAATGTCAATCTTCATCCTTTGTCTATTTAATTCCTGTTCTTTTATTGTTCTCTCTCCTTAATAATCTTTTGCTTTTTCTCATATTCTTCCAGATTCAGTAATTTGGGGTATTTGTTTTCTTTTAGGATCTTGATGACCATTGAAATTTTTTATTCAGAAATATTTTTAATTTCTTAAATAGAAGAAACAGATTAGAAGTTACAACAACCATTGGCTATTTTATAATATTTTATTCAACAAGAAGAATTCTGTCAATAAATAAACATTGTTATTACCAAAGCTGTCAGATTTATATCAAATGTGTAATAAAATCTTTGAACATTTTAGAAAGATGTTATGCTAAAATAATTGATGAATGAATCAATCTATCAGTCTTAATTTGATCTGCTTGGCAATGTAGCTAAATCTCTATTCAAGTTTAGACAAAACCATAAAAATATTTTGAATACTGATTTTCATGATAGAAAACTCCAGTTTACCAACCCTGTCAAAATTAATACATTAGCAAATCATAACATCAATAATATCCATATGATTTAACTATACATCTATGGCAGCCATGTTTTTAGAAAAGGAAATGATCATCTAGTATGCCAATTATCTTCATAATCTTTTGAAGAGACACAAGCAAATGTTCTACTTTTTAAATGAGCTTATGTATTTGGCTGTCTGGAAATACTCTGCTTCCTAAATCTCCCAAATCATCACTCTCTAAAGTTACTGTTGAATTACTCCTAATCTAAGAAGAAAGAGAGAGTGAGACACTTTGGGTTTAGTTCCAAGAATTTCTAGACCAAAACACTATATAAAACCTACCAATCCTATCTGAAACCAAAAAAATAATATCTGCTCTTTTCTTGTCAAGTGCATTTTTTATTTACTATCTCTAAATAAGTCTCCATAAAAAATGGTTTTGTACTCAAGTTAAAGAGAGCAAAGTTACCAATTCCTTGATGAAAATTAAGTAATAAATGTTAAATATCCAAATTAATAATGAACTCTCAGGAGCATATCTTTTAGGTTCTAATACTTTTAGTGTATTTTCAGTTACATGACACCTACGAAAATGTAACAACTTAATTTCCAATCTTCAAGGTCCACAGATACTATTGATAAAATCATACTGCTAAACAATTTAAACTTCTTTATAAAATAAATGTATATAAACATTTTATGTAGTTGGCTGAAAATGTTTGCAAGCCAGTGTACATAATCTTGAATCTCACACTTCACACAATAGTGTCACCAATAGGATCTTTATTACAACTGGACAAATCTGACTTTTTTGAAACATGGTGATGATGTTTTGCAGCCCATGCTAGATCAAAGAAGTTAAAAGTTTACAAAGCAAATATAACATGACCCTTGGCTGCATCCAGTCAACCTCCTTGACCTTTGTCCATTTCTGCCCACATTGTGTTGTTGATCTCAGAGTAACCAACGCAGGACCGCTTATTACCACTTGAATAGGATGGTCCAAACTTTCAAGGGATTGGTATAGGATAGAAACCAGATTCAAGACTGCAACATCACAGTATAGAGTTATATATATTTATATATATCAAATAATTACAAGATTACAAGCAAGTCAAAATAAGTGACATAAAAGAAATATCAATTAACTGGTATTTCATTTACAATAATATTTGTGTTGTATTTTTTCTACGGGATGATCAGTTGGTTGAATTTTCAATATTTCTCTCTCCCATCTTCTTCCTCTATTTCTAGCAGCATTCGACTTTTTAGACCGACCATATTTCCCAGTTCTTCTCTCAAGACATGGGAGCCAATTCACTAAATCTCAACTTGCATTCTGATGTTGTTAAACAGCACCCAAACTGGTGTGGGAAAGAGGGGCGTAAGGTTTTCATTTTCCTCCCTGTATAACTTTTATCAGCTCAAAATGAAAACAATTACGTTTAACCATCTCAACTTCTAATAGTAAACCTGCTCTTATCAACTGTCCTGGTAACCCAGTACACAGGAAAATGTTAAAGCCTCATTTCAACCTAGGGTCACCAATTGTCAAAATCCATTGACAGATATTTTGTCTGGAATTACCTTGATGAATTTGCTTAAAAATAATTCTGTACTCAGTAAACTTTGCACCTGGGTTTTTCACTTGTTAACGTTTCGGCTATTTTTTCTGACAAAAATAATTGTATTCTCCAATTTTAGAGAAATCTTTCCTCATCTTGAAAATCATTTAAAATTAATACCAGCCATTTGAAAATAGGATTACACAAGTATTAAAGTGAAAAAAAATGCTAACCCCTCTTATTTTAAATCTTGAAAGTTACTGATTCACATTTTGCCTCTAGTAATAAAAAATATTATTTTTTATCTTGGTAGAACAAGGCATTTTACAACATGTTTCACCTTGAAGAAGCAAATGAGCATCACCAATAGTTATACTGAGAAAACTGAACAGTGATTTATGTATTTGCAGAGATTATAAAGTAGGCATAAACCATAATATCAGATTCATATCCTATTCAAAACATTGAATTTGCAATACATACATTATCCAGAATCATATTTTTTTGTGAAAATTGATCTCAAAATCACTTATCACGAAATACAAATTGACAATATGTTTAATGAAATCCAGACTGTTAATATCCCTATAGGTTGACTTAAATGTACCCAAATACTTTATGGGGTAAAAAGTGGTAAGTGCTATATTTTAGAGAGCAATAGAAAATGTTCTAAAAAGGGATACAAAAAATATAATAATATATCAAGATGTTTGGCAATAAAGAAAACTTGGAGTCAAAATCCATTGGTGTACTAAACAAATTAAGAATACCAGCATGACCATTAACACAAAATATGTATCCAGTTGTATAAAAATATATATTGGATACCAAATTTCAAAGGATGGTATTAAGAATTAAAATCCTTTTTGGGTTTAGTCAATTTCTACAGTAGATATTTACTGAATTATTTAGAATTGCTTTAATCTTTTTTCATTTTGCATAAGAAAAACATTGAATTTAAATGGGCAGCTATACAATCAACAGCATTTGACAGTTTTAAAAATTCCTTTGCTAAAGCCTGAAGAATTTTTAATCTTAAAAAGGATATCAAACTTAACAAAGATACAAGTGAACATTCCATATCAACAATTTTATTTCAGGAAAAACATCCAGAAATGTACCCCTCTAAAAGATTAATATAGATAATTTAATTATTGAAACAAAGAAAATGAGGCTTTAGCAATCATAATTATAGAGCTTGCCAATTTTTATTAGTTGAGAAAATATTTACTAAAGTCTAATTACATGCCTTTAGAATTTATTTTGAATCTAAGGAAAAAATGTCAAAAATTACTTTTTCTAGAATTTTAAAATGGTTCATAAAGGCCATAAAACTCATGGCATTTGATATTGATACAAAATATGGAAAAAGAAATCCTCTTCCTCATATTAACACAATTTATAATTTAAAGCTGAAAAAATTAAGAGCATATCAGATAATGTTGAAGACAAATTTTTATATTGGTTTCAAATTGAGGTTCTACGTCTAAATCAACTATCCTCAGAAATATTACATAATTATGTAAAGTTGAAATTAAGTAAAATATTAAGTAAAATTGCCACAAGAATAAAAAGAAACAAATTGGGTAAATGCTCCAAAGCTGAAAAGTCATATAAAGAGTGTATACTGTATTAAAGCTGAAAGACCTTATAAAGAAAGTATATGGTACTAAAACTGAAAGGCCATATAGAGAGAATATACACTTCTAAAGTGGAAAGACATTATAAAGAGAGTATACTGTTCTAAAGCTGTATAAAGAAAGTTGTTATGTTTTGCAGTTCTTTGTGTATAGTAGTAGTCATAGCACAGCTCTCCATGTCCTTTGTGGTGACTGCTTAGAAACAAGAGGTTTGTTTCTCTTTTCCTGCTGAAAAGGCAGACAGTGTTTGCTTATAAGTAAAGGATGCTTGGGTAACAATGTTGCTGAAGGCAAGTTTCCCCTTCAGAGAAAGTTTGAAAAGAAATCCTCTCAAAGAAGCCCCAGAAAAAAAAGCTTGAAAAGAAGTTCATAAGTGGAGTTTGGAGCTAAGGCCATCTGAGTATGTGGTTTCTGGCTTTCTCTTTTCCAATCTTTTCACTTATCTTTTTCTTTTTTTTTCTCTTTTTCATTTTTTTTTTTTTTCAATTGGAGTAGATAGACTAAACTATCGCCCGGTTTACACTCCACCCACGTCTATTGTACAGGTGTAGAAGCTCATCCCTTGTTCCCTGTTTAGAATGAGGTTTCCGGCTTTCTCTTTCCCAAATCTTTTCACTTTCACGTAGCCCCCTGCACATCAGTGGTGTTACCACCTTGCTCGAGGTGATATGATTAAAAAAAAAAAGAAGGAAGGAGCAAACACGTGCATTTTCAAAAAGTGTTTTAATGCGTGTTTAGTAAATTTTCACCTTCTATGGCTATAAAAGAAAGGCATAATTTCCGGGCAGATAGAAGGAAGATAAGAGAAGAAAGAAGGAAACTTGGTCACCAAGAAGAAAACTTTGTCTACACAAGAAAGAAAAGAAAAAAGATATAACTTTTGAACCTTGAAAGGATTAAAAGTGTACTGTGGAGCTAAAGCTCTCTTCTGTTCTTTTTTTTTTTTTTTTTTTTTTGTCATCATTGACATAGCAGGTGGGTCCAATTCTTTTGTTTAGTTTTTAGTATATTGTAATTTTTTATTTTTTTTTGTGATATATGTCTTACATTGTGTTAGTCAGAGAATAGGTTATCCTATTCTCAGCAAAAAGGGACAGATTTTTGCAAGCACCCTTGTTTAGCTGGTTAGAAATAAATATTTTTTCCTTGTAATAGAATCTGATTTGCATTTTTTTTTCTTCCTTTTTTTTATTACTTCGGGCAATAGTGGAAATATTATTGCAGCAGGTTTTATTTTCAGAAAGAAAATAAAATTTCCGAAACTTATAATTTCAATTCATACTTTTATTTTTATGTTAATAAAACAGTTGACAAGACAAATATGAATCAATATGTATTTCTAGACACTCAAGGAAAACAAATTGTCTATAACCTATTATATATTAACCAATTTACATAAAAGTTTAATGAATATAAAATACCTGTGAAATTTACCATATTACATAGTGAAATATTTGAGCTTAACAATTTTAAAATATTGTAATAACAATCATAAGTATGACTGCAGGACATTATTTAAAATGTAGCAGGGTACAAATGAACAAATTCAAAATTGACAAGGCTTTCCATTTCATTTAAGGTATTAAATGCATCAGAGTATCCTCTATCTTCCCTTTCTTTCTTCTTATTTCTTAATATGTGTGCTTTTTTTCTCACTAAAACTAAACAATAACTCTGATATATTTTTTCTTCTGTCCTTCCTCAGAATCAAAACAGAATTGTTCATTATTTATCTGAGGCAATGGCAGGGCATAACGCACTTCCTAATAAAGGAACAAGCAGAAATATATATGCAAATTTTTTTATAGTTAATAACTAGCATATAAATAAACATGCCACACAGACATCATAAATTAATTAAGCAGATATGGGTGGATAGGTCATTATTTTTTATATATATTCCGTGTTAATTAGTGCAAGGTGATATAATGACTTCAAGTGGAGATAAATTTTACCTCTAATTGAGCTTCAGGAAAATTAACATAGCTTTAGTAATGGCACAATTATCTGCAGGATTAATGACTTATTATCAAGGAATTACTAAGTACTTTTATCTACTGTCAATAAAATAATAGGCTATACTGCTGATACCTTGTTTATGATTTGATCCTATACACACAAAACAATTTGTTTTAATGTTTATTTCTTATCCTACCACTGTTAATTGACACTGAAGGAAAGAGACATCTAATAACATTGTTGTTAGTAAGGTCAAATTGTAGTCACTGTTCTTTGAATGTGTAGGTCTTATCAGTTATTGAAGCTAGTGAGTTCAGGTTGTGAACTTAGATCAAGGTCACAAGTTTGTGGTAATCAGGTCAAGTCATCAGGTTATAGAAGCCGGTGGCTAAATGGTAATGTGAGTTAAAACAAAGCAGGGATGTAAAAGCAAACTAAGCAAAGAGAGTCAAATGTATTTAGTGATATTAAACAAATATAGTGATGGAGTTTGTTAGAAAATATGAATATGAAGAAACTAGTAGCAATAACAACAATAACGATATAATCAAGACATTGACTTGCCACACTAACTTAAACAAAAACGTTTGGAAAGAATCTCCTACCAATACTAGAAAGAGCAATAATGGTGCACTTGAGAACTCTAATCTTCTAAAAAACTGTTTTAAGAAAAAAAGATTTTATAAATTTTAACCAACAATAACATTGTTTACTTAAGTACAAAAATTTTTCCTGTGTGTTTAATTTTACCATTACTTTTATCATATATGGAGGCATGGTGGAGTAATGGATAGTGGGTTGGATTGGGAAATTAGAGAGCCAAGTTCAAATTTCAGTTGAGTTCATTATATTCACTTATGTGCTAATACCCTTGAGAAAGGTATGAATCTATCTCTTCTCCCGTCTACTATGAATAAATAGCAGGACAGATTGGATTCTATAGCCTTGGGTGGAAACTGGTCTAGGAGAAGGAAAAACTCAGAATTCAAAACCAGTTTGTAGAGGGTTGGGCTTCGTCAGGCTATTTTGCCCAGGATACAATAGCAGCAGTATATGTGGTGCCCTTAAGACTCTAGTCAAATGTATTTAGTGATATTAAACAAATATAGTGATGGAGTTTGTTAGAAAATATGAATATAAAGAAACTAGTAGCAGTAACAACAATAATGATATAGTCAAAATATTGACTTGCCATACTACCTTAAACAAAGTGTTTGGAATTTCGAATTTCTATTGAGTTCATTATATTCATTTATATGCTAATACTCTTGAGAAAGGTATGAATCTATCTCTTCTCCCTTCTACTATAAATAAATAGCAGGACAGACTGTATTTTATAGCCTTGGGTGGAAACTGGTCTAGGAGATGCAAAACCTCAGAATTCAAAACTAGTTTGTAGAGGGTTGGGCTATGTCAGGCTATTTTGCCCAGGACACAATAACAGCAGTATATGTGGTGCCCTTACAACTTTAGAGGCTTACAGGTTAAATAAAATATATAGAATTATCTTTAAATTTAAAATGTTTTTTCTTCATATTTATTTCATAATTAATGATATATTGAGTCTATGCCATGCTTGATATTTTTCCTTAGTATAAATCCTACAAAATGAGAGGAAAAGACTTTAAAGGAGTTTGTATATCAAAGTTAGCTGTATTATTTTCTGTAATATTTTAGTTTGCTATACAGAATATATCATAACATCACTTAAAAGTAGAGAGATACTATCTGATGGATTAGCATTTCCTAAAGTTTTCTGCCTGTGACCATGAACACAGAACTTTTTTTAACCAATAAATTTACCAAATCTTATTTTAATTTAAAAATCACTGTCATAATATAATCTTCTTATTTCTTTTGTTGATCAAAGAAAATAAAAGACACAACTCTATACAAATGTATCAAGTACATATCCCAGCATGTCAGTCATCCAAAACAGCAATACTAGAAATAAAATCAATACAGAAATTGTGCCAGGCTACAGCTGTTTCAGCATATGCGTATAGGACAGGAAAACATTATAAAACAATAAGCATTTTCATACTTTTCATTGATTGTTTAATATTTACAACTATTTTACTGTTTGTCTCAGTGATATTTTATAGTCCTTAATTTTCATGTGTGTATATTTGCAATATTTTTTTACTTTTAACATATTTTATTTTCTTGTTTTTATTATTATTATTTTTTTAAAACCTTCATCTGATTCTCAAGAGCATCTTTGTGACCTTCATTTGGGTCACAAATATCAGATTGGAAACAACTGTGACAATGAATACATTGTGTTCAAGCACTTATTAATGAAACCAAATTTAAAGTTAATCCCCTTGGTACTACTGGTCATACTTTCTAGAAAGTTGTAGGTTTTGGATGCATATAATCAGTCCTATAACAAAATATAGTGCTACCCAACTGCGAGCACATTATAGTGCTCCCTAAACTGTAAGCATGTGAAACTTGTGTGTACATTTAAGTTGTAGTGGATACCAGGGTATCCGCTAACAACATTTTGTTTTATGATTCAATCAGGCATAAGATAGCATAGAAAATAAGACAATGACACCAGAGTAAATAACAATTAAAACATGTATTATTAACAATAGGTTACATAGAGTAGATTAAGCATGGAAATAGTGAAGGAAAAGTTGTTTCCCTTGCAATGCTAAGAAACCTAAGAGAAAGTCATTTGTTGAACAAAAGTTAATAACTTGAATAAAGTTCCTGAAAGGAAGAATAATGTAATGTACATACTGTTGTTGAGTTGAAGAAAGTTCCAATTGGAAAATGTGTGTGTTCACATGCATGTTAAAGAAATAAATTGCCACCTAATTGTGACCTGCAATTAGTGCGGGTGTGCGAGCAAGAATTAAACCAATGTCCCTCTGCCATACTGGATAGCAAAAGGGTCTTGCTCGAGTTGGGAAATTGCTGCACATTCTTTCGTTATCACCAGCCAATAGCGGGGGCCCAACTGAAGTGATCACATGTGTGTGGCTGCTTAAATATGTGAACCAAACTGCGCGGGAAAGATACATGTGATAGATAACTGAAAGGCGCGTGTCTCAAAGGTGAGAACACACCAGACAAAAGTAAATGCGTAGGTGTGAAATACACAATATGTAAATGCGTGAATGTGTATGTGGGTGTGAATGTAAAGATGTGTACGTGTGTTATATAGCAATATACAACAAACACGCATATATATAAAAATATATCAAGTGATATTTTTATTAATGAACGATGGACCGTGTAGCCTAGTGAACAGAGAGTGAGAGCGCGCTTCCAAGGGTTGACGGGGGGGTCGTATCTGTTGCTCCTCTGCTCTCACTTCTTCTGACTCTCTGCTCTGTCTGTGAAATCCGTGCCCGAGGTCTTTTTATAATCTCCAAACCGGTACTTCCGATTTTTGCCTCACCCACGCACGCCCACGCAATTCTCAGAGACACCTGTTCTGTTTGCCTCTTGTAGCCATTTCCGCTACTGCCGGAAATAAGGTCAAACAAACATCCGTTCCTTTCAACGACCGGAAAACACCCCCGCTTGCATCAGCCTTTCCTCGGGTGGGGCGGGATTGTTATATTACACGTGAATACCACAAAGTACTTCTGGCCTTAAAAGAATAAGAGAGAAGGTATGTACTTAGCACAACTTTGTATTGAAGCTTTCAGAAAATACCCTGTATCCTACCAAATTAAATACCCTGTATTTAATTAAAATACCCTGTATCCTACCAAATTAAAAACATACTCAGTAACCAACTAAATTAAAAATACTCTTCATAGACCAATGGTTCCCAAAAAATGTGGAGCCCTCATAGGTGCAGCAAGCATCATAGGTGCAGAAAAAGAGGATAGCAGGTGTGGCAGGATGGTTGAAAGATAATAACAAATTTAGAAACAGTTTTAAAAAGTTTATATACCAAAAATAAACATAACTTCAAAATTTAAAATATTATTATGGATTACTAGTAATTGCATGCAGGAGTCTCAGTATAAATAGTTATAAATAATTATTAACTGATTTTATCATTGTGATATTTTTGCATTATATCAAGTATTAAGAATGTAATAGCTAGGGTTCACAAATTGGAGGACAAAGTTATCAGTGATAATGTTCTACCTTTGGATCTGTGATTATCACCCTTAAGCCCTCTCTTTGATTTTGATTTTTAAATGTATTTTCTATCACATAAAATTTGGTGAAGCATGAGCAAATTTTAATTTGGAAAATGCAATCCAAAGAAAGAATTTTTGGAAACCACTGTTCCAGAAATTAAGAAATGCTGTAACCCTCTCCTTTTATTTTAGTATAATGGAAGAGGTGCTTAATTAAAGAGTGCCTTATAACAGAACCAACTTTTTTTTCACCAGCAACTGCAAATCAATATACAATATACTGTCAATATTTTAAAAATTGATTTCCAGCTAGAAAACCTCTTGAAATCCAGTTTTGTTTTAAATTATCAAAGTCATCTTTTTAGAAAATGTCAGTCCCTTCTAACCTTTGTGTAAAATCAAATCTGGTATACATAATCCAATGAATCAGCTACCAAACTCCACTAGTAAATATTTATATCCATGATCAATTGAAATAACTCATATTGAAAACATCAGGAAAATCCAAGAAACCATGTTTATCAACACTGTTAGGTTCTATCAAAATTTTCAGCCCTGTTAAATTTTGTTCAGAGTAAAAAAAGTAAGTTCTATTATAATACACCTAAAATATTATTTTTTTTATCACTAAATCTTTACCAAAGTGGAAAAGTATTATTTATCTATATGAAACAGTATATTGTACATTAGTTTTATTTTTAATGTGGACTAATTCTACAGAATTGAAGAGGCAGGAATACTTTGACTTAGTCTTCTTACAAAAAAATGGTTGCATTTTATAAGAAAAGTATTTTAAGTGACAAAATAAAACATCAGACCCACATACAATAATGAAAACATCTATCAGCCAAAAGATTTTCACAGTAATAACACTTAATAGAAATAAATTAAATAAACTACAGTAAATTCCTTGACACATATTTTTCATGATTAATATATTCATTATATTAATGTTGTAAAAGCATGTATAGTAAATAGTCGATATTCAAATAGCCACAGAAACTGAATATGGACAACTCCTTTTGTTCTTGTAGGGGAGACAATTTATAGTCTCCATTCTTCATGTATTTAAATTAGACAACCAATACAATTGAAAGATATGGTCTGTAATATTTCTTCCAAATATATTAATACATGAGAATATCTGGAACATGTGGATACTTACCATACTCCCCCACTGGAGTGAGATGTGACTCAAAGACTCAAAGCCTGCTGACCCCGGTGACGAGCACCTGGTCCACGCCTCTGCTGCAATGGGGTGGCACAGACGCAGTACACCGTACCCGGGACCAGGTTTGCATATTCACAATTATGAAAATGTATTTATGATTTATTTGTAAATTATGAAAATGTATTTATGATTTATTTGTAAATACTTCAAACACTAAATTCTCTTCTAATAAATTCTAGACATGAAATACATCTAATTAATTAAAAAGATATATTTCAATGCTGATGGAAATTGTATATTCCATAAGATACATTTTTTTTCAGTTACAGATAAACTCAATTGTTTAAGCATTGTTTCTTTTGTCCACTTGGGACGAGGATATTTTTATATGAAGTATGGGGAAAAAAGTCATTCCAAAATAATAATGACTTTCATTATCTTCATGGTTCTTTATGAATTATCTTGAATCATTATTAGATTCACTGCCAGAGTAAGAATTTTCAGGATAGACAAATTCATTACAAAATATCATGTCAGCTATAAACTGTTCTGTAATAATTTTGCATTTCTTCTTCTTTTTTTTTTTATTAAACTAAATTTGTAGCATATTATGATATACCACAATATTACCAACAAAATTTGTCTGTTAATTTTAAAGCATAGAGAACAAAAAATTTACATGTTGGTCATCAATATTTAGTGGGGTACTGTTATGGTGACTTACCCATAAAACATATGAACTCTTCCAAACTATATATAAGGAGCAGTTCTGCCTTACAGAGAGTGAAAGCAGAATCTATTCCAGCAGATAACTCTGATAGCCAGACTAACAGTCACACTAATAATCTCTCATTGGTATATCTTTGTACTACTGTCTTTGTTAAATATATTTGGTTAACTCTATTCCTTCTTTGGGTCTTTTTTTCTGGACTCAACAAGGCCACAACAGTTACCCAGAAGGGAAGTTTAATTTTGTTCATATTTCAATAATTACTAAAATAATTCTTTGAATAGTTTATTACTAAAATATCTATTTTCAATATTTGTACTATATTTCTGAGATATGGTAGTGTAATTATTTACATTGTTCGGGCTGTTGTCATCATCTTTATTGCCATATTCACAAAGTTTCAGCCTTTGTACGCTTTGGCATTCTTCTGGTGATTAGATGTGTTCAGAACTCATAGCCCAGTGAATAAAAATGTTGAATAGATCCAGTGTCTTGATCCAAAGGGTTATGAGTTCAATACCTGACTACAACAGTGATGAACAAAAATTTAGCGAGTTAAGCTAAGGGGAGATAACTAAGACATCTGGAAGTAGTATGACTCATGGAATGAGAACAATCTACCTCAGTGATCAAAATAAAGAGTTCAGTTCAAAATTCCAATCACCTGAAGATGGTCAAAGTACCATGGTTAAAATGTAATGAATATGGCAATAAAGATGAGAACAATAGTTCAATCAATGTAAATAATATAAATACCTATTTTCAATATTGAGAGATAATTTCTTTAATTATCAACTTAAATTGAAATAATGATTTATAGAAAAAGTTTGACAAAACAAAAATTGAAACAATGATTTTATTTTTATTAATGATACCTAAATATAATTGAAAGCAGGAATTATGAACAGTATATTTAATGTGTTATATACCTACCTATATACAGGAATGGAATGTTCGTATACTCTTAAATATGTAGACACTATTGTTGTAGAGGAGAGTGATTGTACTGACTAGCAGTTTACTAGCAGTGTATCTACTTCACATAGTCTTGTACTTAATATACTGTTATACCCAACCTCCATTTTGGTGATTACTCACACAATAACGAATTAGGATTACAACATAATGCTAAGTGTACATGTAAACATTTCTGAGAATGGAATATTAGTAACCTTAAACTTGATATCTGTACTCAGGTGAAAGGTGCCAACTCTTTGACACGATTACCATCCAGTTCCAGGTTTCCCTTGAGGTAACTAATGGGATCCAAACGAATGTGGTATAAACAGAAGGTAGTAGAAAACTGTATATTGTCAGATAAGAAGATTATCTGAATCAAATATCTCTGGAATTCCAAGATTATTATACTTCTGCAGAGACAGAAACAACTTTTAGAAGGATAGCGGGCTATCCATTCTTTTCTAGTTTATAGTGGAGAGTCCGTTCTAGTAAAGCGTAGTTGTATATTGTTGCAGGTTAACGGAATTTGGCCTCGTTGTAGATAGCCCACTATAAGTCATATAATGATTATAAATCAAGAAAGGCAAATTGAGTTGAAAATTAACATTTTATATATACACATATCAATTAAGGTTTTTACAGTTAAAGTAAGGTATAGTTTTTTACAGTTAAAGTAAGTATAAGTCTAACGGACGTTAAAATGTTCATGGCAATAAAATGCTGAAAAGAGAATTAATGCTTAGGAATGTGGGAGTGTCGTGAGTAAGGAATGTCTTTGATGTATTTGTGCCTTAGGCCAGTAAGTAGTTTTGAGACAGGGAAGAAGGTAAGGAGAGGTGAAGGGAGGTGAGCATAGTAACCGCTTGACTTGGTCAAGGGAGATACTAATTACTCTTCTCTCTCAAGTCTGGATGATGCTTTCTGTATCAGCTTTTTATATCTTCTTTTTGGATCACAGCAGATCATTTTGGAATTCATATCTGTATTTGATTCTGGGCTTCCCATTGGCCGATAAATAAAATTCACATAGGCTCAGGAACTGGAAATTCAATATTTAATTAATTTTTATTTTTCAACTGGAACATCTGTGCAAGGCTGTGCACCGTCGAGTTTTGGTCATTTGCTTTTTGGTTGTGAGGGTGCAAACATGCAGTGCCTTGCTTTTGCTCGATCGGTATCACCACAGAAGTACTCTGTGAGGGACACTTAAGAATGATTAGAATTAAGTGTATAAGTAGATATGATTTTTATCTAAACTAGGCAAGGACATTGAGTTTAAATTGAGAAACTGTTGTGAATGCCAAACCAACAGTCCAATGCCTGCCAGATTTTCTTTACATCCTTGGGAGATCCCAGAGAAAAAATGGTCCAGATTGCATATCGACTATACTGTACCTCAACTACTGAAATCTACAAAGATGTTTTGCTACACATGTAATTCCAGAGATATTTGATTCAGATAATGCTGCTGCCTTTGTCAGTCAGGAATTTCAGGTTTTTAAAGTTCACTGAATTTAAAATTGTGTCGATTTCTGTTGTCCTACAATTTAATTCCACAAAAAGTTACAGCAATGTAGCCAGATGAAATACTGATGCAAAAGAAGGATAAAAACTGTTTTGGACTTTGTGATTCTTCACAAAACCTCAATATGAAAATAGCAAAGAATTAAAAAAAAACACGACAAAGCAGATTCTGTCTGTGAATTTCAAAAAGTGGAAAAAAGAAGGTGATTATGTTTTAGCAAATAAATTTTATGAAGAAACAAGATGCTTATTTGGAATGATTGTGATTCTAACAGATCCCTTATCATATTTGATTCAGTTGGATTCAGGGCAAGTAGTGAAGTAACACATTGATCGTCTGAAAGAAATGGATGAAATATGTACAAACAAGCCAAGACAAACTTAAATGCAAGATACAGAATTAAATTTGGATAATTAAACAAAAGTCTGGATCAAGATCTGGTCAATCCACAGGAAGACTTTATGTCAGAAATTTGATAAGTGAGATATGGAAGAAAGTGTTCTATCATTTTCATTCCCCCTATTATGGACATTATTATATCCATGATATAATAACACCTTATTTCATGGATAGAATAGAATAACTGGAAAGAATAACAAACATGTTTTGTTCTCAGAGGGAGTTTTATATCGCTAAGTCATATACACAATTATATATATATATATATATATATGCATATTTACATTTGTTCCATGCAAAGAAAATATAACATACATCTACACAACAAGCAGTTGGAAAAAGAAACAAAAAGATAGGCTCTTACTTTGTGATAATTCCCAATGGGAATTAGGTCTGCTGGAGATTCTCCTGCATCTCTGGAGAAGCCATATTTAGGATTTTAGATTTGAGTAGGCCAAGGAAATCAGATTTCACTTCACTCCTTCTAAAAAAGCAACTGCTCAGTTTGAATCCAGGAAAATGACTAGCTAACCACTTTCATTACCATATGAAGTGACGTTATTAAGCAGTCATCGCATGATCCATATAACTTCATTTCCATCAAAGGGAGATAATGGTCTTTTGTATCCCTACAGATACACTCTCCTTAAACGGTTTCTAGAACCTACCACGAGGATTACATTTATTTTGTTTGTTATTGATATAATAGAAATGTGGGAATATAATTTATGAAACTACAATATTGAAAAACAATATGCATGAAATGAATTTTTAAAAAGTACAAGACCATTTAAATAATATCCATTCAATAGCACAAAAAGTTCTTCCTGTGTTAGTATCATGCTAAAAAAACGTGTACTGCAAAAAGAGAAAACAAATTATGATAAAAATGCCTGCGTCATATGATATGATGCCTGGATCTGGACACAGTTTGACTTTATAAATTTGGTCTACTGGAGATGGTGCATAGTGACTGGTATGCCTTCATTCAGTCATGTAGCATCCAGAAAGATTGGATTTAGTCTGTCCAAACAATATTATTATTTTTCTGAATCATTTCACCACAAGTAAAGTGGTACCACTACTGGTGTGCAGGGGGCTACATAAGAGAATAGTGAAAGTTTAAACAGGAGGAGAGCGATGAGAAAGATGAACTGGTTACAGGGAGTGCCAGATTAAGGGAAAGAGAAGGATGGGAATACTGATATGAAGAAAGTTGCGAGGGTAGGGTAGAGTTAGAAAGAAAAAAAACAGGATACATGGAGTGATAGGGAAAAGACGACAGAAGAACTGGAGTCAGGTAGATAAGAGATGGCAGTTGACATTGCATTTAAATTTTTGGAGATTGTAGCTGTCAGGAAAGCAAGTATATGGAAGGGAGTTCCACAGGTGGAAAGTGCGAGAAAAGAAGCTGGTGGAGTAGAAGAGGTGGCTGCATTTGGTTGATTTAACTGTAAAAGGGTGGGACCATGTTGTCAGTCTGGTTGATCAAGAAAATTCTTATGCAGGGGCACAAGTGAGCTAGGCTCGTAGTTTTGACATGGACATTAAAAAAATGTAATGTCTCATCAGAGTCTTAAATGGTCCTTTGTATGATGGCTGCAACTCATTAGACTTGGATAAGTTGCACACCATTTCCAAATCAATGTTTGGGACATGTATTTTTGAAAATTTCAAAATATTGTGTTGTCATAAAGCAGATTCTGCAGCTGTTGAGGCTTTGACCTTCTTCTGCAGGTGTCTGTCATGTGTCTTTAGAAGGAAAGCATCAGTACCACAAGATAGGGTATTAGTAGGGATGTTTTTTTGTGTTTTGTTTTGTTTTTGTGAAAAAAATTAGTTTACACTGGACAAATCGATTTATCTTGCTAGTAGACAAGCTGTCAACTGCCAAACACAATTGCTTTGTGAAACAATATGATACAATTAACTGCCTACATGGGACAATACAGATTTAATCTTATGAAATGTTGTCATGACAAAATTCTCCTGAAACGTGGTACTTTAATTAAACATCCTACAATGGAAGAAAATATCTCTGAAAAAATATAGTATGAAGGAACAATAAAATACTTTGGAAAGCCTGGTGAATATATGCGAACAAATTCTTTTAAATTAAATATCATCAAATGACTGTAGCTACTATATAGTTAACAAAATATCTATTCTCATTGGGTTAAAGAAGCAGGGTTACTACCATGTGTTGCACGTCAAGGTTGAAAGATTTGATGTACTACTGGGGGTAGGAGGTAACATGGTCTTTGCAGCATGCCAAAATTAAGCTCAGCTTGGAAGGGAGGAAGAAGGCAGCTATTGTTCATGTAACTGCAAAAATATATATTGGCGAAATTCGTCACAAAGAACAACATATAAAAACGTGTGTCTGATACATTTAATCTATTGTCAGATTCATAAAATCTAATTGCACAAAAAAATCCGTGTATGCACACCTACACCTTTCCACGAGCCAATGAAAAAAGTATACACATTATTGATACACCAACAGAAAAGGCTGTTTTCATGTGACAGTTGGCTTACAAACTTTACCGTGTGCAGACATCTTTGTAAACAAATTGGATACATTTCTCATTTAATAACGAATCAGGATCTAGAGAAAAACCTACAATCGGAGCCGGTTTCAAATGTCTGAAACATAAATAGCGTGAAGTTTTGCTTTCTCGGCAGAGAGAATCTTGTTGTCAACTAGACTCCACGTCCAAGATACATGCATTTGCTTACTCTCTTACTTTCTCTTTTTCACTGCAACCATTGGTTCTCCTTCTTTCCTTTTATTCATTTACTGTTGGCAAAAAATGAAAGAAAATCGAAGACACCCCCTTCCGTCCTTTTTATCACTAAAGAAATAACTTTTCTCTGACTACTATCACTCACACTGCAAAACAGAGATTTGTTTTCTCTTACACAAATTCATTTCACATCATTAAACTGACTTAAAAATGAACTCTAAAAGCACACAGATTTGAAGGAGAGACTTTGTATAGACTTTCAACAGATGTATTTTAAATCAACAAAATAACATGTCAGTTTCTTTCGTTAAATAAATTTTATATTTATTATTACAAACGAGACTTTTTTGTCCTTTTTTTCATGCTTGTTCAACAGAATTTCTTTCAATGTTGGTGATCTTGGTTATGTTTGTCACAAGGCCATTCACGAGCATAGTCGACCTCTAACAACGCTATTTAATAATAGAAAGTGTACACGTGGTGAAATATATATATATACCCACGTGGTTTATAAAATATGAGAAATGTGACAAAAATATATGCTATTAGAAATAGTAAAAAACAACAAGAAAAATCCATTAGACAATTAAGAAAAGTTGTATTTAAATTTAATTTAGTTATCTCAAAGTTAAAATAGAAGCAAAAAAGAAGCGGTGAATGAAATTGTCCATATATATGACTTTTGAATGAACACCAGGAGAGAGAGAAAAATCCTCAAGTAAAAGTTACTAGATAGACTGAGACATTTCATGCAAACGTTGTAAAAGACACTAGTTAAAACGCCAAAAATGGCAATTATTTAGCATGTTAGACAAGTATGATTTTATTTCTTTTGAGTTGATAAACATTTCTATAACAGTAATATTGTTCTTTTTTCTTCCGACATTTACCATGTTAGGAAATACATGCTGAAACCGTTTTTCATTAATTGACACATTGGAAAAGTCGCAAGTGAATATTTCATTATTTAACACACCATGAACACCGACTTTATGTAGTTTTTATGCCAGAAAGTAGTGACAAATTTGTCCTGTGTTATAGCTTTGCCATTACTGAAATGTATCATAGCAACTCTTTTCACGTTTGCTTGCATGTTTCTATCGTGTCTTGGTCACCAAATGATGGGTGAGATATAAAATAAAGTGAATATTCTCCTATTTTTATTCCCCCATTATGGACATTATTATATGCATGATAATAAAATCATATTTCGCGGACGGAACGGAATAGCTGGGGGGAAGGAATGGCAAACATGCTTTGTTCTCAGAGAGAGTTTTATACCATTAAATCATATACACTACTATATATATATTTATATATATATATACATATGTACATTTTGTCCCATAGAGAAAATATAACACACATCTACATAACAAGCAGTATATAAAAGAAACAAAAAAATACAGTTTTATTTTGGAATAATTCCCAACTGGAATTGGGTCTGCTAGTGATTCTTCTATGTTTCTGGAGAACCTTAATTAAGATTTCAGATTCGAGCGGGCCGAGGAAGACAAATTTAGCTTCTATCTGGGCAAAGCAGTTGCTTCACCCCCGTTAAAAAAAAGGTGACTGCTTGGTTTGCCTCCTGAAAGGTGATTAACTAGACACTATCATTACTCAGTCAATAAAAAATTAGGAAACATCTAAAAACAAAATTCAAATAATCTTCAATTATCAGAAACAAATACTTTCAACCTTTTTGCAAGCTGACGCAAAGTTTGTTCGTCGTCTAATGAAAAAGCCAGAATCACATCCGAGAGTGAATTCCCAAATGACCTTTTTGGGTCCCACAAATGAAATTAAAAACAGAGCAAATTCGACTGTCACCAGAGAGAAGACGAACATAATTATCACGTACCCTTGACAAACGTCAAGGAATCGTTATCATTATTATCTCTATTTTTTTCTCTCACCTCCTTTTTCTTCATCATTCATCCGTCTGCCCTTATTTATACTTGATAACCGGACGGAACCCTTTAAGACCGAGCGAATACTTCAAAGACATTCCTACCCAACAATATTGCTTATACATGCTTACACACATACGTTCCTGCCTACATACACATAAACTCATTCTTGCAAGGACTACTACGAACACTTTAACGACCTTTTATCAACCAAAATACATTAATTTTATTTGTAAAAACCTTAAATGATTTATATGTATACAAATTTCTTGTTTCAAGTTACAATTTGATTTTCTTGTTTTACATCCGTCTTATAATTGGCTATCTAACAAGGCCAAATCTAACTAATCTGTTTCAACTCACATACACTTCTCTATAACGGATAACCCACTATATACTCTCTTACGTGTGATTGGAGTACACCTTCAAAGTTCAAAGAGTGCGTTTAAATGAAAATTGCTTTAGAAAATAAACTAGAAATGAATGATCAGAGAAGAAGTTCATTTATCGTATGCTAATTTTTTTAAGGAATTAGCTGAAGTTGTAGAAGAATGTTGGGTCAGCATTAAACATGGACAAATATACGTTCCAACATACATTCTTTTATTTTGAGAAAGTAATTGATGGAAGAAAACAACATTGTTATAATAACAATATAAATTGTATCAACAAAAATGTATACAATGGTGATGATTAAGAATAAACCAGTTATGAGAAAAGATTAAGCAATATAAGAAAAGATTAAACTGTTGTGTTCGAAAGTTCAGATGTGTGAGTCCAGATAAAAAATGTTAACAGAACAAAAAATGGAGTTGTCTCTCTTTAACTGTATTTCATGTTAGTTTGAAAAAAAGAGAATTGCTTGTTTAGAATATATTTTCTCACTGAATGTTCCAGATGCATTTGAATGGAATTGATAATTGAATGTTCTGGCTGGACGTTATAAAGTTTGTTGAAAAGAAATTCATGTGATGACAGTTGTGTTAAGAAATGTAGTGTGTGTGTTCAAAGAGTTAGTAAGT